>OW679197.1:122985009-123116535 GCA_940337035.1 Agriotes lineatus | reverse complement strand
AAGTGCCCGATTACTACTTGCATTATTAGGTACATTACACCATGTTGTATTTTTTCAATTTTAAAATTTCTTATTACCTTAATGTTACCAATGGAAAATGAATTTTATAACTATTTTAGTTGCACAAAAGAAGCGACATTAGATAAATCTTTTTTTCAAATTAGATTCGGTTTTATTTTCGCTAAAGATTGTGAAAATATTATATAGCGTAGGCAATTTCCACGAAGGTAAATATTGACATATAATATTTTTAGCTAAGTGAGTACTAGGAATGAAAATATTTTCATTAATAAATATGTTGACACGAGATCTGTGAATACTGATGATAAAGTGAGAATGTAACTTTGGCCCTTTATTCCGTTTACATTTGAGAACTTTGTAGGTTGGGTATTACGCCCATTTTTGTAAAAGCGTAGAAATATTAAATATTGCCCTGATGTAATTGATGCGAATGTATTTCTTGTATACATACATATCTAAACTTAATCCGACTCTGTACGTTGCTTATAAACATTTATTACGTTCAGTGCAAAAACAGGTTGTTTAAGTTTTTTAACGCTGGTTACTTTTATGTTTTCAACTCGGCATTTAACATACCTGATTACAATTCTAAAAAATTGTTATTACCTGTGCCTTATAATTTCCATCACGAAATTTAATGAAATCATCGTGTTTTGTTCAGGATTATATTTATTTACAATAATACATCATATTAACTACATATTTAGATACAATTCATTCTGCTTGCTTGAATTGTAGCAATTACTAACCATTACCAGCAGAATCTTAGAATGGTCATTTCAGGTATCTACCTACTCGATTTAAAGGAAACAAGTAGATATTAAATAATCTACTTTAGTGTTGGTAGAAATAGCGCCTTCATTGGCAAAACTGACTGATTGAAATAAATTTGAAGAAAAATATTAAAGTCCTAAATTATTACCCCCGTTACATAAAATTAGGGCATTGGAGGACTCGAACGTGTAACAAGTTTTAATAAAAGTTGGAAGGGCGAAATTCTTTTTGCGGCCCGAATCTGTTGGGGAAAATCAGCCTAATTTTTCAGCCATCACACGTGCTTGAAATATTGCCGCATCTTTTTATCATATTCAGATCCTGCAAATAAATCGGCGTTGATATTTCAACAAGTAGTAGTTTGTTGAATACGAGAGAATTCCGCCGGGTTATCTCGAGCTAATAATAAGAGTTCCTCCCAGCATCCGCGTGATGGAGAAAAACGATTTCCCGTTAGTCGATTTTTTGCTTTCGTTATAAACCCAGTTCTGCTGATTCAGGTTAACTCTATGCGTCTGCAGCCATTAATATCACACCTACTAACAGTACAGATAATTATTTTACAGTTTTAAGCATGTGCCTATGCAGCGGAGCGTTGAAAATAAAGCATTAGGAGTTAGTGGTTTGTGCTTTCTAAACTCGAATACGCCTAACTGTTCCTCGCGGTACTTTACAGGTTGTTTTGTATATTGGAAGAATGAGCGGCAGGAAGTGGAAAACAGTGAGCAGAACAGCTGCGAATGTAGTTTATTGTCCTGAAAGGACCTAATACATCATCGGGAATAAAGTCTGGAAGTTAACGTCTTCTCGTTCTTTATGTGCGAACGCAGCTTGCTTTGTTATTAAGTTACCAAAAACGAACTTTAAAACAGACAATCTACAGATTATTGAAAGTGAAAACTTATAAAAAGGAAAATCTTTGCCGGGATTCCTCCGTACTTCCGCATTCCAACTACCAAAATAGTTTTAGAACTGCTATACTTAATTCACAGTGGATGATACTCAGCTAACAACATGAAACAAAACACTGAAAGCTCGGGTATATGAAGACTTATTAATTATTTCCCTAAGAATTGTAATATTATTTATTGGACAAAAATACATTACACTTTTTTTAAAAAAGCTGGCAAAGGTAAAGAGTGAAAGGAGGTCGCAAGGGCCACATAACAGGTGTTCCCCATTCTATCCCTTGAGCTGTGTAAATGTAATTCACAACTATTACCAACCGCACATCCATACATTAAAATGAAAGCATACTTATACATCTGTATGGAAAACTAAAAGAAGAACAAATTTACTCAATAGTGGTTTACTGTGAATAAGACTGTCAAATTTAATATAATACTTAACTTCGTAATCATGGAGACAAGTTTGTATTTTATGTGTAGTGTATCTCGCAGAGTGTTAGACATAGAGAAAAATGAAAGGACAAACTATTGTTGTGTGCAGAAATGAAAACAATTTGAAATTGCCTTGACAGTTGTAATTTCCGATCAACAGTAATAGCTGGTCGCCCAATAATTTTTCAATGTTGGTGTATATTTTTTGTTTTGGTTGGTATCCACAAATTTTAGTTAACTTTGTTACGGTATTTTTCTCCGTTCTTGAACGGAAACATGCTACCAACTAAACTCGGAAGAGTGGGTCGGGGTCGACTTACCTTGAAAAAGGTAATAGATAAATAGAGGGCGCCAAGTGGTTCAAACTGGCACGTTCCTCTCTAATTGCTTGAGACAACTAACCACTAAGCTACTCAATCGTAGCGATCATATAATGGTAATAAATAGTGCCTTTGAGGTGCTAACAAGTATAGATTTACTGGCACTAATAAACAATCGCAAACATTTAGGTACATAAAGATGAATCGCTAAGGTACAAATAAATAAATACCACAGAGAATGCATAAATAATACTTACAACTAGCATATACATCGTAAGGGAGCTTTCCTTTTAGTACGTGGCTTACACAAATGGTATCGGGAGCAATCGCTGCAGAACCCTGCTGAGAAGGGCCCGAAAATTAGCACACTGAATACGTACAATTTCGTATAAATAAATTCACAACTTCCCAAAAAGAAAATGATTCCTTTGAAAAACGAGAGGGCCAATTTATCCAAGTACCTGTATATTTTTGTTCCACACCCAATCAAAATTATTTTAAAGCTAAGACAGCACACCAGTATACAAATTATATTATTAGAATGGGCGAGTTCTGAACCAGTATTAAATGTGCGTCTCAGCACCGGAATTACACCTTGATCACTTAAATAATTAATTAGAAGGGTGAAGTCCAAACAGATACAATATATGTAGCAACCATTTGAATGATTAAACTTGAGTGATAATTAATGATGGTTTTTATAAACTGAGGGGGAGTTTTGATTTATGCAGACAGCGCACGACTGTACTGCCTTTACATCAAACTACATACTATGTTAATCTCCGATGTACATATGGGGAGCTGATAGTCGAGTACGGTCCCATTCTACAGGCAAGAATACCTGCGTAGGGCAATTATTAACCTCCAACGGGGCTACGCGTTCGGATACAGCTTTGTCCCAGGTGAGGCCCGGAAGAATTGAGTTGCCAAAATACCTCTACCAAAACTGCCCTGGACATCGCCAAAATGTCTACAAGACTCCACGCAACAATCCACAATGGCCAACGAAAAGCAGAATTAGGCGACAATTCAAGGGAAATAAACGCTTACCAGAGCTCTGCCATTAAAAACCTCTAAACTAAATTCCTTGCCCACGCGACGTGTGCTTTCAATGTGATGTGAAAACAGATCAAACCACAAAAATACCTCTTCGGTACCAATCAGACAGCAAAAGCTTCCTACTGGATGCGACCTCAATTCAGCACAGACAGTTCACCATTCGAACTCGTAGTAACATCAAAATCTTTCACATCAACATGCCTTGGCGGCGCTACTAATTTGCCACAAAGTGAAAATAGGAACCAAGAGACTCCTTTTTGAAGAAGTGAAGGACGTATCATTGGTTGTAAATCTGCCAGGCGAATTATTTCCCGATAAGTAAATTTTAATCGTCTCAATAGTATATATAATATGTAATATCTGCACATGAACAATGGAATTTTAGTAACTGAGTAGATTCTATTCTTTAAAACCTGTATGCCACCGTTTAGTTTTAACTGCTATTGCCATTGGAGCAGGTTTACAACGTATGTAATTAAAATTAAAACATATTACCATAAAAAAATAGGGAAACAAGAGTGTCCGCGTGTACTCTTACGCAGTTGCTAATATATTAAAATTTAAAATGTTCAGGAAAACATCTACAATAGCAAACATGACACATGGAAATCTAATTTTTTTTCATACGTGATTGGTCTAACATTGAACGCATTTCCACATGTGTCTAATTTGCGGTCATCACATTCATCCCTTTCCCATCACTTCCTTTATAGGGTTGATCTACCTTCTTGTAGGACATTCTACCTTACATTAATTTTTAGTGCTGCATCCAAGTTCCCAGGTTAGAGATCCATTGGTCCATCGTTGAGCCCACTTCCATCTAACTTTTGCAGGTTCCCCAACTACGTCAGTTGCACCAGCCCGTTTTCGTGTCCATGGATTTGTTTTCCTGCCCCTTAACGAAACTTCCCTCGATCTTTATAAAACGGCAAATTTTTGCAGGATTCTCGAATAAATATTTTCATCTGTATTCCATATAAACATCAAATACCTTGGCTTTGAGGGAAACGAAACCTTTTTTCCCTAAAAATCAGCCTGCTGTACCAAACACGAGCCAGTACATTTTTATTCTTTGTCTTTTGATATTTTTCTTATATTGAGGATGTGCTCTAGGTAAACGTAGCTGTTTACATATCTGGAATACGAGTATTTTCGTTTACCGTTATAATATTCGTTTTGTCGATGTTTATTCAACGGGATCTTCTTGATACTTCCTTCAATTGTTTTAACATTAGTTATTTTTACTTTTTCACGCCACGTTGACTGCTGATTGAACTTTATGTAGTCTACTATACTATACGTGTACTTGCTTGTTAATCTTCCCCTAGTTCAATTTTTGAATATATTTTCTAGAGATATACAGAACAAGTAATTCCATATACTTTACATTTGATATTAATATTTTTAAATTACAAATAAAAATGTAATTCCAGTTTAGATGCCCTTGCTTAATTTGGGATAATTTATGTTAAACTACAAAATAGTTTATGTTCCATACTATATGCTTACCCTAGGCCTGAAATCGGAAAATTTGGTTTACCCCCAGATTAGTTATAACGTGTTGAGGCAGTTTTGCAAAGTTTATGATTGATAGCTTCTGGGAATTTTAAGCGGGCAATATTTATAAATTTTCCGAAGTTAGCTTCTTAATGCCTCCTCAGGGAGCACGCACTTTCCTGAAACTGGGCTGCTTAATAAAACCAGGGACACTTTTGAACTGCTTTTGGCGCGAATTGCTGGGGATGTTGCAGCACTCTAGAAACTACGTAATCCTAACGCGCACAGCTATTTTGAATACGAGATTCTTTGTGGAGTAAAACAGTTTTTCTGTGCTCATCTGTTATTTCATAAATATGTAGTTTAAAAAAATTTGACGTTCTAAACTCATAAAAAAGATATTGTTTGTACCATTCTTTCGAGCGAGTAATTTTATTGGTTTACTTTTAATTGTACTATATGTTATGTATGAGACCGGTCACTAATCTATTAGATGTTGTTCTCGAACGTGGAGACAATCTAATTTAGTTATCGCTTTGATTTCGCTAAGTTACACATAAAAAATAATATGTATTTTAGTGACTCATACCAGAAACTGTTATATGATCGTTATTATTTGTGTGTCGATTTTTGTAATATATTGACATGATAGTATTTCAATTTTATAAGCTAACCTTCTACATATTGAACAGGAAACTGTTTTTATCCAATTCTAAGTCAGTTTCTTTTTCTTTTTCTTGTGTGTTGAAACTCTCCGGAAAGGCATTTTATAAAATATTGTCTCTCTTACTTCTACGACATACAACTTATAATATTGTTGGAGGTACAGATTTTTTTCTGCCAATTTTGTGTACTTTGATGGGATTGATCGTGACGAGCCTGACCCCAGCGAATCTACAAAAATATCTTGTAGGCAATATTTGAAATTTATTATAAAAGTCGACTTCTTTATATTCCTGGCATGCGAAAAAGGACGACGGATATGCCATTTTGTGGAATTTCCTACGTAAAGAATTATTTTTAGATTGAAATTTACATTTTCATCCTTATTTCACATTTCACCAATAATTTGTTTGCAACAACTAGAAGTTGAAGTTTGTTTTTATATCAAACCAGTGCATGTCAAAAAGTCACTTTAGATTAAATATGTTTTTAAATCTAATAAATAAGGAAGTCAATTACACTGACATTTTTTCTTCTCTTTTTATGCCTAACAGAAATAATTTAATGCAGCCAGTTTTCCTGATACCAATTTTATTTTTACGAATCATGGGTGATGAATGGGACATTGTACCGAACCATTACTGCTGTTGATGGGCTTAAGTTTAGAAACTAAATATTATTTTAGAAAATATAAATTATATTACTGTTGCATAAATAATTGTAAAAACATTATTAGAATATGTATTCAAAACAACTTAAATCTACATGATGAAGTTTCACAAACTTTGAGTTTCCATAACCCTTTTTCGAAATGTGATATTCTACTGTTCTCCTTTCTTGGAGGATGGAATTTAGAGCGCCACTGAATATTCTAGAAATTTTAATGAGATTATAATTTCTGTGCTAATTATGATGTACAGCCGTGTGCAAATAAATCTGGGACAGTGTTTTTTCACATGCAGATTGAGTTAAGAATTGACGAATATCGCCATGAATTTCTTCTTGTCAGAAAGAATTACACATTTCATTACCTGTTAAAGTTTAATGTAACTCTTTCTGATAGCAGGAAATCCATGGATATATTCTTCAATTTTTAACTGAACCTACGTATGAAAAAAACATTGTCCCAGATTTATTTGAACACGACTGTACATAATAGTTTTTCGCGCATGTTAAATATTTACACTAAAGAATAACAAACGAGCTGCTAAATGAAAAATAAAATTTTGCGCAGCCAATTTAACATTTTTGTGGCAAAGTAAAAGGATACCTTGCACATTTTTTACGCGCAGTAAATCGTCCTCGTTTTAGCGCACATATTTATGTGACATATAGCAGCTTTTATGTGGGGTTGGTCTGCAAAAGTCAACCCACAGCCTCAGATTTCCATGAAGAATTGCAGCCTTTGTAATCCAAAGAGAGCTAGCTTTCTCTGCAGAACGACACAGCTGAATGCCGCCCTAATCCCCCGAAAATTTGTAGATTTTGCTTCTTTATTTTTCAGAAAGTCACTTGATAAAAGCATTATTGTTCAGACATGTTTTTGAAAGTGTCAAATGCAGGAAATATATTATCGACCAAACCTGTAAAGTGGAGCAAATATTTTCTGAATTGTTGCTTAAGTTGAAGCAAAACACCAGTAAAAATCTGCAAACTAATTGTTGCGTTTAAAGCAAAAATATTTTTCTCCTTCCAGTTTTAGTTTTAATTACAGCTAAGCGACGTAATGGTGACATACAATATTATGTAAAAGTAATTTGCACGCTTATTTTTGACAGCGTTCTCAAGAGTAGCCATAAAATCATGAAATCGCCCATTTCATCATAAAAGTCTCGTAAAATTGAAATAAAAATGACAATGCATCGTAAATTTTCGTGTGTTTGCAGCTACGGTTTTTGTTTACCTTTTTCTTGCATTGTTTTCTTCAAAATTCAAAGCTGACATTTTTATTTTAATGTATCTTTATTGTAAAATATTTCATTTCCAGTTGCTTCAAAGTAAATGCTAACATTTGTTTGATGTTAGAAATATTGATAAACATGCTAAATCTAAACTAAACGTCCTAGGTTTGGCCTGTAATGTCAGCTTCTTCTTTTATTGTTTTCCTCGTCATTTAGATACGCAGTAGTATAGCGACTAGTGGCGGCTCTTGGAGAATTTTTATGGTAGAGCCAATCACTGAACGTAAAATACATTCCGGGATTTAAATATTTCGCATATAGACTCGCAAAAGCATTAATAAAAAAATTACCAAACTTAACGTGCTAATAAAAAGATGGTGAACTGAATCGAATATCTCTGTAATTTTTCATTTAAATATGTAATTCGACCAAAAAAATTGCATCTGTGCTTTGAGATACATAGGTGCATGCATGATTGACTTTTGTTATTTCAAGTGTCTGACAGTTTACCAGTAAATTATGAGTACAATAAAATAGATCATAGTATAGTTATTTAATATTCGTCTGGCCAAAACAAGGCCGCTGTTGACGCAAGGTCAACATTTTCTTAAATAATCTCTGTAATATTTTTTTATTTCATTTTCTATGAATTCTAAAATATGGTAATAAATATTTCAAAATAAAAAAACGCTAAATAATGTAAAATATGTTACGATTTATAAGTAATTTGTGTACACAGATCAGCGATGACCCCATTTTGGGATTTCACGGTGTTATTTTATACACAGTGTAGCGTGTAGTGACACGCGATGACTTTTTGCAAACTTAACTTATATTAAAATTTTATTTTAAGTTCATTTTTGCTATGACGAAGTTAAAAGTTACAAATTAAGCATTGTTTATTTATACGACTATACATATATACTGCACAAATAGTGGCGTTTCTTTATCAGACACCTATGTGCGAAAGTTGTAAGCAAGCATGAATAACCGGACACTCGAGACAGGCTCTATCGCAGACCGGAGCAGGTGTGACTGTTTGAACCTAGAGCCAGGCGGCTCCCATAGAAAGTTAAAATACCCATATTTTTGGACCTATTTCTTGTAGGCTCTTCAGTCTGCCGAAAAGCTGAGGAACCGCTGTGATCTGGTACTAATGCGTCCGTGGAAACAAATAACGCTTATTGTATAGTTCATATTCCAGAAATAAAAATTACTCCTGCTTCGTGTAAGCTGTAAATTCAGAATGATGAAAAATATGTACAAAAAAATGCATATTTCAGAATTTAAAAAATCTTGAATGTCTGGGTCCTTGGCTCCTTATAGCGAGCCGCCAACGATCGAATGTATGTTTTCTATTCACGTATTCTATTATGCTACCTGATGAAAACATAATGGTTTAACAAAGATCTTGAGAATAGTTTTTAACAATTCGGAAATGTGTTTTATCTTTTAAAAGTGGTTAACCGTATTTTAGCCTTGTTCAGAAAACAAGCAACTTCTACACTTAGTAGACGTTATAACTAGGTATTATCTTAAATCTTTCGTATCCTTTCCTAAGAAATTACAGTTTAGTATGTCTGAGAATTCAAAATTATTTAATAAAAATATGCTTCTAGTAATTACACGCGCGTGTTAAATTGATCTACACAAGTCCTATACCTAACGTAATTACCTATACTTCGTGTTTGCAAAAATTTCACCAATATCCATTTATGTGAAATTCGCATGTCGACATTTTAGTACATAGCTAACCTTCACCCATTTTTCGATTCTTTAGTTCTTGTTCTTAAATTGGGCACAGAAAGTGCTCAATTATAACGAGATCATTATTTGAATGCCAATGGGGTCGGAATATTTTTGAAATTTCATTAAATAAACTTGTTTTTGATCAGGGAGCAAAGCTCATGAAAGAAAATGCATTTTATTTATGGGTTTAGGTATAAAGAAGAAAATACAATTAAAACGAATTATAGAAAGGTAAGAAGTTTGCTCTTAAGCCCACGTGATAAAACATCATGTGTTTAACAAAACTGTACTATTTTGATCCACACGCAGGTGAAGTGCTTACGGATTTTACGTGACTTTAATAATGTTTATTGGCGCATCGCAAGGTCTAATTCAGAACTTTTACGATGACATAAAATCTGAACCAACAGGTACGGTATCACTATTATTATTATAACCTCGTTTAATTTACCAAACAATACTTGTTCGTCGATTTTTAATAAAGTTTGTTTTATGTTCCTGAGCTTCCATTTAAAAGTCGTCCCAGCAAACGAAGTTATTTTAACAGTCAGTTACAGCCAGGCTTTGTTTCGTGCTTAAAATATGATGAAACGCTCTGTTTTGCAATACTTTCAGGAAAACAGCAAAACAAAACGATTGTGCAAGACGGTATCGCTTAAAACAATGAGAGCGAGCTAAAACTATTTCTCTCCATTGTTCGTGAGCAACATTTGTTTGGAAGGACAAACTGACATGTTTTATGGAAGCGAACGAGACGTGGATCTGAATTGTTTTAAATTTATTATCATCTTACTTGGACGTTATCTTCGACGAGCTTGGAGGAGATGCAACTTTTTACACATTAAAACTTTGATCATCGGGTTGATCTTCAGATGTCCTTGCCGATTGTGCGAGTTTTTCAGAAAAGCGGCTGCATTACGGCGACGGCTGATGGTGACGTCCTCGGTAGTCATTAATTTTTTACGACCGTGTAGCAAATTCCTGATATTATGAATTGCAACTGAAGCTTCAATAACCGCGGTTGATAAATACAACGCACAGGAGGGCTCGTTATCGATCCTGCGAAGGCTCCTCCCTTCTGACCCAGAACTTAGCTCCTTGTGTCATTTATGCCTCTACAGAACTTTTGGAGTCCTTGGTTCTTATTAGAAGTGGAAGTTCTTGCCTACCTAGGTACCTGTCGCTTTCCGGTACGTCTTATGACAGTAGATGACATTTTGATTTTGGCCATTTGTGGGATGATTTGATAATGTAGTTCTCCGTAAACCTAATCAATCACGGCAAGTCTCAACCAAAAATATGGAAATGGGGAGCTGGTAATGAAATCCCCCGCCTTGAACTATGAGCTAACAAGATTTAATCTCGCCCGAACGCGACTTCAAAAATAGGCTCGTCATGGGCGAACTTGAACGAAACAAATAAAACAAAATTAAGTGGAGGTTAGGCCTGAGGGCTCGACGTCTCCTTAATTAATTAGAAATCTGGTAGATGGGTTTCCAAAATGGAACGCGTTGATGTTTTATTGTAAAACTAACTCAACAAAGGAAATGTGTGAATATCAATTACAAATGAAACAGTAACAACTAGCTGTGCCTACAATCAATCCATTAATCTTCTAACGTTATATGTAAATATACGTACATATTGAAAACTCATAAGAAATTCAATTGGCGTGAATAATTAACCCGGATCCTTTTACTGACAACCTATAATTTCAAAATGTTTTCGAATTCGTTCTGGTTACATCACTTAATTGCGGCTTTAGCTGTCCTACAAAAACAGTGTTTTTTATTTATTTATCATCTCCACTGTTACAATCGTTCATAATTTTTCAAAAATTACCCTCCTAGATTACAACTACATAATTGCACAAACAATAGAATCGATTGGCTATGGATTTCTCGTGTGCCATAATTTAACAATCTCTTTGTTAGTTCATAGCGTACTCCCCGTTATTAACGAAATTTCTACAGTGAACGTGCTCATTAACGAACAATACAATTTTTAATGGAAATTGAAAGCACTTCCCTATTATTGTAAACGATCATCGGTGTAATTGAGAACAAATTTTAATTAATTAATGGCATAGATAGTGCTGCAATCAAGCAAGGACTATTGGACTATGCACTTGTTTTTACATAGTAAAATGAAGTACAAAGAAGAATATGATCGTTTTTGTTCAATTTTCTCTTTATATATAGTTATTAGTCAGTAAACGATTAACATAGCTACAAATTACTGTGATTGAATGCTATAAGATGAGAACTTGACAAAAATCTTTGGACACCTATTAAAAATAGCCACTTAGGTATGTATTAAGAGCCTTCTGCTCATGTTACTTTTTACGATACTAAACAAAAATATACAAATTTAGTTTGGTGACACTTTTTCTGTCACGTTATTAGATTGGCAACGTGCAGTAAAAACGTAATTCGTACGCTAAAATTGAAAGTGGTATAAACGTTTGACACTAGAAACTGCAAAAAGTAATCACTTTTGACACGATCGCAGAATAACATATTTAACACTTTAAGACAGTTCGCTACGTCTAAATTTTACACCGATTTAAAATTTAAGTTATTTATTCAGGAATAGTCTTGCGTTTTCAGCTATTTTCTCCTATTATGATGTAAGTTAGGTGGCCACTCCTTCGATGGTGTATATTCGGTTGCCTAACCTCCTTTTCCATGTCTATGTGCATTTCGAAAACTCTTTGCCTAGAGATTTTTTAAACGATTGCCAGTATAGAGAGAGCGATTTCCGGTATCCGTTTTGGGGAGATTGATTGTTAGATTTTGGTGTGTGTTGGATCTTTCCGAAGATGAAAATCCTCGATATTTTGGAAAGTTTAGTTCAGCATTAATGTGTTGTGTGTGCAGTTGCTAAAATTAATCTGGTTACGCCAGGATTAGAAAATATTTCGGAGGCAAAACTCACCGGTGGCCACGCTCCAACCTTGGCCTCCCTCGAACCTCGACCTATTATTACTCTGTTTGGTATTTACCCCTTTTGGGCTCCGTTGCCAACCCATAGATCTCCTGGAGAACAGCTCTGCAAGCGGGGTTGAATGTCTCGTCAAGGTACGCTTACAATTACCTTGCTTGCGTGGCTGGTTCGACGCATCTTTTTCTTGTGCGGCTATACAGGATTCTGCACCCGTAGGTACTTTTTGATTTTCCCCCCAGAAAGCGGAGAACTCTAAAATACACGTCATGGGTATGTTATGCTTTATTGTAAAGGGTTTTACTTACGGATTGCTGTAATGCTTTCTTGCAGATTGTTGAGAGAAACTGAAAATCGGTCTGATGCAGCATTCCTTATTACGGGGTTCTAAATTTAGCTTAGGTTATGTTAGTTTCTTGATGGTGGTTGTTAGGTACGACAATGTTGGTCGCGTTTAATCTTTACTTAGTGAAGACGCGTTGGTGTAAAGTCAACGTCACGTTCACAACAATTACAATAAAATATACAAAATTATAATTTTATATTTTTTGCAGTATTATTTATTTAAACTATGACTGGGTATGCGCTTTCACCATCTCTCTTTTGCCCTTTCTAGCATTTTCATTACTACGCAACATGTATGTTAATTCTGGAGCTGATTGCATATAACGGGTAGATAAAAAAACGACCTCTGTTTGAGGCCCGAGGTACAGGTTTGAGATTTTCAGAGCTAGTAAAGGAAGAATGCAAAATTATGTACGCAACATTTAAATCATTTATTTCAAAAAATAACAAAACCAAAACTTTTTAAAAATTACATTAAAAAAATGCTTTTACAAGCGTATTTATTTAGCTAGTTAAAATCTAGGTATAGAAACTTCACCATCAACCAGCCCTTCTAAATCCACTGAGGATATAGGCCTCCCCTGAATTTTTCTACCTTTCTCTGTTTTGCGCAGCCTGTAGCCAGTTTGTGGAGCTTCTCTTTATGTCATCCGTCCAGCGTGTTGGTGGTCTGCCTCTGCTGCGTTTATCTGTTCTGGGTCTCCATTCTAGAAGTTTACGTTTCGCTTAGTCTGGCCATATGTCCTGCCCAGCTCCACTTCATTTTAGCGATATGGTTTACAACATCTGTTATACCTGCCCTACCTCTTAGTTCTTAATTTCTGATTTTGTCTCGTAGTGTGACTTCTAGCAGTAGGTATAGAAACTACTTCAACTTATTTAAAAATATGCTGTATTGCCCCCCTTCCCCCGCCATTTTGCATATGCACTGTTCTTAACCTTTTCTAAAATTGCAAAAGTGATTTTCAAATTAAATCTAAATATTCTTCTATATTTTCACGCAATTCGTCCAGTGTTTCAAATGGTGTTCTACACTGTAAATAAATCAGTTCTTGAAGTGCGTCCCAGTTACAGTAATCCAGTGGAGTTACATCATGTGAATTTAATGGCCATTCATCAGCTACTAGATTTAGTGTGTTCAAAACCAAACATAAGATTCCGTGTAAAAAGCATTTTCGAAAACCAATCTTTTTAAATTTCCTGTTCCGGTATTTTTCAACAAACTTGTGTGAGACTTAGCATCCATTTTTTACAATGTTTCTTTGACAATTATCCCGAGATTCGTGGTTAAGATTTAGCTGGAAAAACTTTGCCACCCCACAAGACAATTCCTCAACCACCGTGTTTTGCTTTTGAAAAACATTGCATATTATTTAATTTTTCGCATGTAAATTCCTTGTATAGCAACTTAAAAGATCGACGCAAATGTTTTGCTTATCATTTAAAGATATTCTCTGGAATATACTATTTTACTTCCTTATAAAGTTTGTGCTATCAATTAATGCTATCAGTTTTCTTGATTTATTACTTCACAATTACCATACCTCAGCTAAATACCGACATCCATATCCTCATTCGCCATTATGCGCTCGATTCCATTGGGTAAACTGTAGTAAATGTACATGATGTTTTAAAAGCATTTTCGCGAAATAAATCGATTTTAAACAAATGATACTATTAGTAACGTTTATACAATATACATTGTAAATATCTAGATAGTTTCTACATTTATTTAATTTGCTTTTCATATCCCTAATTTCTGTGAAAAATGGAGAGCAATTACCAAGAACATTTATAACATGGCCCTATCAACAGCACAGTTTGCCCATTAAACCATACATTTTAAAAACTCAAATTCCTACAGATGTTGAAAGAAGACGAAAGTAATCGTAGTTTTTTGTTTGTAACTTTTGTCTTTTGACATTGAGCTTTTTCATCAATATATAATGTACTGTGACTTACACAGAAATCGTTACAAGGATATTATTACGAGTAGGTACATGATCTGTATACTGTATACTATGGACACTAAATTGAAACAAAAGACCGTTCCAAGTACTAGTCATTAAGTTTTGCAACATTATGCAAGGAAATTCAGATTGGACAAGTACCTACGTATCACTATCGATAATAATCGATGACAGAAATGCAATGACTTGGAAAGCTATTCGTTTAAAAACAATTTTTTAAACGTATAACAACTATAAATGATAGTTGTAAATGTATAAAACAAACAATAAAATATATACTTAAAAGATATAAAACTAATCAAGCGAATATAAATTAGTAAGTAATTGTATAAAAACAATGGACAAAGATTATTTAATGACTTAAATAAATTAGCAATTTGTATTGCTTAAACTTAAGAGATAGTTATAAAACCTGTGAAAATACTTGACCGTCGACTTAATTATTGCCTAAATTCAATGTTAATTGCTTATCTTTATGACAACGGGACATTGGCATTAAGGATAGACTTAATTATGGTTAACGTTTATTTTTAACTTTTGAGCGATATAACAACCACTTTTTTTTTAAACAATAGGATATCTTGTTTTATAGCAACATAGCAACAACAAACACTAAAGTTTTACGTTTAATACCTATTAAAACAAATCACGTGAATTTTGTTCCGGGAAACTACAATAATCGCAATGGGAAATAACGGTTGGAATGTACAGTACGAATAAGAACGCTGTTGATATTGTTGAATTTGGAGCTGTTACCCTGCTTTGCCATAGCGATTACACTCGAAGTAGATTTTGAAATCGTCAGGAAGTTGATATGATTCCAACTTTTTTCAGGAATTTCGGCTGTAATTCATAACTTCCGTGGGAGCTTGTCTCCGAAACTTCGTTAGCCGACAACTTTTCTGTAGTTGTTCGGGCAACACTTACAATTTTCGAAATTTCAGAGGGTGTTTACCACTTGGAAATGCCAACGAAATCAATTCATTTGGAAAAGGTCACGGCGAGACTGTCTCGCATTAAATTATTAATACGCGACCTATTTATTATCTTGTTGTTAGCGCAAACAGAGCAGCTTAACTATATTTCTGTAATCGATAATTTTCAAATAAGTACGTAAATATGATGAGAAAACGTGATATTTTGTGTAATAGTTAAATAGCACATTATTGGAATTATTAATTAAATCGTGATAGAAAATGCTACTTTAATAGTGTCCATATTTGATCTTTTTACGTAACATTAGGTGTTGTGCCGTCATAAACAATGGCTGGGAAACCTACATGTTAGCCATAAAGTTAAATAACTGTAACTACAATTATCATAGCATGTTTCAAACAGCTGAGAAAATAGTAAGTGATGCATTTTTTGAAATGGAGAAATGCATGATTTGAATTTATGAACAGTAATGTGGATTTACATACCAGTGTATTCATTATATTATTTTTTCCTAATATTTCTTTTTTTCTGTTGCAGGTACAAATGGGTCCTTGAAAACTCTGGGATAACGACCTTATAATGGTAACTTAGTATATAACTTGTAGAAATTGTACAATATAGAGTATAACTTCCACATTTGAAAATGAAAAGCAGATTTTTAAAAAGAACAATGTTAATATTATAGAGGTCCTAGTAGTACTATAATTAGATGAAATTGTGAAGGTGACGTGTCTAAACCAGAAATATTTTTCTTTTTAAAGCAGTGAAACTGCAATAGTGCTTCTAGACTACTCTATCACACATACAAGTCTAATGCCATATGACAGATTATAGAACGAGCATTATCACGGAGCAGCCTCAATTATTGTAGATAATTTATTTCTACTTATACCACCACCAGAGAACTATTTGCCAGGGATAATCATTTAAATGTATGTATTAGTAGTATTTAATTATTAACCGGTGTTAGCAAATGTAATGTATTAATTTCGAAGTACTTAAATTGTTTGACGTTTTGTTCATTAGCAAACGGGTCAAAGCAACCACAAAGTTATATTTGATGCGATCGTAATGTAACATTAAACTGTAAATTGGTTCTACTTGGTTCTATGAGTCTACAATACGTAATTTCAAGTAATAATAGGTTACTATTGTAGTACCTTATTTTACATAGTCGACCACTTTTGATGTATTTTGTGCTTTAGTTTTGCCTGGGTAGATCATTATGTGTGCATAATAGACATCAGTGGTGGCTCGTGGAGTTTTGATGGTAGGGCCAACTGAATGTAAAATACATTTTCCACCCCCTCACAGACAAAGACAGATTCCAACATTCCCAGATCTATAGTATGATCAGATATTAATCTTCTCGTCTAGTATGGCTGTGGAAGTGCAAACCAACGTCTTTAAAATTGGCTTATATACTTATATTTAATTCAAACTGTCAAATTTTATTCTTTTTATCCATACAATATTATATTGAAATAAACGAATTTACACTTATAAGTAATGTAATTGTCCAACAAATAAGCCTGCGCCGGTCGAATAGGCACTTCATCTTAAATCTAACCTAAAAGTAAAATATATTGGACCCAGTTTTAAAGGCAGTAATTTGTTCTTTCATAGCCATACTAGATGAGATTAATTTTTGATCATACTTTATAAACATATCGCATATGGACCGGCAAAAACTAGCATCAGTGAAAAAATTATCAAACTACACAGGTTAATAAAATGTTATGAACTAAATCGAATAGATCTCTTTCATTTTTCGTGTCAGTGTATAATTCGGCCCAAAAAAATGTATCTCCACTGGTTGCTAATTAAGTTTGTTTTCGCAGGTAAAGTGAATACGTATAATAATCGTAATTTATTGCTAGGTCTACCGAACTGCTTTTCTTCGAGCGAATACGATGAAAAAGGTTGATTTAAAATATGGTTGATTGTATTCATGATGGATGATTGATAAATAGAAAGTATAATTAATAAACCAAGTAAAAATTTAATACAATAATATAATGAGAACAATTATTTTTTGTCAATTTCTGTAAGTAGGTACTACTACTACTCGTATAAAGAATTCCATTTGCATAAAAGGAAAGCGTAATAACAATAAGTAATTTAAAGCTTGTAACCATTTTTGTAAAATCCTTCCGAATGTGTTAACAGTTTCAACTTTTTGGCACCTAAGCAGTTCTACTTGGGATGTGAAATAACATAGCACTGATCAATATTGCACTCGTGTGACTAGATATGCGGAAATTGTAATTTTGCTGGGATAATAAAATATTTTGACGTACGAGCTGAGTAATGGCAATATTGCTGAACCGATTGCAAATAATGTACACCGCAAAGGCAACTGATTGTTGGCTTATGTAATTACAATCCAGGGGTCTCGATGTGGCGGCTAGTTTGTCACTTGATAAGGGTAATTAATCGAGTTCGATTACATTTTAAGTCAAATTGCTCCATAAATAAAGTAAGACGACCATAACGAAATAGGCAGCAATGAACGCCGAAGCGAAATAGCATAATCAATGAGGACGGAATTTTGTATCTCAAATCTCAAGTGGTACATTCTTTAAAATGACCAGTAACTTCAAACTCGCGTTTCGTTTTCCACTTGGTCACATACCCTAAATGGTATGTCAAAAATCAATACCAACAAACGAGATTTATCTTTATCTTCGACAATGTTATCTGTTGGGGTTCACAAAGTTTTCAAGACACAATTTTACATTTTTCGTTTTCTTTTTGTAAAAGTAAAACATGTTTATAGCGTAATATGTACTGCATTTTCAAAAATCTATCTCATTATTCTAATTTTATTTGGTTATTAGATTCAAGACTGTTAAGAAATATCTAACTGATAAGATTGTAAAATTCTCTTTCCAATTATTTAAATGTAAACAAAAGTATTTCACAAACTGCTATCTTTTTAATTAAAGTTTATTTACGGTTTAGTGACACATGTGGGTAAAATTATCTGATACCGAGTATTGAGTTAAAAATAATTTTTCTGAATTTTTGGACGGCAAAGCTTTTAATGGCACCCAGAGTGCTTTTATGTAGACGCGGTGGCTACATCGTTTTATTCCCCCAGTGTTGTAATGAGTCAATACTTCCACGCCACTGTCAGAAATAAATTAATAGTGAATTCCAGCAAGCTGAAGTGGGTGTTGCTACGCCTCTGTCAATGACAGATGATAAATTTTCCGGTTAACAACTTATTTTGCATGATTTAATTTCACACACAACCATTTTTACCGGACAAACCCGTAATATTAAATGTAACGTGTCAAAATAATAGGCCGTGTGCACACGCAGCCTGGCTTATATTTATCAACTTGGTACGAGAATTATTACCATTTTGGGAAATTCAGGTATTCTTACGCAGTTCTACATCTAAAACAATGAAATTCAATTTACGCATTCCTGTTCGTCGTGTGACAGATAAAGATTAAGGTATCAAAGGTTCTCTTGTTAAAGCAAATTCCCACAGAGAAACATTACATATAATGGGGTGACACCACCCCCGTCTGAACTAGAAGGGGATTATAATTGTATTGTATTTCTCCCCAAGGCTAGTTGCTTTCGCCCTCCAAAAATACTTAGGCGTCGGAGGGCTAGCGCGGTCGTTCCTCAAGGCTCCCTTAAGGGACCAGGGTTGTTTAGCACTTACGGGATCTGTAACTCTTTAAACTCGCAGCGCGGATTTAAAAATATCGATGTAGCGGGAAGACGGCACAATTTGCGCTTCTAAACGCCTTAAAAGAGAAACTCGTAAAGAAAGCGGGTCAGAGACATTTAAGTCCGAGCAGCTCTGCTTGCTGCAACTGCTGTTTTTGCAACTAAATTGCCACATTGCTTTTGCAACCAATATCCATTATTACTTTAGAAGCTGCACACTAGATCCGTTTTTACTGTAATTTCTGGTGCACTGCGAAATCCCAAGGTATGGCGAATCACTAGCAAGCGGACGATTCGGCGTAGAAAATGAGAATTTAATTTAAATATATCCGAAGTGAGAAAATGTTGGTAACACGTTGTTACTTCCGGATTCGACGTTCTAGTTTCTTTTTGCACTTTCTTGGCGGAAAAGTGGGAACCGGAAGCAGATTTACTGTTAGCACGTTAAGCTGTAGTTAGTTGGGTCGCCGTCGTGCATATTTTTTAGTTTTGTTGCTAAATTTTCTATTTGGACTGTGAAAATGCTCTAAATTGCCAGACGTTAGAAACTTTCCGTAAATTGATAGCAGTCTGTGCCAGAAAATCGTCATAAACAAATTAACGCATTTTAAACCAGCATTCAATACGAAAAATGTTGTTATTAAACCAAAATCAGTGTATTATTTTCATTTTTTGATGTACTATACATTTTTGGTAACTGTAAATTACAGTTAGCGATTTGTAACGGATTAAAATTGCATAATTATGCTTTAGTTCTCGGCCATTTCGCTATACATAAATTACATTAATAAATACTTAGTTCTAAATTAAATTAAAAATCGTTTATCGTTTATTCAAGCTCATTTTTTAATTTTTGGAATATTTAAATTTGTCGCCAAAATATTTACGGTTATAATAAAGTATCCAAGCGTGTTCATAGCTAGATCTACATATACCTGGTACGGTGGTACGTAAGGTCATATTTAAATTTTGATATGTTTACTAAACAACTGAAGCAAACATTTTAAAATTGAGAATATTATAGTACATAATACAGAATAACCGCTATATTATATTTTACAAATAAGTTTAGTTTCATTTTGGTTTTGAATTTTTCCGTGAACGTAGTACAGTTCTCATACATACTGAGTTTAAAAAAACACGTTATATCCATTTAAAATGCAGAAATTACTTTCATCTTTTAATATATTACTTAGGAAGTCAAACAAGATAATTGATTAAATTTTTGTTAAAAAAGAGTTGATAAATATCAACCTTCTCCTGTGGCCTGCTAAATCCCTAAATTTCTCGCCTATTGAACATGTCTGGGACATGATGGAACGGAAGATGTCTTATACTTTACCAGAAGTTTCAGGAACGGTTGCAGAGCTACAATATCATTTCCAGGTTGCCTGGAATAAATTATCGCAAATCTCACTGGATGACTTTATTCGCAGCATGCCTACAATGATAAATGAATGTGTGAGATGTCTGGGTAATGCAACAGGTTATTAACATTTATAACTCTTATTTATGTATTTTACCAAAACTAGTTTGACTTCCTAAACAATATGTTAAAAAATCAAAGCAATTCCTGCACTTTAAACGAGTATAACCTATGTTTTCAACGTTTTTTACAAAGAAAACGCACCACAGGAAAATACATTTCTGTCTAGATCTAATAACGGTTGAAGAATGCCCAAAATTATAGGCAAAATAGGTAAAAATATCTGGTAATACTGAAATAGTAAAAGGAAACGCTTAGTAATGTAAATTACATTAATTCGCAGTGGAAAAACGCTTCCTGGCGTATTTGCTTATCGTTGCAAGCAAATACGTCAGGAAGCGTTTTTCCACATTTGACAACAATTTTGGTTGTTAGATCTACGTCTCTGATAAATTTGACGTTAACGTCAAAATATCGGCTGCCAACATGATGAAAAGAAGGATACAAAATGTTCGTATCCTTCTATTAAAAATTAAAATATAGATGTTATCTAGGTCCTCGAGCTAAAGATGGTTTGATTGCCAACAGAATGGAGTAAAACTTCTGGTATGCATTTTAACCAAGTAAAACGCAAGCCCATCCTCTTCACAAATAAGCAGAATTTGTACAACCTCCCATTATACATGAGAAACAGAAATCCAATACATCGCTCAAATGAATTTTAGGTTATATTCGACAAAAGGTTAACCTGGATATCTCCCTGAAAGTAACTAAGAAAACAATGCGTTCAACGACTTGATGTTATGAAGGTTCTTACAAAATACGATTGGGAAACCGACACGCTAGGTTTGCTACGTATATGTATATCATTCGTTAATTCGATCAAAACTTGATTACGACGTGCTGCACTCAGTTATAGCAATTGTGGAACGCCTTCAAAATACCGTAATCAGAATAGCTTCTGGAGCACATCGCACCAAATGTACACGAAACTACAAAATTGCGACTACAATCAAGACAAAATCAACTTTCTTTGGCATAATCTGCTAAAGTTACGACAAACGAAGCGAACCCTGCGTATAAAATGTATTTCCAAAGTGGCGTAACACTACACCAAAATATTTTCAAAGACAAAAGTGCTTTTGATGAACATATAAATGAATTGCAAACCAAATTACAAACGTTGAACCCGTACCTTCCCTTAAAAATCCAAAATCTAAACGACTATAAAACGGAAATCAACCCAAACCTTCCCAGGTGTGAATTTCAATTCTGAAAATGAATCTCCAACCCTCTAGGAATAAAAGCCCAGTCTGCGTGCATAAACGTAATATACTACTATATATTATATTTGTTTACACACATACAAATAAAATGAATACAAAACAACAGTACGCAAATAATATAAGCCGTAAATAAATAAAATTTAGTTTGAATGGCTACGGGCTAAGAGCTAAATTCTACTCGAATTTGCAGTTTGACATTAACACATGCCATGAATAAACACAGGTTAAAGTTGGGTTTGCAATGCTACCAGCTAAACGCAATTACAGTTTGCATCAAATACACTACCATGAAAGTTCGCGGAAATATCTTTGATGCACTCCGACAAGTTTACTTCAGTCCGGTACTGCGGCACGCGTAACTGCTCGTAGGTTTTTGCTGACGATGAAGGCACGCCTTGAAGCCGGCGTCACAGCTCAGCATTAAAATATGATGCAATAATATATATGCTCAGCTCGAAGTGTGATACGACATTGGATTTGATTAAATACATTTGTCGTAAATAGACTAACCTGTTTGCACCTTTGCTATCTGTGAAAACCTGGATCTGGCCCCGTGATGCTGGGCTTTTGATGGCGTCTCTGTACAAATTTGCACCTCTCACGCTCGGTAGGGAACTCGGGTAATTTCACCTTGAAATCGCTGAAGAGGCTTCCAGCTGTTAGTTATATGGACCTCGGGGAAGCTTCCTGAGGCTGTGCGACACTTTTGGGGCTCGAATATCGCCCCCAAAACTAGGTGTGGGCCGGTGCACTTTATTTGACCCGCTGGCTGTCGAAATTAAAACGCCAATGTTTTCAGTTCGAACAAAACCCCGCGACACCGCGTCTTCTCGATCTATTGTTAGCTATACGGCGTTGATCGGCTGACATTTCTCAATGCACTATCGGGAAGCGCGGGGATTCACATGGCGCGAATTCAAATGCAGGATGCGTCCTTAACCTAAGTAATATAGCACCAAAGTTACAGGTCAGCTTTACGCCAGCGCGTTTATATTAAAAAGCTCTGGTGAGACAAATCAGGTCCGTTACAATATCTACAACCCCTTGAATACATATTTAAATGGAACCATAGAAGACGTGTAGTTGATAATAAGTGATTTCTTAAATGCCATTCTAACCATAATATATATTTATGTACCAAGGGCATTATGAAGGATGTTTGTGCCTTAATGTTTGTGGTGCATACAAAATTGTGTCTTACTAGTGTTTTTTAATAACCTGGATAATGGATAAGAAAGGTAATAATCAACCATTGCTGTGGACGCATCGACGCATCGAGGTACGTGATTGGTCGCTAACGATGAGCGGGCGCTCGTAATGCCCTGGTTGTTATGGACTTGTACGCTGTATCGCAGGTATAAACAACAAATAATGTAGTAGTAAGACATCAATACCATAAAATCGGTGGTCTCTTTCTTTGTATGTATGTATGTATCTTTGTTCGCTATCTCCTCCGAAGATACTGGACCGATTAAATTGTATGATAACTTAAAATTTTGCTAATATTTAGGCTTAGATCGTAGGCCGGTTTTTATTTTCAGAAAAAATACGAAAAAGTAAAGTAAAATTAAATTAGCCTAGCTCGGGTGATTCACTACTAAAGCAGGTAGTAATACCGGATGTGAAATTACTTTGCCGCTCTGCAACACATTATACAAAATATCAAACTAACGAAAACACATAACTATTATATGTATTATACCATTCATAATGCACAAAATCCCTATTCAGGCCACGTATTAATAAGTGAAAACACCGTGGTGTTTTCAATTTTGAGCTGTCAATTTTTAGTGTAATTCTCTTATTAATATTCATGGTATAATCTAATCGAATACTCACTCGACGACTTTAAGAATTATCAAATACTTTTGCTTACAAACTCAACGGGTTGCTTGTAGAAACACCACTCGCCTCAACCCGTTTCGTGAGGAAGCAAAAGTATTTTTGATAATTCACAGTCGTCTCGTGGTATTATTACTGATAAAATCCTCACACATTAATATTCTGGACAACAAAGAATATGAAAATGTAATGTTGTCTGCTGTTCACGTTTCTGTTCAAAAGAAATCCTACGGTCGGGTTGCAAACGATCACTCGGTGCAGCAAATTCTACTTTCTATGCTTATTATACATATAACTATTTTAAGCATATAGATTGTCATGTGACTTATGACTTATCCAATGTTATCCTTATTATAAACGTGTGCTGGGCCTGCCTGTGTGTCACTTTTTCAGTGCTATCTGACGGCATGGTACAAAAGCAACGTGATAACGGAAAGCTTTTTTTTCGACACGTAGCCGTAAAGTTAAACACATTATGTTCCGTAACTTTTTTATGTGTACTTCCAATTTAAAAGTCAAAAAATTATTTTAGTTAGAATAAGGCGAATGCAAATGCAACCACAGGATGCTTGGAAAGCTATCTTGGGTAATCTTGCATAATGTTCTTTTTATAATGCATTTGAAATGTCCCACTGGCTTGGCCTACTTAGCACTTCCGTCGAGTTACATCTGTCGTGTAATTTTTGATAGACGTAATAATAACAAAATTAGCAACTACACAAGAGTAAAATTGCATCATACCATCGCATGACTGTTTGAATCTAGAATATCACTGTTTGCAACTTTCAAAATTATTTAATGGATCTGCCAAATATTGATAGCCAACTGTAATACGCTTAGGTCAAATAACTTTTTCCAAATATTCAATATTAAGAACCTGGAAATTCTAAGCTTGTCTTGCAAGAAAATTCGTCAAATTCGAAGTTGTTATATGCCAGTCTTTCATTATTATTTATTTTCAAAGCCTATACCGCATAACATAGTTCTAAATTGCACACATACATATACTTATTGAAGGCTTCCCCCTTTTTGCTGGTAAATTCTCGAATATACGACAATCGTGATGTAGTTGCGGGCAGCATATATAAGCATAATTAGTAGTAAAATTAAAACCTGTCTGTAATTCTAAATTATATTCTGCTCCCACTGCCAAACGCCATTAACTGAAAACATTTCGATCAGATTATCCAAATATGCAAAATTTTGATAAGCAGCTTAAAAACGCTTTTACTGTTCACTTAGCAATTACAAAAGCTAGTTACAAATGCGTTAACTATTGCTTCCATTATTAATTTGCAACTACGCTACAGTAAGCATACAACGGTGGCTTTATTTAATTGCGTTTGGCATATTGTTGTCTGTTATGTAACAACTCCTGCGCTTTTTAGCTATTACGAACTATTTTATGTAGCAGCATGACAAATTCATTTCTTAATAGCATAGACGCGTCATTGCATCTACGTAACCACATCAAAATTTCCAAATTCCAATTGAAACTAATAACGTCAAATACTTAGTTAACGTTTACCAAGTTGTGTGATAAAAAAATATGAACCCCAAAGTCACTGACGCGTCGGTTTTCTGCTCTTTGCCGTAAAGACAGCAGCAGAATAGTAATTGTGATTCCAGATGTCACAGTATAAATATTGAATAACGTCGAAAAGGCTTTCTGCCAACGTATAATTGAAATTAATTTCCAATACCACTTCACTGAAGTGAATTGCTGTCGTGAAGTGCTGCCATCTGTTACCCGGAAGTATGGACTGGAGATGTGTTTTGAAAAGATATACAAGTTAAAAACTGTCCAGGAAGGAGTATTATTAGGATCCCTTATAATTGAATATCCATAATTGAATTCATCTGCATAGTTTGCTTCAAACAAAAATATTTACATTTCTTTCCACTAAAACGCAATTAAGCAGCTTCTTGAAACGTAATTCTTATATTAATAATTTTAATATAACTCATACGCTGGTAATTTCCGATAGTTGTGGGTAACGCTTGCTCTTAATTTTGTTAGTAGTGAACGTTAAAAGCACAACAAAACTCCACTCATAGCACCAATATTTTATTAGTTAAAAATGCTGCAAACCTTTCGAATTGATTTCGCTCTACAATAAAAATCTTTGTATATATCAAAAAATACTTCAAACATGATGGTTCCGAAAAGAATGGGACACCGTGTAGGATAGGGGGATACTATATATTCTCATCAAAATAGGCAGATAGATCGAAATACACCGTAATAAAAAATGTACCCTTAAGAAATTGCGCGCCCGAGAAGTTGAAAGAACTGCTTATCGGATCAAACTTGACGTGATGTGATTTTTATTAGTTTTCTCAAATCCTCATGTAACTGAAATTACATCTAGGTGTAGGAGTCGCTAGATACCTTACTTCCACTTGACATTAAGGGTGATATTTTTGGTAACACGAGTACCATATTTTAACATTTAATATAAAAAAGTGGACTTGATTTGCATTAAAAAATCCAGTGGTTTTCGAGATAAAAATATTTGAAGTTCCATGGTTTATTAGAGCAGTTGGAGCGTTATGATGTTATGAAGTGCGTTCGAATTCTTTTAAGGTCACTTTCTTATTAATAAATATTCATACAGGGTGTGTGTAAAAGGTAAATCGCGGTTTCGTGCGTGTGCGCAGTGAAAAACAAGACAAAAAGTCTATCTGAACATGTATGTCCTTAACCAAACGATTACAGAGGTACAGAGTGTTGAAATTTATTTTAGCTCTGTATTATTCTTTCTGCCCAGGCTGGAGGAAAGTTAATGGATTTTTCAGGGTAACTATTACTCAAGATTAGGCACCCTTTGACTATTACTCGCATTTGAATAGACATTCCAAATCAGAAACATTTTTATTTTGAATAACTTGTAACTCCAAAAAAACAAGGAATACTGCTAATCCATTCAAAATTTTGAGAGCGTAATTTTTATGATAAACTGAATGTAGATTAAATATATAATATATAACTAAATTTATAAAATCGTAACAAATATTCATGAAAAAGGGGGCATCTTATGCGGTTTCTACGCCACTCGAATGGCATATTGAAATAAAAGTATGAGCAAAAGTTACTTAGTTTTGTGTAGTATTTGCCCTGAAAATTTCATTAACTTTCCCATTGCTCAGATAAAATAACTATAATGTTTAAAAAAATTAACACCCCATATCTCGGTAAAGGTTTAGTTAACAATATATGTTCATATAGACTTTTTGTCTTATTTTTACACGTACTACATACACACAGAACCGTGACTTACCTTTTAGATACATTCAGTATATTTCCAATTATAATTGATTTGTTTAGGGTGTAAAAGGGCAAGCTCCTTACATCACCAATTTGTTATAATGCTGCTATGAATTTCCTATGTTATTAAAGCCAAAGGGTGCAATGGTCTAGAATTAACCACTGATAAGGATGGGAGAGAAAGAGAAAAATCAGAGAACGAACACAAAGTATGGAGGTTGGTCAACAGATAATCAAGTTGAAATAGAAGAGGCCATATTATGAGATATAATGACAACCGATGAAGCAAAAAGATCATAACATAGTGGCCAAGGACTAAAGTTTGCTGGTCTGATGATATAAAGGCGATAGCAGGCAGCACATGAAGTAGAGATGATCAAGAAAGAATACTTTTGGAGAATCATGGGGGAGGCGTATGTTCAAAATTGGAGTTTTGGGTTTTGGGTTAATCTATTTATTTATCGAATTTTATTACTTAAAAATTATACCAGTTTCACAAAATAATATTGTTATTCGTGGTAGTGGTCAATTGCTTCTTCCTCTTCTTCAAACTACCTTCTTGCCTTTTAGGCGTCAGTAACGGAGGGTAAAAATATACCTACAATTTTTTGCAACAGCTTCAAAGCCTATTAAACCAATAAAAACATATTAAAATGTTGATGTTTGTATGGAAATCAAATTGAAAACATTACAAACGGATTGAACCCAGTTTCGTTAGAATTTTTAGTTTCGTACAAATAGATATTTTTCTACAGGGGTGTCTAAAAGGTAGGTCACGGCTTGGTGTAAAAATAACGCGAAAAGCCCGTGTGAACATATGTTCTTAACCAAATGTTACCGAGACACAGGGTGTTTAAATTTCATTTTTTTAGCTCTGATGTGATTTTTTATTAGAAGACTGAATGAAACTTAATGACATATTCAGGGTAAGTATTTCTCAAGACTAGGCACCTTTGATTATTACTGGCATTACAATAAACATTCTAGATCAAAAACGTTTTTATTTTTTATAATTTTGATTTTTTTGGTTGTTGATACTTTTAAGTTTGAAATCAGTTTGCTTTTTGCAAGCGCAGTAGATGTGTAAATCCGAAATTACAGGAATACTACCAATCTAATAAAAATTTTGCAAGAGTACTTTTCATGACAAAGTAAATGTAGATTAAAAGTACGACACTGAAATGTCATATTAAAATAAGAGCAATAGTCAAAGATGCATGGTCTTGATTAATACTTACTTTGAAAATTTTAATTGATTAACATTTCAATTTTAAAATATACTGATTCCTTCAAATTGTTCATGCTAAGTTTTGAAGTAAAATTCTGTACGTTTACGTAATTTTATTTGCCAACTAGTAGTATGCAACTTGTCGCATTATGTCGACTACAAGGGCCCTCGTTGCGAGTACACGTCCCTCTATTATTAACAATGGAATTTAACAGCTTCCGACCCAAAGTCGCAATTTAAACCCGCAGCTTAGTGAACAAAGAAGATACTGTTAGTAACTGTAAAATTTAAGACTATTACCTCAAATTGCAGCCTACTTTTGGCAGGCACGCGAAAAACATTCCCGATTGTGTTATTTTTGAAAGTAATAACTATGTGCGTACCTCACGAGCGCTTAGTGCAAGCTGACGTACGTTGGGAAAATAGGACTATTACTTGTAATTATTTACAGCTGCCGGTGAAAAAATATCATGCAAATTAATACGTTTGGGGAATAATTAGCGATTTCATGAATTGTTACTGTCATCTGGTAATTGTTTCAACTCTAATGATGCCTGGTAGTGTTTTGTGGTATTCTAGCCGCCAAGGACGTGGACAATGCTGTTTAATTTATAATACTGCAACAATTCAATTGTATATACAGGGCTGTTCAAACGTTTCGGAACTGATCTGCACTAAACTTTGTCGAGCGGTGTTTTTAGGATTATTTTTTAGTCGAAAAGGCTACGTTAAGGAAATACTACTCTTTTAAGATGAAGAAACATTTTAGTGGAGTTCGCAGAATAAAGTCATTGGGGGTGAGAATCGTGGGAGTATCTGTAATTGTTCAGCAATTTTTAAGCCCTAACTATTAATAGGTATGTGTGGCCATTTTATGTTGTTTCTTTTTAATTCTCTGATTAATTTCAGACAAAATAGGTGCTATTGATTAAAGTTGGCAGAATACACCTTTTCTAAGATAATTTTCTGTTAATGCAAGAAAGCTTCATACTTGGAAAAAGTATGGGTGATCGCCGCCACGATTACCGTCCTCGAGGACTTTCATTAGTAACAATTATTTTCAAAATTTGGTTTTTATATCGTAAACCTTTAACTTTTTATAGACGAAAATGTAGTTATTTTTCACCATCTTGAAGAAGAGATAATATTTCCTTAACGAAGAGGCTGCTAGAATGCTCTCATCTTTCTAAATTTCTTCCAATGAGGACACCTAAAATCCGTTGTGTTGATCACACTAAATTCCTCACCCTGGAACATTTAAAAGACAGAATAAGTGCTACTATTGAAGACATTTCTCTACAATGGTTGTAAACGGATAAATTGTTCGTTTGTGGGCACTTTTAGAAATTGTTAATAAGGAATTAAATTTTCCAAAAATCAATGAATCCAAGAATAAAACTTTAAATTTAAATAAGATAAAATATGTACCAGCAATAGCTTCGAATTAAGAAAAACAATCGGAAATGTGTGAAATAAAGTTAAAAATTCGACCTCCTGAAAATACATAATTACTGTGAGGAACGTACAATCTAGTTTTCTCTCAAATAAATTACGTAGTAATTAAGAGGCAATTATAAATAATCGCCACGCGCTGTGTGTCCAGCAAATGCAAGAAACGGCTATAACAGTTGTCGTTAATTACCTTATACGAAAAAGGGTAACCAACTAGAGTAATTATTTCGTAATTTAAAGCGTATTGACTAGTCTGTAAATATAGAATATAGGACTAAAAATTAATTAGAACCAGTAAAAATGTTTTTTGAAGTAAATAAAGCGTATGGCCTTGTAAAGACTATTTTCTTGCCGTTTCTTGTCGCACAAAACAATATAACGTTAGAAAGCTGCCACTTTTCATTCAGCCGTCGTTCTTAAATAAAGTAATTGTTTTGAGAGAATTACAAATCTTAATATTCTGCATGTCAAGGAGGTACGAATTCAGTTAGGTGAAGAATAATAATAATTTTTTTGCTGCACTAAAGCAGGACTGAAGATACAGCTAAATTCATTTTACAGTTTGTCACAGCCGTTAATTACACTACTAACGTTTAAAACTGTCAGATAATATCTTCAGTACTGTAATTATTGATGAAAATCTCTTCAAGGACTTTTCCTTTAGAAATATGTTATTATTAGTTACAGCAATAGATGTTAGTCATGATGGTAATGGGAACACCACAGGGTCGTACTCTTTTTAAATCGATATATTGATTTTGTTGATTTCTTTAACTTATCACAGTCAGATACTGCAAGAATTCGATTTTCAAATGAGCAGAATCAGTGATATGATACTGACGAATAGAAGGATAAAAAAGTACCTACAAATGTAAGACAAGTTATTTCTCGAAAGGCGAAAGGCACTCAATTATAACTTCATAAACTAATGACAGGTCAATTTATATAAAATAAATAAGGTGGGTAACATGGCAAACACGTTTTTAATAGATGCGTTTCGCTAGCACGAAACCAATTTTAACGTGTATATCAATCAGTTCCTAGTATTTAAAACAATCTGGACTCTACCTTCTACCTTAAATATTTCTTACACATCACCGGAATATATATGAATTTTTGTTGAATAATCATGCAGTATTATTTCTAATTTTCATTTAATTTATGCCAATCTTGAAAGGTTTTAATTTAATATAAATGATTAGATTAATTCTTTTTTGCCGCGACCTAATGGTTTCAGCTAAAAATTACATTCTTCTGCGATGTAAAAAACCCCGATTTCGCTCACTTAATACAAAAATAACTATTTTTAAAGATTTTATACAAAAGAGTTTCATAATCAAATTAGCTGCAGCAGAAACTTGTGGAGCAAACAAGATGGTAGGGAGGATTGAATAAGAAAGACCGTGAAGCTGAAGAAGAAACTGTGGAGGAACTACCTAAACGGGAAAACAGAAGATATGTACGAAGAATATAAGAAGCAAAGAACAATAGGAAAAAGAAAAGATCTGATAGCCAAAGCCAAAACTTCGGAAAGTGTTTGGGCTAAAATGGAACAAGATTGCAGAGGAAATCAGAAGTTGTTTTTCAAACTTTTCAAGAATTTTCGAAGGGAGGCTAAGGGAAATTGTAATAGGAAACAAGTAATAAACAAAAAGTTGGTGATACTTACAGAAGACAAAGAAATAATGACGCGATGGAAATATTATTAGAAAGAATTGCTAGGGGGGGAGGGGGATAGAAACAGGAATATAAAAGGCATATAGGGAAACGGGGAAGAGGCAATAATGAAGGAAAGTGATGAAGGAAGAGTAGTAGAGAAGAAGATTGGTGGCGAAATAACTCAAGAGGAACTGAGTCGATAAAGAAAATTAAATTGGGCTAGGTAGCGAGACATGATGCCATCACGCAAGAAGAGATAAGCTATATAGGAACAAAGGAACAACGATCGCTACTCAGGAAACGTAAGCAGGTATGGCAATGAAAGATAATGCCGAGAAACATGGAGGTTGCAATAATTGTACAAATATATATGAAAGCAGGCCAAAGAGAATGCAGTAACGAATAGAAGGATATCGCTGTTTAGTGTCCTTGAAATATCTACGAAAGGATACTGGAAAAGAGATTAATAAACATAGTCTAAAGTGATCTAGATGACACACAAAGTGAGTTTAGACCAGAACATTCACAATAGGTGATATCACAGAATAAAACCATTAACTACGTCTGCTTTCTAGATCTGGTGGAAGCATTCGACATACCCATAACAGTAGGATTGGGCAAAAATTACAATATATCGATGATGTTTATCAATACACATACTATTTTTTAAATATCGATGTATCGATATTCAGTTACATTTTTTCGGTTCTTTACATATCAATAGATAGTTATATTTATACAGGGTGTTAATTAAGTACGTAGACAAACTTTAAGGGGTGATTCCTTGATCAATTCTAAGATAAAAAGTTCCTACAAACATGGGACCTAAACGGCTTCGTTTTCGAGATACAGGGTGTTGAAGTTTAAACAAAAACAGTTTTTTTCAAAAATTTGGAAAACGGATAGAGGTATTCTAATGAAACTTGGTGTAGGTTAGTATTTCAGAAAGTGGCATTGTTCAGTCAAAATAAATTTAATTTATTTCCACCAGTGGCGTGCATCGGGGCGATCTCAGTTACATTATTTTAGAAAAATCTGATACGCCACTGTTTTGTAGAAAAAAGTTTTGTAGCTATTGTAAGATTGTGTTTTATTAAATAACATTTTTTAAAAGCTTCCTTAAACTGTATTTTGAAAACGAAGCCGTTTAGGTCCCATTAACGTCCAATGTACGAAATTGCTGTTACAGATTTTTCCATTTTTCTCGCAAAATGTTTATTCTATCAAAAAAATAAAAGATACATCTTTTGTATAGTTTCAATGGATAAAGCTAAAAAACTTGTCGTATTGACTAAAAAACAGTGGCGTACCAGATTTTTTTGAAATAAGGTAGCTGCGGTGGCCCCGATGCACGCCACTGGTGGAAATAAATTACATTTATTTTGACCAAACAATGCCACTTTATGAAATACTAATATACACCAAGTTTCATTACAATACATCTAGGCGTTTTCCAGATTTTTGAAAAAAAAGTAATTTTTGTTTAAATTTCAACACCCTGTATCTTGAAAAGGAAGCCGTTTAGGCCCCATGTTTGTATGAACTTTTTATCTTAGAATTGATCAAGGAATCGCCTCTTAAAGTTTGTTTACGTACTTAATTAACACCCTGTATATCGATATCATCGATAGCTCGATACATTTCGATAGATGGAGATATATCAATACATATCGATAAATAGTTACGTATAGATATTCATAGATAGATCCATATACTATAAGGATGCGGTATTACGGACGGACATAATATGTAAAGTATTTCATAAATTCTTTCAAATGTACTTTTCAGTATTTTCAATTCGTCCTTCAATCTGCTGCATTTCGTTGGTAAGGCATAATTTATAACTTATTTCATTTGTATCGTATTTAGGTTTTGTGTTTGGGTTAATCGCGTGATAAATTGTTGGGGAAATTTTGAAGAGTAGATTTTTGGTAAGCCTTAAATGTATTACAATACGAACCTCGAACTAACATGCACTTAGAAAATTTGTAGTCTGTGTGCAATCTAGCTACTATGTGTACATCTATCTACATATATACTATGTCTAAGTATCGATAAAAATTTATACAGTACGCATATTTATCGATAATTATCGATAACTGTAGATATTTGTCGATAGGCATCGATAATTATCTAACTGTAGATATTTGTCGATAGGTATCGATAATTATCGATATTAATCGATATTTAATGATAATAATCAATATTTATTGATAATAATCAATATTTATCGATAATAATCGATATCAGAATTTCAATATCGCCCAGCCCTACATAACAGAGCTATGGAAGAGTGTGCAGGACAAAAGCGTTGACAAAATCAAAACCCAAGAAATTATATAAGAACACAAAATCAAAAGCATTTGTAGCGTAGCAAGGAGTGAGATAAGAAGGAATAATAAGCCCCCTACTAGTCATTATACTCACGGACACAATAACTAGAGAGACAAAGAAGGAAGCGAAATTATACAAAGTGGGCTGCAGACATATGAAACAAGTTAAACTAACAGAGTGTGCTTTTACTGACGACATCGCACTATTCGCTGACACAGAAAAGGGACTTAATGAAATTATCAGAAGATAGCAGGAAACACTAGAAACACGGAATATGAAAATAAACACAGACACGTCAATGGTAACTCTCATAGCAAAGAACGTTAAGTCGATAAACATACAGATATATGGAGAAAAGCTAGAACAAGTGCAAGAGTTCAAGTATCTGGAAGTTGTAATAGATAGCAAAGGCCGGTATAATCTAGATGTAAATGCAAGAATAACGGCCGCAGAAAAGGTGTATGGGGAATTAAGGAAACATTTTATTAATAGAGAAAAATAACAAAAAGAACAAAACTAAGAATGTTTGAAACAATTTATATTAACACATGGACGTGAAACATGGATCATGGACATACGACAGAAGAAGATACAGATACAGTTAACAGAAATGAAATATTTAAGAAGAGTGGAAGGAGTTAGAAATATAGAATCAAGAACCAAGAGATACGAAAGAGGCTGGGGTGATATCACCACAAAAAATAATAGGACAGCTAAGATGGTTTGGGTACCTTGCAAAAAATTAGTAGAAACAGACAAGCGAAGAAGATATGAAAAAAGAGCAAATGGAAGCAGACCAAGAGGAAGACAGAGAAAATTGCAACAAGGCAGTATACTAAAAACCGGTGCGAACAAAAAACTGTCCGAAAGATAGGATGAAGTGAGTAAAATTCTATAGGGAATAAAGAGAAGAAAAAGAAAGAAATCGACACTTGATGAGGGTAGAATAGAATTCAATTTTTAGAACCATCGGAATTCTAGATAAATTACAACAAAAGCCTACCATCGTCAAATACATAAGTGGATATGAAGAAATTAATTTAAAAATTAAAATTTCGAAAAAATTATTAATTACAGCCACCAAAGGACAATCAGAGTATTTAGGACGTTACGTAATCCCTTCATAGGCTTTAACTTCAAATCATTTTTCGGTTTGTATTAAATTATAAAAGAATCCAGACAGAATTGACCTTTTTTGTTTTGCTTAAAATACTAAATACAAATGGTTGCTTGTTGTGGTATTAGTTAATTTAATAATGTCATTTTAAATAACCATAGGCGAATTGTAAAATTCGGATATTGTAAATCAAAAAAGGGTGTGTTGGTGTTTATTATTAGTGAGTCTATCATACAATGTTAATAAAATAGTTCATAATTTAATTTTCCCTGTTCTTGGAGACAACTGCGGGTTTCTGTAATATTAGAATTTTACCTTTAGTTTAGCGCGTGGTTAGCTTGTTCTCGGTTTCTTGTTCTCGTGCTTGACAAACGTTGCTCTATCACTGTCTCTCCGCAACCTTTATATCCTCTCTCTGCGGCATTCCCTCTTTTGTTGGAGACGAGGTTGTCCTTGCTGTTCATTTGATCTACCCTTAAATAAAATTTTGTATGTCAAGGAGTCACATCGCGGACAAGTAAATTAAAATAGTCTGCGAGTGGAGGACGATTTAGCACCTCTAACTTGAGGGCGCCACCGATCCGAACTCGGATAACGACGTGTACCGTGATCACCTTGGAATTTATACGTTTAATAGTGCTTTATTTTCATAATGGACTTTTAAAGCGTGTTCGATAAATTACGGAAAGCGTAGAAAATTTTGAGTGTGTATGTTAAACTCAATTTTATGTTTTATAGCAGTGGTCCCCAACCCCCGGGCCGCGGACCGGTACCGGTCCGTGGATCAAATGGAACCGGGCCGCCCAAGGAACATTAAGTTATTATATTCTTTCCTATTACCGCCAGATGGAACCGTCTCGTTGCAAAGAAACAAGCTCAGGGTTCTCATTGATTTAGCGTTCTAGGGAGTTAAAATGTTAAATCACTTTATATTCATTTTTTAGTGTATCTGTATTTTATTTTGAAGGCATAAACATGGCATGATTTATGTGTGAGATTGATTAAAGTAATTCTTCCAGCTGTGTACGTAATTATCCTAGCTGACGCCATTTTGTGAAGCTAAAATAATAATTGTAGTTTTGGTATTTCAAAAATTATAGAATATATGGATGTGTGTTAGTTCTGTTTAGTTTTTAAACTGTTTTATCCTTTTTTAGGAATCGAATTGTATATGTCTGTTCAAATTGTCCAACTGCAAATGTATTTAGCACATAATGTTCTCGTGACGTGGTTCTCTAAACCGAACGCTTTACTCTTATTGGCTAAGTACTGGTGGCAAAAACATTTATGCAATTTGCATCGATCAACTAGCTGTAACACCAATCTGCTATCAACGTGGGCGAAGCTATCTATTCTTATTTATTCCCATTCCATTTCCAAGGGCAAGTGGGAGTTCGCCTTTCGGCTCCTAGACGTTTCACTGGAAAGCATAAATATTTAGCAATTTATTCTGGGCTGCCTGAGTAAGTTTTTATATTTTTCGAAAGACGCACGAAACACATTCCGGAAATTATTTGTTATTAATTTGATGTTTGGGGCCACGCAAAAAGGTAGAGTTGACCGAACGGCTATTGATAGCCCCAGCCACAACTATTTAGTCCTTTGTATTATAATTGGGGCTCAGTAATTTGGGGACCTATAAAAAATATCCCCTAGGCTTCGCTTAAGATGCTATCTCGTCCTCCATTCTTCCACGTCCTAGTCTATAGCTCGATAGTTCGGTATGGTGAACGAATGCGGCCTATCGGGCGTGAAGAAAATTTCTTGGAAATCTAGGATGAGTCAGTTCTACCATAGGCGTGGCTAAATTTTAACCAAGGATTATATCCAGAGAACCCCTCTTGCATTTTAAAGCACCAGAGAATTTGGAAGCATTCGCCAGCATCCTGCCCCTTCTTCGAGTTAATTCTCCGTAGCATGTGAAAAATGTCGAAGGGACAATTCGCCAACGCTTCTTGGTTAGTCGACGTTCCGAGATTTCGCTATAAATAAAATGGCACAATTGCCGTTACAGTTCCTCCGTTATTATTATTGTAGTGGGCCCTGTGGGTTTTGATGTAGCTCTCCAAGTTTGGAAAACTCGTTTAGCCGTAGGACAAAACGACTTAGAATTGAAAGAACGACTTTTGCAAGTCCCCGGGGATTTGTGGCTCGCACTGTGCGTTATGTAACACGCGATTTTTTGCAATGTTTTCCTTTCGGCAGATGAAATTGCAGCTCGGCGTTAGCACGCGGCGAATATGATTATGTGCATGAAAAAAGGAAAGTCCGACTTGTTTCTCTCTTTTGGGTTGAGAATCGCCTTGTATTAAAATTCAGCGTTGCTTCTTGCCCAGCGTGATTTGTTATTCGATCGAAAATCCCATTAAAAATAAGCAAGTATTAATATTTTAAACGCGGTTCACGTGACGCCAAAATTACATTCCCGTCTCGTTAAATTGGCGGAAGCAAACTAAAGTCGTCAGATGATTTTTTGGTGTGGAAGGTATTCATAACTCAATCAAAAATGCAGGGTGCCTACTTCGAATGACTTTGAGCAGGGTCAACGATTAATCAAGCCGTTTAATGGAGAAGTTTTGGCTTTATTTGAGGCATCGTTTCCAACAATGATTGATTTGGCAAATAAGAACACAAATTTTAGTTTAATTTCGTCTGTACGTAGTGTTTCTTCATAGTCACTCGATAATTCATAACTAGACTATGTAGTAGTAGAAAGATGTTAAGCAATACGTGTACGTTACCACATTTATAACAACTGCATTTTTAAGGATGGTTTTAATACATTCTTCTGTTTCTACTGACCACCACTAATATTTACTGTCAGATCTAGAGCAGGCCAGCATATGAACAAATGAAACAAGCAGTTAAAACCTATATTGCAGTTACTTATACAAAATTTATCATATAATAGTTTGCGAAGATTTATGTATAGATTAAATACCAGCAGGATTACAAAATATTGCAATATTATTGTATATTTAAATAAATAAATAAATTACAATCATTATTTGTTATCATAATTTCTTTCATCTACGCTTGCATAAACTTTATTTCTTTATCTGTCATTTTGACTTGACTCAAGATATCTGTGACTATGTACTCGTTTAAAATATATTTAACCTGATATAATAATTAAATATTTAATTAGATTTTAATAAACTCAGTTAATCAATCATCTTAACATGGCATTCTCTTTCTCAGGTAGGGACGTTCACTTTACTTATTCTCAATTCAATATTATTTTATGTTGAAACTTGAAATCAAGTATGTAGCTTTCTTTGAATTAAATTATACTTTGACAGTTCATTAAACATTCCACTTACCATTCCACCAACTCCTCTTAATCCTGCAGATCTCTGAGAATTTTTCCTGACAAACCTTCAGCTATCCACATCAACGTTTCCTCGTCTTCTGTTCTTCCTCTTATGTTAGGCAAGTGGCCTGTTTAGTTTAGCAAACGTTCAACTTATTTAGTATGTTATATATAGTATTAATTATAGTATTTTAATTTTTAAAATAATATAATATTCAAAAGCGAATTTGTTATGTTTTTATAATTCCTATCTTTTAGCGCCCAGATTAGTTACCCATTAGTTACTTCTTTTATATTAAATAATGTCTTATTTATTCATGTTTTAAGAAAGGACATGAAAGAACGTTCCCCAACGATATTAAGCATAATTCAAGTCCTATGTTGATTATACAACTGAACTTGTATTATCATTTATTCTTGCAATCTAAATAAGGTCTTTCTTCTTCTTATGGTCCTTCTCCTTCACGGAGGTTGGTTATCATCATTCTTATCCGAATTCTGTCGACAGCCGATCGAAATAGTTCAATGCTGCTGCAATTAAACCAATCTCTGAGATTTTTCAGTCAAGATGTTTTACGCCTGCCAACATTTCTTTTACCCTTTATCTTCCCTTGCATGATGAGTTGGAGCAGTCAATATTTGGGATTTCTCATTACATGGCCTAAGTACTCTAGTTTTCTCTTTTTCATTGTATTTATTATTTCACATTCCTTGTTCATCCTTCTCAAAACTTCTCTGTTAGTTATTCTTTCAATCCAGGCTATACGCAACATTCTGCGGTAACAAAACATTTCAAAAGCTTGTAGTTTGTTAATTTGCGCTTTCTTAAGTGTCCAGGCTTCTACGCCATAGAGCAAGATATTAAATACATAACAACGAAGCATTCGTATTCTGAGCCCAATGTTTATGTTTCGATTGCAAAGAGTTTCTTTAATTTTACAAAGGTATCAATACGTTTTTTATTATTCGATTATAAGAACTTAATTGTGACAATATACGAGTACATAACTAACTGTACCCGCTGCATTCTACTCTTTAATTTTTATATTGGACAGATATTCGCCCTTAATACAGTTAAGCACTGTTCTACGTAAATATGTCATTATATGGTTTCGTAGATAGTCATGTTCCCAATATATCGTTTGTTCTGGAGGCCCAAGTTCGTACATGTCTTGTTCACACTCGACACGTATTTGCTCTAAACATGCAATTTTATACATATACATCTGCATTCCGTCCTTTAAGGGATTTTATATTACGTTACCTAGATCTAGCCTTTATTGATTTTTATAAAGCATTTGACCCTATCGAAATCTGTCCAATTCTGAGAGCACTAAACAACGCTGGAATCGACTCAAGATACTCTAAACTTTTTTTATGTAGTGAGCCCAGGAGCAGTGCTAACCCAACAAGTGACCCGGATGTTTTGCCATCTCACCGGAAGTGCTTGATTATTCCATCAGATAGGTGTTGTCTTATATTTATACCTGGGTTGTCTTGTCTGTCTTCTTTCTTTCGTATAATGTGGGTCAGCTTTCTGGTGGTTAGGTCCCATGTGTCTTGATCTCTTAGCATGTGCTGTATTAAATTGTCCGGGTAATATTTTTTTCGATAGCTTCTTCTATCTCTCTTCTTTCGCGGTTTCATCTGTCACATTAGAAGACGGCGTGTTCAGGGGTATCTTGCCCTTTGCAGTTTAAAACGATGTAGTCGACACCAGTAAGGATTTGTGTGAGGTGGTAGTCCACTTCGCCTTCGTCTTTTAGTCCACTGGGCTCGCTCTGTTTGATTCGCCCATCTGTCTTGCCATTCTTCTATCATGTCCCACTGCAAGTTGCTCTTCATCGCTCCTGTTTTCGCGTGTAGTATGGTCCTTGTCTCTGTCATGAGATCTATGGCAGGATTACTTACTATCACCTGTAGAGCCTCGGTTGACGTCGTCCTGTACGCGCTGCACACTCTCAGCAGTGTTCTGCGTTGCTTCTTAGTAAGCAAATTTCTGTAATTGTCGAATTCCATAGCTCCCTGTCCGAATAATCTTTATTGGAGTATGGATTCGATCACTGTGGCTAGTACTGGCCTTTTAACGACCCCTGCTCCCGTTTGGCATGCTTTTTCCTAGTGCTGTGGCGAATTTTTTCGCTTTCTGCGGAACTGAGGAACATTGAGGTTTATATAGTGATGTTTTCGACAAGTATTGTAAGCTCCCTTTTGGGTCTTTATCCCACTAAACCACGGCCTCGCTTTTGTGGGGTGCGAGCTTAAATTCCTTCTTTCGTATCACTGGCTGATGATTTAGGCAGCATGGTTCGTTTTACTTCGATCTTTTATTGCCCTGCCTCGTGTAACTATAGCCCATGTCACAGGGTGTTGCAGTGGCAACACCCTGTGACATGGGCAGACTCAGAAGTTCATTGCAGTAGATGTTCCATACGAGCGGTCCTAGGACTGACCCCTGTGTGACTCCGCATGTCACGTCGATTGTTATGCGATCGGTTATGTGCAGTCTTCTGTTTTTCAGATAACTTCTTATCATTTTGATCAGGTAGGGTGAAATATCCTTTTTTACTAGTTCGTGCATGATACCTTCCCAAGGTACTGAATTGCAGGCGTTCTAGTTCGGTAGTCTCCCGTGTTGGCTTCGCCTGTTATTTTTTGTACCATTTGCATGGCGTCGATGGTAGACCTTTCTTTTCTAAAGGCGTACTGGTGCTTTAAGAGGCTGGCTCTTTCTTCTAGCTCTTTTTGGATCCTTCCACTCAGCAGTATTCCAATAGTTTTCAAGATGTGTCCAGCATGCACAGCGGTCTATAGGTTTGTGCTGTGTTAACTCTTTCTCCTTTGCTCTTTTTGAGGAGCACCAGTCGTGCCTGCTTCCATATACCTTCCATTTATTTATTGTTTGGAGGCAGTACTCAGTCTTGTTTTGCACTACAAGTTTAATGACCTCTGCTGGCAGGCCGTCGGGTCCGAGGGGCTTCTTGGTTCTCAGTCTTAGGGCGGACTGCTCGAGCTCCTCTTATATGAAGGCTGTGGTTTTCTCCGCCACTTCTCTGTTTCAGGTTTCTCCCAACTCCATCCTCGGTGCTCCGCGCAGCTTCTTACACATTATTCTATATCTTTCGCCCCATACGTTATTATGCACGTCCTCACATAGTCTTTCTCATGCCCTGGCTTTGCGGCTTTAATGGTATTTTTTAAGGTCGCCTTCTGCTCTGCGTATTCTCTTTTTAGAGCTTCTTTTTCAGTTTCTGTTGTTGCCTTCTTGCCATTTCCTCTTACTAGGGTGCGCCTTTTCGCAAGCACTCGCGTCTTGTTTGGATCACCTCTTCTGTCCACTACGGGTGTTCTGATTTGGGCGTCCTTTTTTGGGTAAGGTGTGGTTACATGTCTGGCTTGAATTTAATCAATTCTTTCTTTCTGAATATGTCCTGCGATTTTCCTCTGGCTTTTTTCAACACTTTCTCCAGATTTTCGGTGAGCTGTGGATATGGAGTTTCTAGGTTATGTATTGGTGGTGGTCGCTGAGATTGTCATCCTCGAGTACTCTTCATTCACTGACCAGCATAGAGCTTCAATATCTCTGGTTAAAATCGGGGAACCGGAAGTGGTACTTTTATAATCTTCGATAAAAATTAAATTTTATAGTGTCGTTTTTGGAAAATTCACAAAATTAGGTGATTACAAAATGTCCCCAAGGTACAAAAATGAATAAAGCGAATAGTTTTTAAAAGCCCTATTACATATTGGAGTAAATTCATTTCAATGAAAACGCGTCCATCGCTCGTCATGTGTTTTTCATGACATACTAACTAAGTAACGTAGAAGACATTAAAAAATACAATTGTAAATTTAATTTACTAATTATATTGTGTTTTCGTAAAGTTATTTAAAATTCTATTGGTGGTTTCCTAATTTATTTCAAAAGGAACTAGCATATTACACATTTAAACGATCAGCAAAATATTTTATTTTTGGTAGATTTATTATTATTATTTTCAAGACCACAAAACCAAAAAACTTAAGAGTTTGTATACACATTTGGGAAGAAGTCAATGTTAGGTCCACATTAATTTATTTTTACTTTTATTTGAATATGTTAACTAGGGAAAGTACCTACATATTGAACAAACGCTTTTTAAGTATTATTTAACCTTCTGATATTTTTAGAAGTATGCTTTCAAAACTTTTCTTTACATACAACATAAAAATATACTAAATTTTAGCGTTCTATTCTGACGCAAAAGCTAATATTTTCTAGTAATTTTTATTTATATAGAATTTTAATTATCCTCTAATACCCTTTAACTAAAATATATTCGAAAAAGGCTCATACGGAAGTTAACAAAATATAACATTTTATTTGCTTGTGATTTAAATGTAAAACTGAACCCACAAAATAGGTATACTCGCGCCGAAACGGCCTCGCGCTGAATCGGCTTGCGCCAAAACGTCTTTGGGCCGAAAAGTCTCCGCGCCGAAACGTCTCTGCGTCGAACTGTCTCCGCGCCGAAACGTCTTCGCGCCGAAAGGGCTGCGCCGAATCGGTCGCGCCGAAAGGGCTGCGCCGAATCGGTCGCGCCGAAACGTCGTAGACCGGATATTGTTGGCGCGGCATATCACATAAAATGGTGTACCACAGGGAATAGTGGCGGACCTTGTTCATTCGTTATTTAATAGTAGGTATTAATACATCAACTACCATGAATATGGATTTTTGTACCTACTTGTGAAATTCAACGATTTTCGTTATTCTTTAGAAGTTGTTTGAGGAGCAGTAAATTCGTAAATAGAGAAAAAATTAACTGCGATATACTTCTTCTCACAATGCGTGGCAATATTTGTATTAATTAGACAAAGAACAATGCATTTTACTAAATGTCTACATACTGGAAGTATTTCTCTAATAGTTTGTTTTTCTCGTTAATTGGCCATCTTTTACAGAGTTTTCAATCAGTGTACTAAATGAAATAAGACAAAATAAAGTTAATAATCAAAGGTAAATGCCATTACATAAGCTAAAAAACTCGAAGGAACTGTAAGAGTCTCTATTTAACGCTATTTAGCTCAAGGATTCCAACATAACAATTAATATTTCCAAAGGAAAGTAAAATTCGAGGAGATTTGAGGAACTCCTGTCGAGAACATCGACACTTGGCACAACAATTCAGTAAATAAAGTTTACACAGGCAAGTAAGAGGTTTGAGGATCCACTGTCGGGGGCGAATTTCTCTCTGTGCCACCTGTTCGCAAAGCACCAAACCGTGACTCGACGCAGACAACTGCGGATGGGGAACTCTCACAGCAGTGCTACGGGAAACAAACTGGTCTTCTCAACTAGAATCAACAATTGAAGGAGCATCAAAGCGAAGATAAAGTGCACGTGGTCCTGAGAAAGAGGTTATAAATCTTAAATCACGGCGAAGCCACCTCGGCGGTTACGGGAAACAGCTGAAAATTCCACATTTATAGAAAAACTTACCATGTGACTTCCCCCAAAGGTCGAATTGGGGCTGATAAGATACCAAAAAAAGGCCAACTATCAAACTGTGGAAACTGGAGGCCTATTATTCTACTATGCATAGCAAATAAAATTATGAACAGAATTATCCTAGAGAGAATAAAAGAATCTGCGAACGCGAAGATTAGAGAGGCCGAATTCAGGTCAGGCAGATCGTGTACTCACCATATCGGTACAATAAGAATAATATTAGAGCAAATGGCCGAAACAGGAGAAAAGGTATGCATAAAATTAATTGATTTCGAAAAGACCTTTGATGCCTTAGATAAAAGCATCATGTGGCCAATACTGAAGCAGTTCAGCATACCAAGCAAATACATAAATGTAATTAGAATGTTCTACGATAACTCAACAGCAAGAATAGAGCACGATAGAAAACTTCTGCAACCAATTAGCATAAAAAAGGGAGTCAGACAGGGGTGTGTTCTATCGCCACTACTGTTCTTAGTAGTAATGGAATGGATGATAAAAAGAACAGTAAACTATAGATCGGGAATAAACGGGAACGTCTTCAATAAGCTCGAAGACCTAGTGTTCGCTGACGATGTATGCTTAATCACAACAGACAACAAATGCAATAAAAAACAAGTAGACTGAGTGACAATTAAAAAAAACAGGCCAAAAAAACTAAATTACTTACCAGTGATACAACAACAAAGGAAACACTACACACTAACGCATCAGAGATACAAGTAATTTATCTGGGCAGCGTAATCGACAAAAGAGGGGGAACCCAAAAAGATATCAATAGAAGGATTACACTGCCACAGGGGGCATTCCATTCGATGAGCAGAATATGGTCATCTACAACTATCACGGGAACTACTAAGCTAAAACTATTCAGGAGTAATGTCAAGAGTGTGCTGTTATATGGTTCGGAGACCTGGAAAACACAAAATTATTATATAAAAATTTACAAACATTGATAAACAGATGCCTCCGGATTATATGCAGGATTTTTTTGCCAAAGAAAATAACTAATGAAAAACTATGGCAAACAACGAAAGAAGAAAAGAACGAATCGACCATAGCAAGACGAAAATGAAAATTGATCGGACATATATTGAGAAAACCAGCATCGAGTATAATGAGGCAAGCACTAAGCTATAACACAACTGGGAAAAGAAGAAGAGGGAAGCCCAGCAATACTTGGAGGAGATCTGTTGACCACGAGATACAACAAATGGGTCTAACTTGGAACGAAATCAAACTAATGGCAAAGGATAGGAAAACGTAGAGAGTGCTTGTGAACAAAATTGAACTGAACCCAACAGGCGAAGCGTGAGCTAGCTAACTCACCGTATAAAGCCATAGCTACAGAAAGACCCCTACGAAAAGGGGTGTCCTTTAATCCATCTTGGAGCTATATGATTTATATATAAGAGACTCAGACTTTGAAAATCTGGAAGGGAAAGGCACGGGAATTTCAACGTCGCTTACGGCAAAGCTTCTGAGCGCCAACCAGCGAAAGTACGGTCAAAGCGATAATCACGGCGCGGGAAATTCGAAAAATACGTAGAGTAGTTTTAGCTCGTATCTCGTAACAATTGCCCTTTTTGTTTCAGAGTTTTCATATCAAATACTATTAGAATTCAACTGAAATAAATAATCTTATCAAATCCTGTATGAGAGCGAGAGCAAAATATTACAATTGAAATGTAAAAAAGACGTAATTACTAAAAAGCTATTTACAATATAAATGTTTTAAGATATTTAAAGAAAACGAATCGTTTATATTGTTGCCTAATACGGTTGGTGCAACTATTTTCAAATTTCATATGTCGCAATGCTTATTTCAAACAATGGCAACGTTAGCGAACCTTTACGCATCAAAATGGAAATTTCAGCTCACAGTGGTACAGAACAGCACCATGAAACAAAGCCGGCATAGTTTCATGCCGGCAAGGCCAAAGGTTACATAATGACATATCTGAAAACGCGTAGGTGTGCTCGGCTATGTTTAGCCCCATTATGGCGTACGCCTAGCCGGAGGCTGATGCGCCTTTCGCCGACACATCCGAAGACTTAATCTAAGCAAAACGAGGAAAATAATTGGAAAGATCGTAAGGTTAGCGATGCACATATTCGCTCCGGCGACCTTCGCCTCCGCCATGTCTGCGCTAGCTACTAATTTTGATTACGGTCAATTTAGCCGCACGTAAAATACACTCGATTAAGTTAACTTGTGCATGATAGACTGTGCCAGCAAAATTATAACCGGGCATTATTCGACAATTGGTATCTCATCGATTAGCAGTTTAGATGATAAACCGCGAGCCACAGCAGAAATTAAATATTTGTCGAGCTAAGAGCTTTTTAAAATGCGAAGCCCTGCCACGATAAGTGTTTAATTGCGTGGATTTTTATTGTTCGCCAATATTTCGGCAGTGAATGCGTTTAATTTGCATGCCTAAAGACATCTTCGAGCTGTAAAACTGGGGTTTGTTCTCCGTTTCGAAAACCCAGCAGTCACTGCGGAAGTCGAAGGAGCACTAGCTTTCTGCTCGACTGGCTTCGGGAAAAGATCTCATAAGTTCCGCAAAAATTAATTAAATACAAGCCCACTTAGATCTTCGAAGTATTAATCGAAAAAGTTTTATTCACGCTTCGACTAAGAATTGAGAGTTCGGGAAGTATTTAAACTCGGGCCAGTAATGGTAATATTAGCCTGCTCGGAAGTCAAACAACAAAACGTAATTTGAATTTCGCTCGAGTGGGGCAAGCCCGTGTTCTCGTTACATTTTCTGTTTTCTGTTTATTCACACGGAAGTAATAAGTTGTTAGTTACTTTATATTTAAATTCAATTTTTCAAGAGTTTGCGTCTGACCTGGCTCTTGTCTGTTTCAAGTTGGATCGACTTCGTGTAGATAGAACATTAACTCGGAATTTTATTCTCCAACAACTACGTGATATTTGTCAGATGGCCAATATACGCCAGTGATCATTCGCTTTCTTTTTTTATAAACCGGCAAATTGAATGTATCGCTCAAATTGATAATTACGCCGTGACTCTTTGTTCTCTTAAGTCGGGGCATACATTTTGTAACTATGAAACAATTACTAATTTATGCATGGTTTATTTTCAAACATCTCACGTGTTCATTTTAAAAATAATTTATAAAAGTATGTAACTGGTACTGAAATGTTCTTCAAATAAATAGCTAACGTAGCAGCACAGCTGCTTTAACCTATACCATTAAAAACACGACACATTAATTTCTTCTTCTTCTCTTCCTAACATGTCTTGAATTTGTGATCCGTTACGATATTAGAATTTGTGATCCGTTACGATATTAGAAATGTGTTTACACATTTATTATAATTAATACTTCCATCTCTTTTCGGAGCTTTCTAAACTTCTTCTATCTCTTGCTCGATATCGTAAATATTTCGTTGAGTGCCTCCGTGAATCCATTCTATCTACACGTTCAAACTATTGTCATGTGCCAATTTTATCTTTTAAGTTGTACATGTTCAATTCCTTTCTAATTTGGGTATTTATTTTCTTGTCACTTCTACTGTAACAACTCGTTAAGAGCATTGTTATTGCCGCACTCAGTACGGTTATAGATGATATTACCGCACTCGTTTTTACAAAACAAAGAGTACATTGAACCAGAATTTATTGATGAAGATAAAACATTGAACAATACACGTTTTTTATGGCACTTAATAACACAAGTTTGATTGCCAGAACGAGGCGGTGAACCGAGTCCTGCGGCAATCAAACGAGTTAAGATGCTCATAATCAAACTTGTATCGTTAATATCTGTATAACCTATCCTTTGTCAACTATCCAACTCGTTATTTAAGGAAATCACACATCGTCAAAAGGTTAAGGTAGTCGCCTGTTCTGCTATGTACTAGTTTACTACTATTTTCGACCCACTTTTCCGAAATGTGAAACTTTTGCTTTTGGTACTGCGATACGTAGATTTGTTTTTAATAATGTTTGTAAAATCAGTGCCTGTTTCAGGAGTATAAATGTTCCGAGTTGCAGCACCTTTTACGTTTTTTTTTTCACCTTCTTTATTAAATTATCTTGTACAAGGTGTTAAAAAACTAGTGAATCATCTGTGCGCTACGTTGTAGGCCTTCACCTGTAAGAGAATGGAGCTGAGTATTCGAATACAATGTGTAAAAAATAACTCTATGCACCCTCAGAGGGAGCGCAGTAATGATAACGTGATTAAAAAAAAGTTCATCAAGCAGGACCAAAGAAGAAAAAGATAGACATAAGCTGTATGTGCAGTATTGATTCAGAAAATAGGGGTAATTTTAATTAATACAACTGTCAGCTTAATTTGGCAAGTCACAAACCGCTTATCAGACAAGCACCTTAATATTGTATATTACGCCATAGTTTTGCACTGATCAGCAAATACGGCACATGCTATAAAAATGTAATTGTGATTGAGCTTACGCTGACAGCGTAGATGCAACATTAAGTAGTTCAAATCTGCAAGTAGACATACGTGATTTTTTTTAAGGTGACTTTGGGGAACTGTTTTTGAATCACGTGTTATAATTCGTTATTATTTTTACAACATGTATATAATATGCTTTAAAATGAAGAGATAATCCCAACAAGACCCTCCCGTCTTAAACTCAATCTTTTGTTTAATTGGTTGTATGTACCATACGTTCTTATGTTCTTATAAAGGGTGTTTTTTTAAAGTAATACAACTTTAAATTGAAATAAAACAGAAAGATGTTTTTAATATCCATGAAATTGGCTTTATCTGAAAGACAATTTTATGGCATTTATGTTTGAATATGATTTCGGGCATGTGACCGCCGCGGCTGGCGCGTACATGACGTAATCTGGAGGTCCAAGTTTCACACACTCTTCGCAGTAAATCAGGCTGTATTTCGGCAATAACGCATCGAATGTTGGCTTCCAAGTGCTCAATTGTTTCCGGTTTATCGACGTAGACATGCGACTTTACATATCCTCAAAGAAAATAATCTAACGGCGTCAAATCACACGAAAAAGGTGGCCAGTTAACAGATCCATTTCGTGGATCCATTTTGTGGATCTGTTAACTGGCCACCTCTGTCGTGCGATTTGACGCCGTTAGATTATTTTCTTTGAGGATATGTAAAGTCGCATGTCTATGCCGATAAACCGGAAACAATTGAGCACTTGAAAGCCAAAATTCGACGCGTTATTGCTGAAATGAAATACAGTCTGATTTACTGCGAAAAGAGTGTGTGAAAATTGGACCTTCAGATTACGTCATGTATGTATACGCCAATCGCGGCGGTCACATACCCGAAATCATATTCAAACATAAATGTCATAAAATTATCTTTCAGATAAAGCCAATTTCATGGATATTAAAAACATCTTTCTGTGTTTTATTTCAATTTAAAGTTGTATCCCTCTAAAAAAACACCCTTTATAAAGAAAAGTCCCGACTCACTCATCAACGCCCAGCCCAAACCCTTGGGCCTAGAAAGCTAAAATTTTGCAGAAAGGCCCCCTTTATGATGTATACAAGTAATAAGGAAGGATATTTCGAAATTCAACCCCTAAAGGGGTAAACTGGATGTTCCAATTTTGTATGGAATAATAATATTAAATAGACGTTTCGACTTGAAACTTCGTAGAAGTACTCCTAAAAACAAATAAGCAAACCCGTATTTCGTGATTTTCCGAAAATCAACCCCTTAGGGGGTGAAATGGTGTAATTAAACCTAAAATTCGATATGGGTGTCGTTATTGAGGTTTTTTGGGACGTTGATTGCGAAAATGGCATTTATTTTTAGTCCAAGACGATGGACATGACAAATTATTTTTGGGCAGAATAACATTTGCCGGGTCGGCTAGTAATTTATAATACTTGAGCAGACTGTTGTTACTAATATTATACCGGGTGACTGGTTTCAAAATCGAACATAGCAAAAGCATGATATATCACAAGGTTACTATAAACATTTAATTTAATTTTAAAAACAAGGTTGCCTAGATCAGAACTTTAAATTATAGAGGTGGCAACGATTGAAAGTCCTTAAACATCAATTACGTTAGACATATCATTTTTTTTACTAAAAATTAGAAACGCTACGATCGGTTTTGAAACCGGTCACCCGGTATGTAATTTCTCCAATGTAGGTACCTAAGAATGTCTCGCGATTCGTGCACTCCAAGCTTATGAATTTTATGTTTATCGATATAATTATGCAATTAAAAATACTGTAGACTTAAGGGCTGGGTAATATAAATCTCTGGGTGATGTAAACATACGTTTTCATTGTATTGGCCGTCGTATGACGTAAGTATATTAATGTTTAATCATGTCTATAAATAAATTAATGCTATTTATTGGGTATTTCGCCTCTATAAAATTGAAATTATTAAAAATCGAACGTTTCGAGGAACAATCTGCCCTCGTTATCATCGAATTAACCATAAAATAAAAAAAGAACAAGGAAAGCTTAGCTTTTTACTGGAACTGAAAATCGACCAATTTCCAGTAACTTTTAATTTTGTAGGGTGGCGAAATACCCAGTAAACAGCAAGAATTATATTCACGCCGCAAAAAGATTTCGTAGATGATCCATAAATAAACCTAGTGCTTATAATTTGTTCAGTAAACACTTAAAGGTGGGTTTAAATTTAAAAATTACAATTAATATTTCTCATTATTTCACTGTTGAAAGTAGATATTTTTCCGGAAATTCTCGCGTGAACTTTTATAAAATCTAATAAAAAATCCTATTAATTAATGTTATGTCAGTAGTGTCCAACATATGATATGTATAATATCCTTAAATAAGTAATTATTTATAACAAGTAGTTATTTATAACGTTTATGACAGATGCTAACTAAATGTCACACCAAAAGAGTAAGTGTTTACAGCGACGTCAATAACCAAACGACAAACAACAAAACTGTAACACTGTATTTTCAGTTTCGACTTATATTACATGGAAACTTCCGTAAAGTTTTTTAGATGACGCTTTTCATTGTATAGGTAATAGTAATTTGTATACCAAGACACTGAAGTTTAGCTTTTTATCACGAGTGTGGATTTCGTTGCCGAGGCCCGTACGTTCAAGGCAAATAAACCACATTAGGAATAAATAGAAACTTCAGTGCCGAGGGGTACATTATATTATTTTTAAATCGAGAAATCGCGAAATTACTACATTTTAACCAACTTTTATCGGTTATGTTGCCGTCTGCCGATGATTAGGATTACCTATCGCCCCGCCACCTACAAAATAATGGATACTTCACTTCCAATTTCTCCTATGTTAATGACGATTTCGACGTTCACTGTCGATTAAAAAAAGGATTATATCCCACATTAATGTAGAGTGAACGTCTGTTTATGTAAAAATTTTGCAAACTAAAATATTTTACGAAAAAACACGAACGGTATTTGAACAGATAAAAAATTAATATTTATCTATATAGTCTGTCTAATATTGACATAATTCAGAGCTGGATGTGAGAATGATTTTGACAGTGTACAAATTTAGTTACTAACCAAACATACATTTCCTCAAAATTTGAGGTAAAATGTTTTTGTCACAGCATAATTTGACACTGCACTGTCGCAGTTACATCATTAACTTGAATAAAATGTAAACCTTAAATTTTTGAGAAATGTCAAGTTTGGTTTCTAACTATTATACTGCTAAAAAAGCATTCTCACAGCCTGCTCTGAATCATGTGACAATCAGATAGACTATACACTAGGGATGTCGTACCCGGTCTAAAATCAAACCCGGGTACCCGAAAACAGTACCCGGGTACCCTCGGGTACCCGAAATATATAACAAAAATGGCGTATCTCGGAACATCTGAGGTAGCTACAACTTTTCTTTACGCCGCGACTTTTGAACTGAACTAAATTGAAATAGTACCTACTCCCCAATTCAAACTGCAGGTCGTCTATTATTATTTGAAAATATTTTCACACTTCCAAGTGCTATCAAATTCAAGGACGTGACTTTATTCGAAAATCGTAACAGCATCAAAATCACACAAAGGATGTTTATGTTACTTCATCCCATAGTGACGTGATTTAATTGTACAATTGACGGGTTGAATATTTTTGTGAAAGGAATTTATTATATCAAACAAGAAACATTATGTGGTATGAGATGGGGTGATTCTCGTTATTACTGAATGGTTATATTTTTCTAGAGCGTATTCCTATTGTTTTTAAGTTTTTATTATCTTCTCCGAAAAGACTGATTTTCTAGAAATTACATAATTTACTAGTCGGGTACCCGGGTCCTGAAAATATACCCGGGTTGACTATTACCCGGGTCGACCCGGGTACCCGGGTACGCGCCGACATCCCTACTATACACCGGGTGACCGGTTTCAAAACCGAACGTAGCAAATGCATCGTATATCACCAGGTTACTCGAAACATTTAATTTAATTTAGAAAATAAGATCGAAACTTTTAAATATAGAGATACAGGGTTAAAAGTCCTTCGACATCTTTTTTTCTTCCTCTTACATTAGGCCACTGTTTTTAACTACAAAGTGGGTCTATGGGCCCTCTTTACTCGTAAGTCGGGTAGGTGGCTAGCCTTGACCGTCGAAATTGAGGAAGAGTTCCCTTGTTTGGGGTTAACGACTACCACAGTTGTGAGATACGTTGAACATATCATTTACTTACTAAAAATTAAAAACTTGCTGGTTCGGCTATGAAACTGGTCACCTGGTATGCATGCAAAGGCTGCGATGTGCGTACTGAAAATGATAACAAAAATGTTGCTATAACTAATACTTATATTTGATCAAGAACATAAAAGAAAAACTTAAAATATTGCAATGTTAAGAATGGAAAAAAGGTTATAAGTTATAACAATGGTTTTTGAATTACAATAATGAAAATGTGGCTGAAACAAAGACCAATTTGTAAAGAAACTATTCCTTTGAAAAGATTGGCCAATATGAACGTTCGGGGCTGCACTTCATGTAGGAGTCTGACCTGAGACTGTGCGGGTCAGGGCCGCCGATTATTATTTACCCCCAACGGCCAATGGAAAAGTGTTAACGCATTGCTACCACCTCCAAAGACGTGAACAAACTGTAAACCTGAACTCAGCTTGACTTCACACCATACTATACTATTTAATAACAAGTATGTCTACATCTATAGTATGTTCAAAAATTATTTTCATCTAGTATGGCTATGGATTATTTCCTAATTTATGAATGCAACTATAACTCACTTAAAAATCAAAAGTCAAGTTTGACATTTAAGTATTAACGTAGTTGCATTCATAAATTAGGAACTATTCCATGGCCATACTAGATGAAAATAATTATTGATCATACTTTCTAATGCAAAGCATGTTTTTTTCACGTATCAGATTAATAACATTTTTTTTTAAATCTAGTGGTTAAGTGACAACCAAAATCCCAAGTATAACATAATAGTTATTTAACTAACAAGTGTGTTAATGAGAGGGATTAATAATGGAGACATTTTAACGCGTGAGCGCCAGCACAATCTCGGTTAACACACGAGTTAGTTACAATATTTTTTCGTTGATCGTAAAATTTTTTTCGACTACCACATCCTAAAGGAGGCTATTATTTTACACTTTCCATATGTCAAAAGCATGTTATTATTGCATACTATGCAATAACAATATTATTGCACACATCTGTCACGTTATTGCACACTTCTGTCAAAACTGTTTATTAAATGTGGCGAGTTTTTAATTTAAAACAATAAAAACATACCAAACATGATTTTTAATGGTTTTTCAATTTGAAGAGATTGTGAGATTTAAAGAATTCGCCTTCGGCTCATTCTTTAAACTTTCTCACGCGTGCAAAAAAGTGGCACTTAGCTACTCGTTGTATAAGTATTATTCCATGAAAAAAAAACATGATACTTGCCGTTTTGTCATTAATGTTATTTTTGATTACCGGTCTGAAATCGTTTATTAATAAAAAATCAATCATTAGTAGAGGTCATTTATAACGATTTCCTACAATACAAAATATGCATTACTAGGGGCCATTAATAAACAATGTCCTACAATAAAAAATATTCATTAATAGAGGCCATTAATATACAATTTTTCATACATTAATGAAACCCATAAATAAACGATCAACCGAAGAGTTTGCTTAATTTTAACATTAAATCTAGCCTGTTATTTTTTCCATTGTGCAAAGAGTTTATAGTGATTCATGCTTTTGAGCTCTTACAACATTAAAACGTCTAGGGCCGGAACACTTATACTCCATTCAAAAGTAAAACCTGTGTACGAAATAATACAAGCAAATGTATTTCAACTAAAACTATTAAACTGCAATAATTAAAAATGTAAAAAAAAATTTCATGTATTTTTTTTGTTTTATTTCTATAACTTTGATATCGAAGGATTTAAAAAAAGTTGTGAAATGTTAGTCCAACGAATTTAATTTAATTTAATAATGCTGTTGTTTGACAGTTTAAACTACTTAACAAAAAATGTGTGGCTTCATATGAAGAAATTAAAGGTCGTAGATAACTTGTGTTAGGGAATCTAGCTAGTATCTGCATTAAATGTTCAAGAAGCTTTTTTGGTATTTTTGGGAGATCCTGTATAAAAAAACTGCGATCCATATACAGGGTGTTCTAGAAATGGCAAGAAATTTCTAGGTAGGCATGCAGCCTCATTAATTATGAGTAATAAATTGTATGGTGCATAGTTTACTCACCCGCATTAAAAGAAGAAATTTAAATTTGACAACACTGTCGGAGAATAACTCAAATACGTAAGCACTGCTACTGTGATTAAACACTGACTGACAAAACTGATGAAATAAGTGACACATTTTGGAAATCACATAAACTTGCACTGTTATTAATATTCGCTATAAATATATTGTTTTCCAACGGAAACCTACACTTTTAATGTGATTTAATTGTTGCTTGAATGATTAAAAAGACTATTCATTATTTTCCATAATTTGTTATACTCTGATGTCCAAATTTGGGTACCTAACATGGTAAGGTAGAACCGCTTTTATGAGAAAACTAAGCGTTGAATAAAAAAATTGTTGCAATTTTTCTCTTTGAATTAATCAAGCTGTGTGGCTACCTAGCGGTTTATTGCCACTTCTAGATACCCTATGTAATAATATCTTTTGTAGTTTTGAAATTAATATATAAATCGTTCAAGATATCCGACTGACACTCGAGTATGATGGGAAATAAGCAGGTTGATTAGATTTGCCGAAATATTACCACAATTCCAAAATGGTATCCACAATTCCAATTTGAAATAGAGCTCCTCTCCTATTGCACAGTACAGAAATACTAGGAGTCGTTACGTCATCTAACGGAATCTGGGTGCGAGTTAATTAAAACAAAATATTCTCAAACACTTAAACACGACTGCGCCAGTACCGTTTAATGTTTTTGTATTATTTATAAGATAGTATCAATCACCAAACACTCTTTTCTCGACAAGAACAGTTTTTATATCTTTAAAGGGCCCCGGGCTTTCATGGGAGGTAATTTTTCGCAACGCAATCGATTCTAAGAGGTTCCGATTGTTTTTGTGTAATTGTAGACTCCCACACAAAAATCCATTTAGTTCCTCTGGGAGCAAGCAACAAGGTGGCATGTCCCAAATACACGGTTCTGGCAATCGATTAATAATTAACTATGATTAACGGTCTTCGTGAATCTTAGAGGCCGTTCCTATAAAGTTCACAAGTAATAAGGATGCAAAGCGCGCTATTACGGGGACGCCATAAAATCACTCCTGTTATTAAACTCGGAGCTCTCTTCTTCAACTTCGCGAAAATCCACCGGCTCTTGATTTCTAACGCTGCGATTTATTTTAATGGAATTGACGTTTGTCATTTGGGAAATGCCTTCGTACACAGCAGTTTGCATGTCAATTTTTCTTTTCATCCTTATTTCTTACAAATTTGGATACATTTGTTCTACGAGCAGGAGGGCAGCCGGTTTTTGCAGATTGTTATACGTGATATTTTTGCTTGATTTTGAACTCAAGTTGCTTCTGTATAACCTACTCTAATTAGTTTGTATTTAACCAATGTAAACCTCTAAAATGATAAGTTTATAGAAATGTATGAATTTATTTAGGTTGGCATTTACAAGCACAAGTATGCATTACATACCGATTTTACATAAGGATTTTTTAAAACTTGAATTTTTACTGAAAACTTAAATGTAGATACTTTTCATTTATTTGCCTCATCCTATAGGTATTTTCGAAAAATGGTATCTAATGCTACAAATTGAAAGTGATATTAACACTTTTCTTTGATGAAAATTTTTTAATTTCCAAAATATTACTTTTTTTTATCTAGCCCCACAATTTTTGTTTACATATTGTAGGGGGCTTTCGCTTGAATTATCAATATTAAAATGAAATATCGGCTTAGACCGCATCCTCTTTGTAGATAAGCACCTTGTAATTTTTGTTGAAATTGTGTAAACCCATGATTGATCTGTGTTGTTAGATTACCTTATGAGCAAAGATACTGAGACGGCCTTGGGGTTTTTGTTGTTTATGAACCCATATATACCAACTTAACGGCAAAGTCAAAGTTGCATCTGAATTGTTCAAATTTAATTTTGCCCTTGGTAATTTCCACGTTTTAGAATTCAATTTTTATTTTCGCTCACAATGAACAGGGTTTTTAAGAAATTAACTAGCAATTTGAAATTAACTTCACAGGAATTTAAAACAGATTTTGAGATTGTAAAGTTTTTCATTTTTAAATATTAAAAATACTAACCTATCTATAGTTTCGCGTACTATTGTTTATTCGCACCCAATGTTGCTAACAACTCCTTGTAAAATTGCACGGTGTAATTTTAAAGAGAAACAAGTTGCAAGGAAATTTTCACAGATTAAAATAAGGGGTTTCTGTGTGGGTGTATGGATCTAAATACATAACTGATAAATGTGTTAAATATTATGTTAATTAAATTATACAACTCGTATTATTTTTGAGCCTATATGTATCCCACTTTATAAAATTAATTTAGCAGTCTTTATCAGTTAAAATTTTTTTAGAAGATATTATTTTTACATATTTTCTATAACTAAATTCTATCTAATTTATCTCAAATATAGTATGAGAAAGTCCAGGTTGCACACCGCTCCCCAAATGTTGAATGTCGGTTTTTGTGGACGATATATTCCTATTTTTCAAATAAGTGTTTTTAAAGGCAGATTTCGGGTATACATGGCTTTGACTTTTATAACTAATAAAGCCATTTCAACAAGTGTGTAGCTCAGAGTTTCAACTCGTCCTAAAACAAAAGTACTCACGACGCTTGAAAGAGGTGTGGGCAAAACTTTGATGTATTGGAAAACCTGACAATTTTTTCACTTACGAAAAGAAAATAAATTAAATCTGCTGCTGGAAATAGTTTTTAAAGAATTTCGTAAAAATGTTTAATGCTTGAGCCACAAAAATTAATTTAATTAATACTTAATTGACAGTTCTTATAGGCTTTTCTAATATCGTGTATCACATTACATTAACTTATAAGTAATAATAATTAATAAATCTCAGTGCTTTATATTGTATTACGAAGCACCATCTAAAGCAAACTACCCCTAAAGCTAATTCTTCATATATAATCCCGGCCATTATTTTGTTAAAAATAGGTGCAGCCAGATAAACAGACTTACTTTGGTTAAAAAAATGTCTGTTGACGTTGGAGTGGTTCAGTATTAATAACAGCGAAGTGTGGGAAAAGTCATGCTATTATGTACTTAATTATTAGAAGTGGTAGATAGTAATTGTTGGTTTTTCAGAGTTATTATTAGAAAAACGATGCTAAGATAAACACATAGTTGCGCAAACACATTTAGTTACGATTATAAGATAACAGATTAGCTGCTAACTAGTTCAAATCTATATGATATACAGTCTGCAACAAAACTCTCCTTACCAAGCTGTTAAAGATACAAATTAATAAGTCGCGAATCGCCATCTTAATTTTTTTAAATTGCAATATACTTATAGGTCGTGTGCTAGGTCACTAAAAGGCAGTTTTTTTGGTTAAATAAAGATTAATATCGTCTAATTCTACTAGATCATTATGTGCGAGTATAATAATACGAAACCGATAAGTTAAAAGTGGGACCGATAAGCGATTGTCACCACCACAGTGGGACGAAATAATCCTAGAAAACCTGACCGCAAAAGAAAATCACTAATCAAGCGCGCTAGGACTCACGGCGACAAAACAAATGACTTCACGAAGTAGAGTAGACGATGCATAAAACTACGAAGAAAACGCCTACAAAGCTAAGACAGTACGAGATATCACGCGCAGATTCGATCAATTTAGCCCAATAATGTAATAAGGGAATGATTTTGCAAGTAAAGTCACACATGTGCGGCAAGCGACACTGTCTACCACAGTAACCCTGTTTCGATAAATTAACTAAAAGTATATGTAACCTCAAAATCTTAAAAACAGACGATTAATTTGAAATTGGTAAATATGTAAACTGCCCGAGGTAGTTAATCAAAAATACGCTTTCGGAGGGGCCTAACAGTACCAGGAAACATCTCATTACTCGGGTAGGAAGAATGCGAGAACCCAAATCAAACACATAACTGTGGCTGAATTCGACCTCAAAAGTAGCAGACAAAACCAAATTCTTCAAAACAAATCGTAGCAATTCCCCGGTTAGGGAAAACTAAGGTTAAGTATATCGCTAGGGCTAACGTTAGGAAATAAAACAAAACTAAGTGCTTATATCAAAATGAACGTCACCATACATTTATACTATACTAAATTTGACAGAAATTGCTTCAATGTCAGTATTTTAGAAATACATTATTTAAAATTCTCTATGTTTGAAGATAATTGCAAAATTTTTAAAATAGTTGCCCGTCTTTCTACTATTGCCTTAAAAGTTCAGTAAGCGAACACATTAATTCTTTTGTTAACAAGAAGAAAGTTCTCTCAAAATACGAATTCAGATCATATTATCTACCGTATTTTAGAAAGTTTCTGCCGGGGTGTCTGACAGAGAAAATTTCTTTATTCAATATTAAAAAGGACATCACCTTGTTTCTAGCCGAGCTGCTGGGGTTGCGCTTCCCCTCGCTCATTTTTCCCCAGGCGATTTAAATGATTATTAGCATCCGTCTGCATTCGAAAATTTGGGTGGCTTAGATAGCTTTGCAGGATTTTTGGCTTAGACTGAAGATCGCGACTGAACCTGTAGGCGATGGAATAATTTTGGGCCCGGCGAATTCTGGGATTTTAGTCGCATTACTCAAACAAAGCCATTGTCGGAGTCACGCTGTAATTATTTCAATTTTAATATTTCGTGTAGCGAGCTATAATTACCGCGATTCTGTATCTGAATTCGTATCCCTGCAGCAGCTCAACAAAACTGTCCGTTACCGTGTTATTAGGTATTCAAATTTTGGCTTTGCATTCCTTTCAAACTGCTCGCCCTTCGCCTGTGAAAACCGGTAGCAATATTTTCTCATCGCTTTCAAAATTCCGACTCGTGACTTTTCGTTTGCTGGTTGTTCGCTTATTCGAAATTAGCCCCTGATCCATTAAGGACTTATCTGGAACTCCCAGACGCCACGTGCTCCTAATATATCGCACTAACAGATAATGCAAACACGTGATGAGAATTTCCTCTAGGTGCGTCAGGTGTTCATATTGATTATTTTGTTGCAGATAAACTTGCGGCTAATCCTTGTCAGCGGAAAGACGAAAGAGTTCCTCTTCAGCCCCAGCGATTCTGCAGGCGATATTGCGCAATATGTCTTCGAAAATTGGCCAGAAGGTAAAGAATCTCATGATTGTTCAAACTCATAAATATATAGTGTGTCTCGCTAACTTTCATACGTAGCCCATATTAACATGTGGAAATTACTATTAGGTGATCAACTATTTATTACTTTGCTCGCATGGAAGGAAGTACGTGATTGGCCAGAAAGGAAAAAGTGTCAAGTTAATTTAAAATTGTTTTTATTTTTGACCAATCACCTACACAGCAGTAATTATTGTTCATTCCATTATTTTGCAATGTTAGTTTGGTTGTGTATGAGATACACTGTATAACAATATAACCATAGATAGCAATTCACGTTTAAGCTGTTCGGTACTTCCTCAACATGTCGAGATTTTCATTATGTGTAAATAAAGAAATAAACATAGCATCAAATCAAAACAAGCAGATTTTTTAATTCATCGACTGTTTAATCAGGCAGTTGGCTACCAATGCATGTTTACCAGATGATTCTAGTTCATTGAATTTTAAAACACTATAGATGTATACAGGGTGTCGTAGGTCATTTCTCGCAAAATGTGCTTTTAGTAAATGTCACTCTGATCAAAAAACATACTCTTCTTTGCTCCACAATAGGTTACAGCTATTTTTATATGTAATTATATAGAAATAACATTTTAATCGGTAGGCATAGAAATAAGCCAAGTTCACGTTGCGAAATTTGTCCCTTCAGTAACATTAAATTGCTCTTGGCTTTTGTTTGCAGTTGACAGATTCACTTAGTGTTTGCTATTCTTTACCTAATTTCGTCGATTTACTTATTTTACCTCTTAAGTTGATGGACGTCATTTTGAACACTTAGGAGAACGCGTTTTGTATTGTTTTTTCTTTTTATGTACCTACTAAACTTAGTACTCCCCTTTTTTAGACACATTTCGTTGAAAACCCCTAACCTCACAAATGTTTAACAACCGCTAAATACGCATTTCGACAGCTAAGCTGTCATCTTCAGTAGCTTTGAAGCGAAACTAAACCGACAAAGTTGACTGAAGATATGCTCTTCACCAAATCGCCACTGAAAATCGGCACTCCCGCACATCCTAACGTTATTTACACTATCTGACCTGGAGGGCGTATCTTATGCGACCAATCAGGTGTCAACTTCAACAGAGCGTACAGATCAGAGTGGGGGGGGGACCTCCATTTTGTTTAAAATTGTATTATCTTTACTCTTAAAAATGGTTATAAATTCCAGATTTTTGTAAAGTTTTAAGCCTGTCTTTTGGATTCCCCACTAGTAGTTTGAACTACAACTTTATAGCCTGAATCTATACACAGTTTCTCTAAGCCCTTTGTAGCGTGGTCAAACGGAATTTTGTTGTACTTTTCGTTGGGTCCGTGACTTTTAAGACTGACCAGAGTTGTGGAATTTCGAACGTGCAGCTTTGTTTTTTGTTTCCTAATCAAACTGTCGATAATTTTAGAAGAGATACCATTGTACACAGCGATGCTTTTGATGGTCTGAAGTTCGGTGTTATACCGATCTTTGTTTAAAGGAAAGATTAGCAGTATATACACTAAGAAATTTAGAGCAGCCATTTTGCGTTGGAAAACAATCTGTTGAATCCGCTAAAATGAATCTATTTACATTGGTTTCTTTCCTATAAACATCGAATTCCAACTTATTTTTATCTTTTATTACTAAGGTATCCAGAAATGGTAGTTGAGATAAATCAAAAACTCCAAAAATGTCGTCCATATACGTGATCCAAATCTTTGGAAAATACTCTGCATTATTCTAAAAATCAGTTTCGATTTTAGACATAAAAAGGTTCTGGGCATGCAATGGGTAGTTAATCTAACAAACTCATCAATTTTTTTGAATCCAATACGGGTAATAATACCTAATATATAATGATCTGAATTTGAAGAAATGTTGTATAGCTTTATTAAATCTGATGAAATCGATTTTATTTTAATAAATAGCGAAAAATATCAAATAATTTAAAAAATGCGAATGATATAGCTACTATGGCAACGGAAAAAGCGTAGTAAAAGAATGTTTGCAATAAAATTACTTTGTGGTGAAATGATTAATAGAGCTATGATTGGTTGAATGGGCTCTTTCAGGGTTGGAAAAAGTCATGAGTGTTATAAAAAGTCAGACTTTTTGAATTAATCAATTTTTTCTCGATTTAAAATAACGTATAAAATTACAAAAATTAGTAAATTGCGGATTTCCTTTTATTTAATATTTCTTTAAACTAATAACAATCACGCACTTAACTAACAGTTTTATGTCTACTAAACAGTACTAAATTACCAAAAACTATGCCCAAAAAATAATATAACTTTATTCTAACACCTAAACTACATTAGATATTAATTAAACGCAAACGTATAAATATAACTACAGTACAATTCGCTTATAACGTACATGCAGGTACCATGAAAATCTGCACATTATAAGAGAAGTACGTTTAATAAAACATACACTGAAGTACGAAAAAACTTTTATTTTTGAACTAATCATACAAATACAAGTATTCAGAAACATAGTAACAGGTACGAAAGTAATCAATGCGAAATTACTTATTTAAAAGAATCCAATATGAGTGTTTGTTTGTTTCGAGTTTTCAGTAATAATGTTGTAAATATAATCTCGTTTTTTAGCAATAACGCTTTTTACCTTAGTTTCAAACTGTTTGCTGCATTTTGCTTTAGATTCAGAGACGGTAATATTAGCATCTACACGACACAAAAGTTAACAAACGACTGGGGTTGGAAGTGCATTTTTCAAACAAGCTTGGAAAGCATGTAACGATACCCGCGTTGAGTACTTTGCCAACTAAAGCCTGTATGACATCACGCTAAATTTTGTGCAAAATTTACTTGTAAATTTTCAAATAAATTCACTGATAATTTTTTTTTTCAAAAACACAATTTCCTGTTTGCAACGTGTGCTAAATTTGATGTTAAATTTGGCATGCGCACATACGTAGTAGCAAATATTTTTAGTGGAAACAGTACCTTCTAGAGGGTATTGGTTGAAGTATGCGTTTGTTTTCATGTTATTTGTCGTTTGTTAGCTATTTTCTGAGGTTGGGTTAAGGCATTTATCTTAGAGACCCTTAATTAAATGTAACTTAGATAGGAGCGCCAACATTAAACACGTTGTTAAACAATGCTAATAAAATGCAGGTTATGTTTATGTTTACATTCCGCATCATGCGCAGCAGTTTAGTCTGATTACGATACTTCTGCGCATTTTTACAGGCATATTTACCAGGAAATTTAGAACAAGTTCTAAATAATTTACATGAAAATTCAGCGCAAAATTTAGCAGCCAATTTTCTGTATGCAACGGTGCTTAATATTTTTATGAAAATTTACAAGTAAGTTTTGCATAAAATTTAGCGTCGTGTCATTCAGGCTTAAAATGTATGCGACTTTTACTGACTTCGCATGTTTTAACAGCATCGTTTTAAAAGAAAATATGCAGCTTACGGAACGTATTTTTGTACGTTGTATAAGAAGATATTGTAAAAGAAATACGTTTTAAGAGAACAAATAAACTAGGCATTCAGCCGGGGCTAATTTTTCAATTCCGTAATAAGTAATAACCGAATGTATGTTAAATGCGAGTCCGTTATAAGGGAGTTATACTGTAATATCGCAATAGTATGTATTGGCTGTTTAACGTTTTTATTAGGAATGTCAAGTTTCCGGTTTTTACCATCCCTAGTCTGTTTCGCAAATCGGAATGCACTAACCCAAAAGATAAATAATAATCGAGATAGCAGTAACAAATTCTAGTACCGCAGTATATAATCACATAATCAATATCATAAGTACAAATCACATGTGATTATCAAAAATAAGAGTCAATACGTAAGTTGATCAATAACTGCTAAAATTAAGGTGCACCTCAAAACACAATAAACTCGTTACTAAATACAACATGTAACTCCACCGACTAAAATATACACAAATATAAACATACTGTAAATACAGTGACAATAATTCAAAACTGTAACGGAGAATAAAATAGGCTCCTAGGAAGAAAACCAATAAGTGTATTAATGTACTTAGTTCGTGAAGCGAACTGTACGCGACAGCGAAAGCCCGTGTGTAAACTTCATCCTCGTGTAATACGGCCTACATTATATACGTGTTAAATAAAATACTATTCGCATATCCGTGGCAGTGCTCAGCACACTTCCAAAGATCGAAAAATTGATATAACTGGGATACGCTTTTAATACTTCAGAATGGATATTCATCATGTTGTCGAAAAAGTACAAATTACGTATTAAGTTATTAAGTGTGTTTATGGTAATAATCATTGAATTCGTCTCTAACAACTGCTCGAAAAGCACAGAAACCATACACCAGAAGTTACGTATCTCATAATTCCCAAGGAAACATTTTCCCCACATTCCCGACTGCATACCTAAGCACATACATAATGCATTTAGTCAAATCGCCTTAATATCGTGATCTCGCAATCTGTACGTATGTTGAATTTTATACTTTATATTTTATACACCTATCTTAATTCGAACTTTATTAATTTTAAACGTGTTACATGGTATAACTATAAGTGTGTACTATCGAAAAAAAATCCACGAAATTGAAGCAATATTGCTTCAAAAGTTTCGCCTTTAGCGTGGTTAACACGTTGAGTTATCGTGCTGTTTTGCTCTTCCTGGCGAAAGTATGCCAACGTTGAGTTCTTCTATCTCGATATATAATTTATAAAAACAAAAAATTTGTTGAGCGTTAAAAACTACAAAAGATATTGAATATAATATGAGTGTATTTTATTTCATAAACTTATCTAAAGCCAAAGTTGCGGATGTAAGTTATAATTGTAATCTTAAATTTTTGTGGCCAAGTCTGTAGGAATCAAATCACATTTTGTACTCTAAAACCAGAGACTCTGCCTCTGAGCGACCCGACTCGTACAAAGTTATACAATTATATTGTGTGTTCCAAAAAAAAACTCATTCGCAGCATGCCATGATCAAATTGAAGTTTGCCGTAACTTGAGATATACCCATTCATGCAAATGAACTACCAAGTCAGAGAGAACTAAATTACATCTTGACCTTGAATTTATTTTCCTAAAACTATATAAAACACTTAACAAAAACAATTTCTGTTGACCGCTATGATTATTACACTCGTTGTTGTTGTGTACATGCCATCTTATTTTCCTTTTCGCTTGATAAAAGTTAACTTAATGCAGTGTAAACTTTTACCTGTCACACTGACAGATGTGCTCATAAACAAATTGCAATCTGACATTCACCTACAGACTTAAATTTTAGATTTTCTATCTTTCTTTCCAAGGCCTACCCTAAATGAGTTTTTTTTTTAACACACGTTAGTATCATCAATTCGGAGGTTTTTGAATTGTTCCGGCATCGCCTCGGCCAGTCAAAAACCTGAAAGTAAACTTTCCCATATAGTAATGTAAATAACTATTATAATATATTGTGCATAAATATGTATTACTTTTACTACATTTTAACTAAACATAACAGTTGTAATCTAATTCTCAGCTGTGCAAATTTAACTATTATTAGTCTTGTCCGTCTGTAATGGTTTTATGGGATGTGAATAGACAACTAGTATTTTAAATTTTTTATCTGGTCTTAATAAGAACAAAATTATGGTACGAACCTTGTATGAAAGCGATGTCATTTATAACAAAAGAATTACTTCCTGCACCATCATCACAGCATGCAGTAATAATTGGTAAGAACCGATGTGATAAGCAGCGCATTGACACATCATGACATCGTTAATCATGTAAACTCAATATATTATAAGTGTAATCTGGGATTGAAATCTTAAATAACAGGATAAGTACATCAATAACAAGTTAACGACCACGAAAAAATTCCATCCCATTCTTTATTATTTTATCCTGCTTTAAACATGCTGCACAAACAAGTCAATTTCATAAATACATACTTCCTCCATTCCTATTATTTATTACGTGTTAGTATCGTATAGCAGTATCGTTAGAAGTATCAAGTACTAAACAGTTTTATATTTGCATAATGCAAATCAATTTATTAAACCATTATGTACAACTAATTTTAACGACTTTTTACCATCGCTACAAAACTGTCGACATTTTCGTAGTTTTATTTTAGAACTACAAGGTTACCTAACTGTTATGCTTAAATACAAAAAAAAATCCGATTTTTGCTGATGTCGAATTTCACTCAAAGTTGCATAAAAATCGCCCTACTAGAGATGCAAAATATCTTGTTTTTATAAACGATGTAGTTCATTACTATTTAAGTCTTCTGTTAAAAACTGCAATTAAAAGTACATTTAACTACTCCCCAGGATGGCGCAATCCTCCCTACTTCGAGTAATCTGTTTTTTGAACCTAGTGAAATCGCTGTAAATGCACAGCTACAGCAAAAAATCCTTGAACGAATGCCACTTTCTCAACACTGCAAAATGCGAACCAGTGCAAAAATCAGATAAACTTTTGCATTTCCTTGGGCGTGAGTCATTTGTAGAAAGTGTATGTGAAGGTGGTCAGATTTGAAACCTGGAAAGGTTGCTGATGAAGATTGAATGCCGACCGAAAGCCCCACAAATGTCAGCAGATTTAGGGAGTCCTTAATACGTCACAGTAAAAATTGTGTAAACAAAGTACTAAATGTACAATGGTAGGCGAAACAAACAGATTCGTATAGCTTTTACTATCAATCAAACACTAACTAGACGATCGACAGTGGGTAGATCAGCCAACAAAAGGCAATAAATTCTTGATCGAGTTCAGAAATTGCTTATAAAAATGATATACCTAATATGTGGTTTTTTTTTATTAATTTTGTCGAAATTATAATTTTTGCAGTACTTAAAGTCTTATTGGTATGAGGATAAACTCCCTACTAATAAATTTTAAATTTTTTGAGGAGTGTCGATGCTGTTTAATGACATTTGCCGAATTTAATCCAAAACCGTAAAATAATGGAGTATTTTCGTGATAGGTATTTATTTATTTCCCGAAAAAACAAACGGAAACCGTGATAGTTATTTACCTAACAAGTTCGGGAAGTTAATTTTCTCGAATGGGCACTTTGTTTGCAGCACGACCGAAGTGAGTGCTGCATGTAGTGCGAATTTGGGAAAATTCTTTCCGAATGAGTTAGGTAAAATGTTTTATCTACGACCACCACTAAAAGTAGGCCTTTTAGCGCTAGCTTTTTTCACTAAAAGTGACGTTTTATAGTTTACCGTGTTTAAAGAAATCAGCTGTTTACTTTTAGCGCCAGTGTGAGATAAAGTGAAGTGAGGTTATAAACTACAATTTCGAACTGGAAGTGAAGTTGTAAAATTATTCTAGTTACTTCTTGCGTTAGAGGTAAAGTGTTTTTGAAATAATTAAAGCGTTATGTAATGAATACAGTCAAATGTGTAGTATTAATAATTACCTTTTATAACTCACTTTGACAGTATTGGTTTCCCAAACATTGTATGCAACGCGTGCTAAAAGTCGTTTATGCACGAGACACGTTATGAAACTCAGCCTTCGGCTTCGTTTCATAATTTTCATGTCTCGTGCATAAACGTCGACTTTTAGCACTTGTTGCATAAGTAGCTATTTTGTAACGAATTAAGCAAAATATTCTAAAAAATAAAAATATATATATTATTTAGTATTTTACTACTTTACTGACTTGACAGCACCAATCACTAAACTTTTATACATACCTTACGCACATGTTAACTTTTGTTGTAGATCAACACAGTAAAGTGTACGGTACCGCCATTAGTAATTTTTTATATCTATCCTTGTCCCACAATTGCCCTAGTTTTTGTTGGAAAGTAAAAAGCACCGCAGTGCGGGAAAAGTAACTTTCGGCGCATCCAGAATGACCGGGAAATATGAATTTCGAATTCACGAGTACAAAAAACGTATTTACACACGTATTACATAAAGACTTTTTGCAAAACGCGGACCAAACAAAATTACACACATTTTGAAGAAATTAAACGTTCGCAGCACGATACGAATTTTTGACAGATTGAAATAGTCATTAACGACATAAGGCCGTTAGTAAGCATCTAACTAACCAGGATAAATTTGTGGCCGAGGCCGTCCGAGTTAGTTAGATGCGTTGAATATTTTTCATAACACCTACAAAAATTAAAATTTTAGAGCAATTTAAATAAAAAAGTTAAATAGTATTAGTAACGGATGTTAGAAAACTCGTCTTATCAGAGTCGCCTATGGAAAAAAATTACGTTTGGCAATACTGAAATGTATTTTTGGTGACACTGTAAGTCTATATCAAATTCGATGTTAGTAGGTTAGGTTTTGCGTCAATTTTGACACAGACTGACGCAAAACCTAACCTGCTAACCTCGAATTTGACATAGAATAACAGTGTCACCAACTATACATTTCAATATTGCCAATGTTAAAATGTTACTGTTCTGTTATTCCTTAACGACCTAGGCTGTTAAATGTATATATCAGCCATGGCTGTTATAGGGAACTTTTCAGTCAGGTTGACAGTTCTGTTATTGACAAATAACAAGTAGGTGTTACGAAAAATATTTTTTGACATACAATATCAACTTAGACATGACTGAAGGTGCTTACCACGAAATTTCTTTATGCGTTCGATACGATCATTATCCCTTCGATACGGCATCTTTACTTAAAATTTTATAAACTTTAACTTTTAGCATTGATTGGTATACATGAAGTGTCAACTTTAAAGTTAAGAGTGCAAAAATCCTTTATTTAATGTCACTCAAATAATTATTATGGCCAACGTCAAGAGCTCAGAAGAAAGCTGAAATATTTCTGCTCGAAATCAGGTTGGCTATTTGACCTATCACAGCCAAGTTTGCAATGGCGGCAAATTCAAGTTGTAAAATCTCGTTAATTGAAGGGTTTGATTTACAAAAATAATTTTATCGTAATGCTGTTTTAAAACAGAATTTTTCAGAACTGCTATTTACCAACAATTTTTTAATTTATCACCGTGAAATAAAGGTTTACGTTAATCTGTAAGCATTTATACTCCAGTGTGTCGAAGCTAATGGAAATATGGATAAAAGTTTCTAACAAATATAAATAAAATAACCTTTAGGTTCGGATTTTGATACTTCGAGTAAGCACTATAAACAGTCAATAAGTATTTTACACAAATTCTCCACTTTTTATAGGTCGGATACACCAACACCAGTAATCAGTAACAGTTTGCTGATTGTTAAGTATTAACGATAATAAGTCGATGAAAGCTGTAAAACAATATTCATGATAACATTTCCTTTATAATGCATGTTTCTTTATATGGAAATGATTTTTAAGATTCAGTAACGCTTAATAAATCAAACTTTCTAGTGATATGAACAGATCTTACGTAATAAATTATTAATCAATGAAACTGACATATGTATTTATAAACCATTTATTACCAATTATATGCCATGTTCGGCATGATGTAACACACCTCTGAATTTTTTTATCATTTATTTCTTCAAAAACTATATAAAAAGTAGTTTGATACAACTACAGCTTACTCAACTAGTAGTAAATGGCTAAAACGGAGAATTTTGATGGTACAGCGAACGTAAAATGCATTTTCCGCCACACCACAAAGACACATTCTGATATCCCGAGATTTAAATATTTCGTAGGTGGACTGGCAAAAGTTAGCATAGTGTAAAAAATACCAAAATGTACAAGCTAATAAAATATGATAAACTGAATCTAATATCTTTTTGCGTTTAGATGTATAATTCTGCCAAAAAAATAGCATCTCCACGGTTTCAGATACGTAGATGCATACGTGATTGACTTATATTATTTGAGGATGTACGGCAATTTACCAGTACACCAGGAGTATAATAAAATGGTAACCACACTTATTTTTCAAAACCCTCAACGTGCAACATCTCTTATGTCGGAATTGTACACACGGCCTTCCGAATATGCTCCCCTCTTTGTATCTGAACTCGATGAAGTCAGCGTACGTGCGAAAATTTTAATCCGAAACTCAGGTCAGATTGACCCTGTTTAAAGTTTGAGCCTATGTGGATGGGGCTCCCATTGAATGTTAAAATATCCTTATCTTTGTACCTACTTCTTGCCGTTCTACCAACGCGGCACTCTATAAACTGTCGAAAATCTGAGACCCGCGTCGATCTGGTACCAATGCGTCCGTGAAAACAAGCAGCGCTTATCGTAGAGCTTATATTCATGAAATAAAAATTACTGGTGCTTTGTGTAAGCTTTAAAATGCAAAGAATAGAGAAAAATAAGTAAGTACAAAAAATGTTTCTTTCTTGTGGTAGGTAGAGCCATGGCTTCTTGGCTGTTTATAGCGAGCTACCACTGTGTTTAAGTAGCCGTTATCCCTATACAAATTGACGTTTTGGTAGTAAGAGATAATTAGCTACATAAAAAAATCAGTCGTACAGAAGTTTTTGATTCGCAATTCAATTTATTTTTTACAAAAAGTTATTTGCCTAAAACCAACTCGTAGACTGTGTGTCTTAATCCTAGATTTTCGTAGTTCGTTTAATACTCAGTCCCTTTTCCATTTTCGACAGACGGTCCAAGCAGATACGAGGAAGGGCGCGAAATCGGAACTTCTTACCCTAAGGCTGCTCATATTTTGAGCAAATTTTATTTCTCGCTTCTTCGTTTCGTAAAACACACGAAGTTATCGCCCAATATTTTTTCCCGTTATTGAATGCTTACGGATGATTTACCGCTTCGATTATAGCAAGCACACTGGATTTACCCTACGGACAGATGCTCGCAAATGAAGGCCATGGCGTTGTTTCAGGATTGACGGGTGGAAAATAAATTCCAAAACGAACAAATAATAATGCAGATAAACATGGCGTCTTGGAATTGTCTGAAAGTGGTTTATTTTAATTTGCCGATATGACGATATTGAACTCCTCTTTAAGTTTCTAGAAATTCCCATTCTATTTGATATATCTACTTCAATCTGGTATTTTTCAGTATCGAATTTTCCCCGTCTAGACCTTTTATAATTTATATACTGCCCGCAGCAATATATAATCGAAGTGTTTACTTACAAGAATGCTAACTGTAATTTTTGTATTGTGAGTGGCTGTAACAAAAAGTAATTTGTTTACGGCGGAAGACTCGATATTTTGTAGAACATTTCGTGATGAATTAAACATAAGCTGCGTCATGCGAACGATATAAGAGGTTTTAAAGACGAACTGTTTACGTTGAATTTACGCAGAATAGAACGCAGAAATTATTAATTTTCCAAGAGCTTAATCTTTTCGAAATAATAATTTAACAACTTCACGTTGCTCCCCGTTTCATCAATTTGCGAAGTTTGTTACACAAATTCATATGCATTGAGGATATCTTTGTAGATATAAGTCGTTACTAATTTTTTCAACATTCAAGGTGTTGCAGTGTACACAAATTCGAAAAATTGTCATGTCAATGCCAACTTTAGTCGAACGTCACCTTAAAGATACTATACCGCAAAAGTACCCACAGAAAAAAGTTAGTTGATTCAGGTCCGGAAACACGCTGGTCAATCAATAGGACTGTTTGAGCTGACTATCGCCAGGTAATTATAAGACGTTTCCTACCAGAAGTTCGTTCAATATATCAATCTTGAGATTTTTTTACATTTTTTATGCATTGATTAACACTCTATTAACAGTCGCAAGAAGCCAGTTTTGAACTACTAGTAGCTCGAGATGAAAAATAGCATAGATCGTCATGCTCTTCCTCTACAGCTTCCGTTTCAACTTGCACAACCTTAGAGACACCTTAAAATCGACTTAAATAACAGAACTGGTAAATTCTCTTTCATAACTTTCGAGCACTGGCAGCCGCAGGGCATAAGGCGGTTTTATTCGCAATTCACGTCCCAAACCCTCCTCGAAGCAAATTCAATTACATAAGTTAGGAATATTATCGAATACCGCAATAGAAAATCCCGAAATCTCGAGATTGGTTCTTTTTGGAAAGTCGCGATAATCGGTATTTACGAACCACGGCTAAATACCAAACATGTAGGTGTGCGGCTGGTCAATTTATCAAGACCTCGTTGAAAGTTGAAGGTCTTTTGCTATCCTTTCTGATTTCGTCATGAACGGAACCAAAGAGCTCTCTCAACAATTAATTTATTAATGAATCATTGAATTGTTGACCACATTACCTAAACGCTCGGGGAACGTGTGAAAATTTCAAATTCATTTTGTAAGAGCTACCCGTTTACGGCAATTTTGATAAATGATGGGATGTATTCTTTCACATGCATATCCATTAGAAACCAATTTGTTGTAATTGCATTTCGATAGTAAAACTTTGAAGAATGAAAAATTAGATTTGACGGTTCAAATAACCGGTTTGTATAAATCAATTACGAAATACAAGCACGAATTCTAGTTTTTTAGAATTTAATTGCAAAATGCGGAAACATATTTTCCTTTTTTAATTTTAAGTATGCATCATAGACGAGGTTTTTATTTATTTGATCTGGAACGGACGTTTTCTGGAAGCCTTTGGGATCGGGCTTCGTAAGACAATTTTAGAATACCTATTCTTTATTTCTTTTAAGACTATAAAATATCATCAGAAATTAGGATTATTAAAAACAATTATTTATTTTTTTTTCTAATAAAAAAATTGCTATTTTAAAATTTAGGATGGATTTTGCAAGAAGCCGTGTAGCGCAATCGGTAGAGCGTTAGGCTTGCATTAAGCAAGTCATTGGCTCGAATCCCACAGTCGCACAGTGTATCATTTGTAGGTTCTAGAGGGTCAAAACTTGTCATCGATTTCAGGAATTATCGGTATCCTGAAAGGTGAATGGATAAGTAACTAACAGAAGTGCAATATGGATTTTGTTTTTAATGATGTATATTAGTGAATTTATGGATTAAGATTTAAGTAGTATGAATGTACATCTCACCGCACAAAATTATTTACGCGTAACACTCTTCGTGATAAGTTGATAGTTTGTGTGTGCCAAAAGCAGTGCAGTTTTGTGATACAGATTTCGTTAAGTATATGTATATGAAGCAATTCAAAAAATGTTGCTCAAGATTTGTTAGTTTTTTTAGGGGCATAATAGGCCTTCTGCGTAGAGTGAATTAAGGAGTAAAAAGTAGAGAATTTCGCTATGTTTACGAGAATTTAAATTATACTTTGCCAAGAGATTCTAAAGCGTAACATTTTTTAATTTAAACTCTGATCGGTATTATTTCATGAGGTTGCGATTTTAAGCGATAAGCCCTTTTTACTTCCTTTTACGATAAAGGAAGTATTGGATTCACCCCACAAATTCTAAATTGAGTTTTCAACAGATCTTCACGTTTTCGAGTCCCCTGATCTCAAAAAACATTTTTTTTTCATTGTTCTGTCTGTCTGTCTGTCTGTCTGTGTGTCTGTCTGCCTGTGAACAGAATATCTCAAAAACGAAAAGCGGTATGGCGTTGAAACTTCATATAATATAAGGTTTGTGTACTACGTAGATGAGACAGCCAGCTTTTGAAGAAATTCGCATAACCAGCAGTAGGTGTTTACTCTTGTAATTTTTCAGTTTTTTTCGATTTTTTCAAAAACGGCTCTAACGATTTTTTTCAAATATTTTTATTACATTTTTAATGTGTATTGATGTGAGATAGGTGATTTTCCAGTTGAATACTTCTAAAATGGGTTTCTTTTGTTTTTCCAGTTTTTGTATTAACTCCTATTTCAAATACACCTCCCGGTATATTATTACATTTTTGAATTCAGCTTAAAATTCTAGAAAAAGTTTCTCTTCAACTAACGCTCTATTTTGTACGGTTTTTGTAGAATTTGTCATTTTTGAAAATTTTTAACAAATGCTTAAAAATTTAAAATCAAATTTTTGGATAATTATAAGATCACTGTAAAAGGAAGTTGTGTGCGTGTATCACACCAGATTTTTTATTTTATATATATTAGACAATTATATATTTTTTATAGTAATTTGATAAAAGCTGCGCTAGATATATGTATTAATTATTTACTATAATACACAATATAGATACATAAATTTTGTATTAAAAGTGTGTATAAAAAATAAAATCTTTTATAGTCGTCAGACTTCGAAATTATTTCACTATTATTTGTATATTCATAAGTATAGTGTTAGTATAATCAATAAAACTCTTATTTTTTTTAACAATATTTATTTTTCAACCCCTTTCAAAACCACCCTTTCAGTGTTTAGGATATTTTTACTATTTTTGGTATATTCGTACGTTTAGTATTAGTATATTTACAAAGTGTCAGAATTTTTGAGCAAAGTGTACTTTCATCCCTCTTAAAACCACCCTCGTATTGCTTAGAATTTTAAAACTTTTTTCCTGATTTCTAACGAATATTTTGAGCTGGTTTAGAGATTCTCATATTTTTGTCCATCTAAAACTTGAAAATGGAACACTGTGAGTCGGGAAAAATTTTCCGCAGCCTTGGCGATCGATATCGAGTTCGGTGAGACCATTCCCAGTTGGGCACCAAAATAACTGTGCTCTACTCAGAACCACAGACCTAAGACATAGAGTAGCAAGGTCAACCCATCACCAACATACAACCTAACACAATGGTTGCTACGGAAGCTCAAAAAAAGGCGCGACCCAACTCTATAACCCGAAAGCGAGGCAAGTTGAGCACTGCACGCCAGATGCTTGCTTACAAAGCATAAGCCTCTACACCGGTAGGTAAAAGAGGTTACAGATAATACATACATGAATTTTGCCCTCGAGTAAATTAAAAAGCATACATATTCTGTCTTTTCAATTATAACAGTATTTTTTGTGTGATTCCAAAGAAAAATAAAAATCTAGTCATGTCTTAACTTAAGTCTGTAAATGAATATCAGATTGCATTTTGTTTATGAAAATATTTGTCACTGTGACAGGCAAAAGTTGACACCGCATTAAGTTTACTTGTATCAAGTAAAACGAAAAATACGATGGCATTTACACAACAACAACGAGTGTATTAATCATAACAGTCAATAAAAATTGTTTTTATTTAGTTTTGTGTATATTTTTAGGAAAATAGTTCAAGATCAAGATGTAATTTAGTTCTCTCTGTCTTGTGGTAGTTCATTTGCTTCAATGGGTGTGTACCAAGTTACGGCAAACTTCAACTTGATCATGGCATGCTACGAGTTTTTTTTTTAACATACGATACAATTATAATGGTTTTTACAATAGGACACAAAAAAGTAATGATTGAATCATGTTTTCGGAATGGTGTTCAAGTGAACGTTGAGTGGATTTACTATGTTTAGAGGAATTTCGGCAACAATATCAAGACATTGCTTTCCTTGAAGGAGATTTGTACAACGCACTTGAAAATTGGTTGATTTATTTTTTTTTTAATTTTATTTTCGTACTCAGCCAACAGCCGTTAGGCCAATTATAGGCGTCGCTGTACATTTTATGGGGACTTCCAACCCCACTAACGACTGTCATGATGTTATTATGATATCCGGGACCAACTATTTCCGTGACAGCCGTATCACGAGGCGCCGAGGGAAGCAGCCGTTGAACTCCCATCCAAGTTCTCACCAGACAGAGCGTTGCTTAACTCTACTGATCATACGTGGACACTTGTTCAAGCTACACCACCCGGAACCTTATTCGAAGATACAACGAACATTACTCATAGAAATAGAATTGGTAGGTCAAGAGTTCGTACGCAAAATACTGTTGATGATTAAAACACTGCTGGAGCCTGTGGTTTCAATCTGATCACAATTCGTTAAAAACCCCTAACCACACAAATATTAAACAATCTCTAAATAAGTATTTCGACAGCTAAGCTGTAATTTTCAATAGCCTTGGAGAGAAACTAAACACACCAAAGTTGGCGGAAGATACGCGATTATTAAATATTTGTGTGGTTAGGGGTTTTTAACCAATTGTGAACTGTTGATGTTCGTCAACGTATCAACAAGCAATCCATTACATCACTACGTAGACTTTCGTAGGAGACTCGTTTATCATTAGGAACTTGCCATAATATTGTCAAAATAGTATATTATGTATCAAGTATGCAAAATGGAGTTTTAGGGGACGAATCGTTTTTAAAGACGAAGCGACGAAGGAGCCGAGTCTTTTGTGAGAGGAGTCCTCTAAAACGATTTACGTACGTGATGCATACAAGATTTTTTGGTATCAGCTTTGCAAATTGTTTGCTGTAAGTCAGAAAACTGTAAATTATTTTCAATAAAAAAAAATCACGTTTCTAATGTGTTGCTAAGTTACCTTTCAGTCCGCTAAAACCCATTAAAGTACTCAACTCAGTAGTCCGCTAAAATGCATTAAGGTACTATTCTGCTAGTCCGCTAAAATAGCATTTTGCGGACTCAAACGAGCTTGTTAAAGTGTCATTTTGCGGAGCGTGTACCAAAATAGTTATTATTGACATAAGGCCGTTAGTAAGCATCTAACAAACGAGGATGAATTTATCCGAAATGAAAAAGTTAAATAGTATTAGTAACGGGTGTTAGAAAACTCGTCCTATCAGAGTCACCTATAGAAAAAAATCTGGTGTGATACACTCACACAACTTCCTTTTACAGTGTTCTTATAATTAGTCAAAAATTTCATTTTTAATTTTTAACCATTTGTTAAAAATTTTCAAAAATTACAAATTCTACAAAAACGGTACAAAATCGAGTGTTAGTTGAAGAGACAAATTTTCTCTAGAATTTTAAGGTGAATTCAAAAATGTAATAATATACCGGGTGTTTTATTTAAAATAGGAGTTAATAAAAAAAATAGAAAAAAAACAAAAGAAACCCACTTTAAAAGTATTCAACTGGAAAATTACCTATCTCACATCAATACACATTAAAAACGTAAGAAAAATGTAAAGTTTAAAAAAAATCGTTAGAGCCGTTTTTGGAAAAATCGAAAAAAACTGAAAAATCACAAGAGTAAACACCTACTTCCGGTTATGCGATTTTCTTCAAAAGCTTGCTGTCTTATCTACATAATACACAAAACTTATATATGAAGTTTCAACGCCATACCTCTTTTCGTTTTTGAGATATTCTGTTCACAGACAGACAGACAGACACACACACACAGACAGACAGACAGACACACACACACAGACAGACAGACAGACAGACCAATGAAAAAAAATATGTTTTTTGGGATCAGGGGACTCTAAAACGTGAAGATCCGTTGAAAACTCAATTTCGAATTTTTGGGGTGAATCCAATACTTCCTTTATAGTAAAAGGAAGTAAAAATTACGTTTGGCAATACTGAAATGTATTGTTGGTGACACTGTAAATCTATGTCAAATTCGAGGTTAGCAGGTTAGGTTTTACGTCAGTTTTGACACAGACTGACGCAAAACCTTGCTAACCTCGAATTTGACATAGACTTACAGTGTCACCAACTCTACATTTCAGTATTGCCAATGTTAAAGTGTTACTGGTCTGTTATTTTTTAACGACCTAGGCTGTTAAATGTATAACAGCCATGGCTGTTATGGGAAACTTTTCAGTCAGGTTGACAGTTCTGTTATTAATAAATAACAAGTAGGTGTTATGAAAAAGATTTTAAGCTATTTCCGTACAATATACTTGCTTTACATGAGCAGATCACAATAGGCGAATTATGTATTGCCAGTGGTTAGTAGACGTTAGTCTTTCCCTTCCTGTTCGCATTAAGTTCAAACACCAGGTACTTTGTGACAACTGTGCTAAACACCACCCCATGCAATACCACCGAGTTGTTTTACTTCCGACTGTATGTTATTTTAATATTTGTCAAAATGTGGATTACCACCGACTGAGTCGGTCACAAATCAAATCGGTGTTAATTCCAGTCGAATGTAAATTCACATCGGTGGTAATGCAAGTCGGTGTAATTTTAATCGCGTATGTGATAGTTTGCATTCACAGATTTATTTTATGTTTTAACACTATTTATATTACTGCAATAGTCATATTTGCAGCCTCTTCAAAACATTGATCATTGTAAGTCAACTGAAATACGGGAATGTTTCGTAGAAACCAATAAAAAAGTTCTTTCACTTCAGAACTATTTGACACAATCGAAAACAAATTTTATACTTGCTTCTTAGCGGCAGTGTCACAAAATTCAAAATTGAGATAGTATTTTTATTCACTTACTTGCCCAATTAAGTATCTAGGGACCATATGACTGCCTATTGTAAACACTTCATTCACAGTATCGTGAGATAATATTTTGTACTTATCCCTAGTCAACCATCGTTTAAGATCGGCACAGTTACTTGCTCCAACATTTAATAAAGTTATTGTATTACTAATTTTATCAAGACGTCCACGAATAGTTAGCCAATCGTTGAATCGATCAATCTTTGAGTGCAGAATAGTCTTTAACAATGCTGATCGTGCTTCTCACATTTCTTGTTTTTAACTGAAGAGATCTGCATCGACACATCACAATTTGCCTTTGATTCTATTCGTCCGAATTCAGAGCAAATCATATAAAAAAGGTCATTTGAAAAAATTGGATCATAGAATGCATCAGATATAAATATACCGTACCTAAATTAATTAATTAACATGACTATTCACCAGCAGAACAGAAATCACAAGTAACACATATTTGCAAATTAGATTTACATAAGCAAGCAAAACCCGAGATTTGAAGAATCTCAGTTGAGAGTGGTGGTTCTTAGCACAGTCAATAAAGTAATAGATAGTTTCATAAACAAAACAACAACGACTGCCTCCAAATCTCTCTGGGTCGCAAGGCACCAATAGTGGTTCGATGCAGAAGAGCTACGGATGGGGGTCTTTCTCGGCAATGATGCGGGAAACCCTCTGGTCCTTAGATGCAGACGAGCGCCAGAGATAAAAAGGCACGTGGTCTCGACAAGTGAGGTGGCAAAACTCCAGAACTGCTACGGTGAAAACAGAACGAGGACTGAAGAGAGATATTTTAACGTATTTAGATATCAGGAGCGAAAAGGAAATTTACCAACAACGACCGCCGGAACGTGTGAGCGCCTGTCGCGACGGAACGGTCAAGACGAAAATCACGGCGCGGTAAATTCGAAAAAACACAATGTAACTATAGGCTGAAACAAGAAGCTCTTTGCCAGTAACAAGTAATATGACAAATTAGATGTTTTGAAGAACTGGGAATGCAGTAATGATAAGAATATTTATAAAAAAATGTTAAAACGTTACCAACTAAAATAGCTAACGATACATTATATATTTATGTTTAAAATTATTTACAAAAGTCCTAGGTCGTTTAAGGAATGTTTTTTGTCACTCGTTATAGTTCCAAAAATATGCTAAATATCTTTCGATATATTTGAATAAAGTTATTGAAATTTGGAAGCGAATCTTAAGTTTGGTTTAACAAGTAAAACCACGGTGGTAGAGTGCGAGGTTTGCAATAAGTAAGTCCACGGTTCGAATTCGCGGATAGGTGGAACTGGTTCGACAGTACTGAGCTGGGTAACCATTCGACGTTGCTATACAACAATTAACGTCGTTCTGTAAAGCTAAATACTGACCTATGAACTAGACAAAACCACACACAACACATACATATATAAGACATTACTTGGAGGTAGCACAGCGATTCTACATAGAGCCCAAGTGCGCTTGAACTTTATATATCCGCCAAACAAAATTCCCTGTTTAGATACGTCTTGAAATTGTAATTTATGAACTATTTTCAAACATGTAATATAATTAATATTATGCGAAACAATAGCATATAAAAAGTACCTATTTTCCAAGAGCTGTGAGTTCATTACAAATAAATCGTTATTACTATCCAATTATTACAATAGCCACCACTTCTGAATTAATATTAATAATCGGAACAAAAGTAAGAAACTCATAAACGTAAGTACAAGATAACTGTAATATCATCTTGCAGTAAGAGTAGCTACAATTATATCTAGAAATTAGCTAAATTGCACACGTGCAGGATAATTTGATAACAGCAATTAAAATGCACCTTTGCAAAAAGCAGATCACGTTACGATGCCAGAAAAAGTAGGCCACTGCTCAACGGTCATTTTCATTGTCGATCAAGGGCGGCCGTGAACTGGAATCTAAAAAGCCTGCTTGGCATATATCAAATTTTCACGTTTTTGTGCGCTTCTCTGGAATTACTTGCTGGAATTTTTAAATTGGTGTGCGCGCAAAAAGCGCTTAATATTTAATTTGCTACAGCAGCCTCAAGTTTTAAAAAATCTTCTGTATTACTCTGTTACACAACACCAGCTTAGAATTTCTCATATTCTCGTTCTCCATTCCATCTTTAATTTTGTTACCATATAATCATACGAGAAATTTATATATTCTGTGCAAAATAGTCGAATTTAAAATAAACAGATGCCAACAATGATTACGTTTGGCTGCTCAATCTTCGGACAGAAGATTTATAAAGACGATATAAGGATCTTAATTCAAATTAAATAGATGCTATGTTAACAATTCTGCCGCTTTTTTAATGATATAAATTAAATTATTATGCAATAGGAGTTTAAATGCTTGACACTTCGGCATAAATTGTGTTTTTATATGCTCTTAAAATAAACTTGCTCTTTAATTGAACCCTTTGCTGTACGCTGAAGACTTGAGGTAGTACAAGCCAGGACCCTGAATATTTGTTATGTAGTCAACTGCTTCTAGAAAATTTTCGAATTACAGGGGTGATTGCATAGTTTGCTTTAGCTGTACCGCGGCTGTTAACAAGAGTACTCTTCGTTACTAATTTACTTTTATGTTTTCCAATTACCTTATCTGGGAAATCGTTTAAAGGGCTATTATATCTTGCAATTTCCGTAATATAAAGTTAATAGCCTCATATTAACCAAATCGAATCATCACGTGCAGACGATGTAAGCAGTTTTAATTTTCTGTTCCTGTTTGCTCGGTTTTCATTTCGCAAAGATGTTTCCGGAAAAACAAGCTATGTAAGGAAATTGATTATGAAAGTGGCTTGTCGTGTTTAATTATTCTCGCAGTCAGAAATGCGGACGCAAATTGGCTGTTAGAAAAATTATTAGACGCAATAAAACGTATCCATAAATTTTGCAAAATTCTCGATCTTGACATTTGCTGCAGATGAAAGTTGTAGTCGCTCGACAGCCATCGGCGTGTAAATAAATAATGCTGATTTTTGCTGCCGGTTACTTTTGCGAAGTTGGAAGTATTGCAAAATTCGGAAACGACAATTTCCTGTGGTAAAATGTTCAACTAAAGTGACAGGAAAAGTATACAGTTTCAACTATTATATATACCTTTGTCGGTATCGTTTACGCGGCAGAAGCAGAAATATATTGTGGAAACATCTGCAGTTAGAAAAAATAATAAATTATTTATTTTTATATATTTTTCCTTGAACGTCGACTGTTTACTGTCGCCGAGCGATAGAAACAAAAACTCTCATCCAGTGACGTCATTTGTTAAGGATGTTATAGGATTTTTCCCTTGATTTTATTTATATCTTTTAATTTTGAAAATTATTGTAGTCTTCAACTGCACATGTTTAAACGGTTCTCACACATTAGCTCTGATTTTTTTGTTTATCCTTTCAAATTTCCAAAATAATGTAACTCAAATTTTGCCTCGAGGTTTTTAAACATTTATTTTGAGGATAAAATATTTTGCTACGATCGTGTCAAGAGTGACAAATTTTGGCACCGTTTCTAGTGTCAAAAGTGATTGTTTATGCCACTTTTAATTTTAGTGTACGAATTACGTTTCTATTGCACGTTATCATTAGTGACGTACAATAAAAACGTAATTCTCAGGCCATGCCGTAAATTTATATGTTAATCTTTATATACAGGATGTTAATTAAGTACGTAGACAAACTTTAGGGGGTGATTCCTTAATCAATTCTAAGATCAAAAGTTCATACAAACATGGGACCTAAACGGCTTCGTTTTCAAAATACAGGATGTTGAAGTTTAAACAAAATCTTTTTTTTTCAAAATTGAGAAAACGACAAGAGGTATTCTAATGAAAATTAGTGTAGGTTAGTATTTCATAAAGTGGCATTGTTCAGTCAAAATAAATTTAATTTATTTCCACCAGTGGCGTGCATTGGGGCGACCTCAGTTAAGATTTCTCGCATATCAGAACATATAACCCCATGCGCATGCCGCCAGTAATGTCATATGATAACTTTGTTTTTCAATGATTAAAGTGATTTATTTCATTGAGTAAATTAGTAATATTTTGATTCTTTAATAGCGGATATTTCAACAATGGATGAAGTAATTATAGGCAACTTACATATTTTTGAAAAGAGAATTTTAAGCGCTATCAAATAAACACATAATATATAGGGTGTTCCATTAAAAAAAGTATACAATAAGTATATAAATATATGAAAAAATTCTTGTAATTATAAAAGTTTCACCTAAGCAATTCTTCGTTACTTAAAATTATTTCTAATCACATAAGGTGTCCAATTTAATTCGGGGTGGCACCTAACTCCATTTTTCAAATAGATCATCCTGTTTATATATATTTTTAGTTACCTGAAGAAAATAAAGATCCTTTTATTTGTTTTTAATCGATACCTTTTCAGAAAAAAATATATTTTGCTTAAATTCAGACAGAAACGAGGTGTTACAAGAAAATTCATATCATACTGTTACTTGTTTACCGTTCGGGCTATTTAAAAATTATACGACGCTTCTTGTATTAAACATTTATTTACATCAATTAGATTAATTATTATTATTTACAAACACACGAGAATTATAGAGCCGATTACAAATTACTTAAACTACAGGCGCTATTTCTATCGATACATTTATTTAATATTTACACTGGTTAAACTTCAACTATTTATTTATTTCACTCTTAACACTAACGATTTATTTCTATTTATATGGTTATTTATGTCAATAGTTACATGTACACACGGGCTTTTATTTATGTGGGAGCTCTACACGGCTCTACGCGAATCCGATTGAACTCAGGACTGCGGGAGAACTGCTCGCTATTCCCGCTCGCGAGTATTTATATTGCCAGATAGTTCCTTCTGGAAAACGTCTAGAGTTCGCTCGACCTTTCTGGCAACTCTGACGTGTCACGCGCAAGGTCGTTTCTGGAATGTTCTGGAAGACTGACTCACGCCGTCTCATGCAGCTGCCTCCAAGGTCGTTCTGCAATGCTGTCTCACGGGACGCTGAGTCATATTTCTGGGGCGACGGCCTAGCCTCACGATCGTTACAATACGATCTTCTGTGGTATACTTAAGGTTTTTTGCCTATGCCGTACCCATTTTAACAGCTTCCTAAAACTACAAGAAAGAAAATTCTTTCAAATGAAACATGCTGTAAATTTTCCATTGTGCGGGAACGTCTTTTAATTTGGGCTTTAATTTTTATAAATTATGTTCTATACCTAAAGTGAAAAAATTAACACGTTTCATTTCAAGAAATTGGCATTCTTGTAGCTTTGTCAGGCTGTTACAAAAAACCTGGATACGACCTTTACACCGATACACCATAACACACCCGGAAACCTTTCGCAAGGTTTCGTTATTCTCTTATCAAAAGATCTGATGTGATGAAATTCTTTGTAACACCCCGTTTTAGCCTAAATTTTCGAATAAGATTATTTTTTCTTCTGAAAACTAGATACTGATCTTCGGTGTGGAAAAACTTGGACAAAGTGACCCTTTTTTCTTCCAGGAAATCTGAATACTATATATATGAACAGGAGGTTATATTTGAATAAATCAAGTAGCGCCCAGAACAAATGGGACACGCTGTACAATTAGAAGGAATTTTAGGTGATGAAGACGTTGATTTGGTGAAAAAATCACTACAAAATCAAACCGCATTAACTATAGATCAATAAAATAAATAGGTACCTGAATGAATACAATATAATACAATAATAGTAGAAATTCAAACTTGCGATGTTAGATACTATGATGATTCCTGAGCAACCTCGGCTGATAACACATCCCGTGACAATTCTCTTCGTAGCAAAGAACTGCTTTCAGCTACTTTGTCAATTATCAAGTCACCATCTAAATTATTGAGCACAATTCTCTCCACAGACATCAGCATGAGAACCTCCAAATTTATGTCAGTTAGTGTACTTCTTAACCGATTTTTTATAAATTTTAGGCTCAACAAAATTTCCGGAAAGAATAAATGCTCTTATGAGATTATATGTGATAATATTCGACCACATGACGAATAGCCTAATACAGGGTAACTCATAAGTATGGTCATTAAATTTAAGGGTAGTTAGAGCACATCAAACAGAACAACTTTTCATAATAAACTATACTTTAAAAATTAATAATAATCCCACAAAAAACAAACATTTAATTGCTTAAACTGATTGACAATCGCTGGAATGAATTTCTATGAAGAAAGTTCGTACAGATAGTTGCGATAAGACTCAATTTGGATAACATGCAGAAGCAAAAAAACAGTTGTTTGGTATTTCAATCGCATTTGGTGCATTAGTTTAATGTACTTCCATCTGATTACCTAATAAAGGTTTTGACGTTAGCCAGTGGTTCTTAAAAGTTTGGAAGAAACCGTAATGCAATTTTGTTTTCATAAGCATTTATTTTTAGGCAATGTACTTCTACTGAGGTGGTATGCACCAATTTAATTTAATGACCATACTTATGAACCACCCTGTATAAGTAGGAAAAGGTCAAGAAATAAGTAAAGTTCGGTCACTTCATTCCATGTAGGAACATGGCCTGAGACAAGGCGTCAGGGTCGCCGAAATATCGCTTTCCGAAAGCCGAAATATCGCTTTCCGAAACCCAGTCAATCTGGCACACGTTAACGGCGTGATGTGCGTGGGTGATGTGGTTAGCATCACGCCTTCGACGACTGCCTTACTTTCCTTACTTTCACAACTGTGGTTTCGGTACCCAATTTTTAAAGTGACTGGGTTAGCTGTCTACCAGAGTTAAATCATAACAGATATTACTCGTTGGTATTATAGTTGGTAAACATGTCTTAGTTGTTGCATTCGAGTTACAGTACTGATTTTTGTTCTCTGTAGACTTGTATCAGTTCGCGATTCATTCTTCTCCATATTTATTTAATTTATTTAATTCGCACTCAGCCAACAGCCGTTAGGCCAATTATAGGCGTCGCTATGCAGTTATGAGGACTTCCAACCCCACTAACGACTGTCATGATGTTGTTATGACCGCCGGGACCAACTTTTTTCCGTGATAGCCGTACCACGAGGCGCCGAGAGATGCAGCCGTGGAACTCCCATCCAAGTTCTGACCAGAGAGAGCGTTGCTTAACTCTGCTGAGTTGGACGCTTGTTCAAGCTACACCACTCGGGACCTAGTTTATACCTACATATATTTTTCTTAAGACCTTTCTTTCTCATACTTCTAACATTTCTTTTACATCACTATTAAGTAATCCACTTTTCACAGGGATATAGTTGGTACGTCTTGTAATGGTTTGATACATTCTAATATTTGCCGTTCGTGGTTTATTTGTTACAGCTTCTAGGGGATTTTTCATTTTGATAATCAGTTTATAAAACTTTTTTTGTGAAATTCCTGTAAAATTTGAGTCAGTAAAAAATAACTTTAACATTAAGCAAAAATCAGTGACCCTTTTAATGTGCATGAACGTAATCCAGCCTGCGGTAAAGAAACCTTATCAGAGTGTCTACAGAAACGCTAATTTAGCTTCGTACAAACTTGAGAAACCTTTTAAAAAGTAGTCTTTATAATAAACTACAAAACTTCAGACTTTTTGTAATTACTGATCAACATCCAACAATCAATGTATAGATTTTGTATAAAATGTAAATATTTCAATATATATTTTTATTTTCAGACTGGTGTCAGGAAGCAGTTTCAAAAGCAGAGATCCTTCGGCTTATTTACCAAGGGCGGTTTTTACACAGCAACGTAACGCTAGGGGCACTTGGCCTACCATTCGGAAAAACAACAGTTATGCACCTCGTTCCAAGAGAAAATCTTCCCGAACCCAACTCACAAGGTAAAGTCTCAAATTTATGTTTGATTTGAAGCAGTGGTATAACTACAATTTGTGTTCAATATATTATATTTGGGCAGCTACCAGATTTTAATCTTGTAGAAAATGTGTAAAAAAAATCATCAAGGTTATGTAGTTATGATGTTCATTGTTCGAAAAATAACTAATTTAGAATAGGCCTTGACCATATTATTAAAGTTGGCAACAGCTTCTCATGTTTTCTGTAGCTACAAGCCAACAACATAAAAGTAGCAGGTGAACTATTTACATTTTTTTTTAATGTTGGTAGCTGTGTTCAAATATATCAAACTGACTTTTTAAAAGGGCCTGCTTAGAAGCTTTTACCAATTGTAGAATTAGCTGTACTACATTATGAGTGGCCACTGAGTTTGATCGTGATACATATTCTCTAATTAATCCTTTTGACTGCTATTTTTAGTTTGTTGACTTGTAATGTCAAATTCAAGTGTCAAACTGACTTAAGGCTTGAAAATAAAGCCACACACCTAACGGACTCCGAAACGACACTTTCTGTTTGGCACGAGTAGATTTGTGTTTCCATGCATTAGTTTTAAAAAGTCGTCGGTGGTATGCAATCATATGTAATTTTTTGAATATCCAGCTTGATCTATTCTCTTTCAATATGGCCGCCACAGGTGAAATCGGTTACTCGAACATCAAAAGCGCCGCCGTGAGTGTTGCCTCTGAGTCCCTTAGGTGTTTATTCTGTGATAAAACGAAGTGTTTAATACCGGTTCCGCTAGGACCTACTCTAATTATTTTTTTTTATTGCGTTGTATTGATAGTAATTACTTGGAAAATAAAATTATATTCATTTTAAGGACTTCATCCTATATTTTAAAGAAGATAAGCTGAATAATTATCATTGCAAATCTAAAGCATATTTCCTATAAGACTAGAAACAAAAATAACACTAATTACTTTGAAAGAAGTGACAAACAACCTTTCTACACTAAAAAGGAGGGTCTTAGATGTGTACTATGAAAATTCTCAATTGACACTTTTTAGAATGTAGTTTAATAGTAGTTTACATCGTGTGTTAAAAAAAAACATTCGCAGCATGCCATGATCAACTTAAAGTTTGCCGTAACTTGAGATCATATATGTACCAATTACTTACTATATTGCTAGCAGAGCCTCGGAACGGCCGAAAAGATTACGGCGCCGACATAGTCTCACTTTGAGTATAACGCGTCTCGTGTGCATGCCTGAGAGTTCGAATTCCGCCTTTAGAAGCGAATTTTAAACGTGACTGGGAGGTTCACTTCCCCCACCGCGCGGACGACGACGACGCGTTTGCGCACAGCTCACCATATACAGGGTGATTATAAAGTCTCGATCCATTTTAGTGAAAACAGTTAGAATTTCAAAATAAATTTTATTAAACAAATTAACACGACACACTTAATATACCGTCTGTTCTATAAAAAGGGCCCCGCCTTCTAGCTACTTTATTATTTATTTTAGACCCAATAAACCTTATATCAAATCAAATGGCACATAAAAACCTACATTTTAACACTATCTAAAAATTTTTATCTTCAATTGTTTCAGAGTGGTGACGTCACGTGCAATTTTTTTAAATGACACTGTATATATTTTTTGACATTTTCTGGTAGAGGTTTTTTTTCTCTTTTCAACAATATAAATATTTTATGCCCTTACATAAGAAAATTTTCGAGAAAAATTAAAAAACTTTTTTATGGGTGGGAGGCCACCATACAAAACTATAAACAAAAGTGTAACTCAGAAAAACAAAACAATAAACACTTTAGATTACTCTGAAATCTGACAGTTAAAGCGTTTGGCTACTATTTGTTTTGTTTTTCTGAGTTACACTTTTGTTTACAGTTTTGTATCATGGCCTCCCACTGTGAAAAAGTTTTGTATTTTTTCACGAAAATTTTTTTATGCAAGTGCATGAAATATTTATATTGTTGAAAAGAGAAAAAAAACCTCTACCAGAAAATGTCAAAAAATATATACAGTCATTTAAAAAAATTGCACGTGACGTCACCACTCTGAAACAATTGAAGATAAAAAATTTTTGATAGTGTTAAAATGTAGGTTTTTATGTGCCATTTCATTTGATTTAAGGTTTATTGGGTCTAAAATAAATAATAAAGTAGCTAGAAGGCGGGACCCTTTTTATAGAACAGACGGTATATTAACGTGAAACGTAAAATTTTCCAGACAGTGGGTTGTGGAACACCAAGCTCGCGACTGATTCGCCGTGTTGATGTAGAAGGGCTGCGTTCAATGGCTTGCTGAACATTTTGCACTACGTCTGCAGATACGGATGGCCTTCCTGGACGCATTTCATCCTTAACACTCCCTGTGCATTGGAATTTGTTTACAAGCAATCGAATATTGGCTCTTGTGGGACCAGGTTTTCGAAATTTCCTCGTAAACTCTTTTCGAGTTTGTTCATAAGTTAACCCTCTCAATCGAGCATTGACCACGGATGTTCTTTCTTCTAAAGTTAACATTTCGAATGTTTATGTGCAGGCAGAAGGTTTTGTTAGTTGTTTACAACCATTTGTTTATGTTTGTTTCCGACGATTTTTGTTTGTTTAAAAATGTCGAGTTTCCGTTGCTTTTCGGAGCGAATCGGGTGCGTTCGGCTCGGTACAGCGAGAGTTTCTGTCTGCAAATCCTGTTCGATGTACAAGAAAATTTTCATGTCTCTGCGGGTTCGTTTTCATTAAAATGGATCGAGACTTTATAATCACTCTGTACATTAAAGAGTTGGTTGTCTGTCTCACTTCGTTCGTGAACCCTCAACTTAGCAGACACAAATATATAATACTTACTATATTGCTAGCGGCTATGAGTGGGAAACTCACGAAGGAAGTGAGACAGACAACCAACTCTTCAATGTATAATGGTGAGCTGTGCGCAAGCGCGGCGGCGTCGTCCGCCCAATGGGGAAGTGGTGAAGTTTAAAATTCGCTTCTAAAGGCGGAGTTCGAATTCTCACGCATGCGCACGAGATGCCTTATACTTTAAGTGAGACTATGTCGGCGCTGTAATGTTTTCGGGCGTTCCGAGGCCCTACTAACAATATATGTATAATATATATATATATATATATATGAGCAGCCGTTAATAAGTACACCGTGCCGACCAATTATAAAAAAGAGGTGGAGTTTAGTGATGGCGCCGAATTCAAAAAAAGTTAATATACGTATAAGAGTACACAAACATTTAAATTATGTTCCATTTGAAAGAAAAATTGGAGAAATTATCAAAGAGATCGTAAAGCTTATAAAGCAAAAATATCAAATATATAAAAATTATGCATTTATTAATTTATTTAATATAAAAACATATATAAAAAATGATAATTGAAATACTTACTGCTTTACGTTATCCCTTCTATACATACCACAAATTTGACATATGCATATGGGAATTTTGGAAGACATACGTTTTTCGACATTTTCTATGCTAGCAAAGAGCATCTTATATTATAAGAGCTGATGCCGCCGGCCGCGGCCGTCCGATCGTAAGCACAAGTGGCGAGACCGTCAACAGCAAGCATTTGTATTGTTAACGCTGGCAGGGCCGGACGTAGGCTGGCTACCAGCTTAAGCAAGTATTTTTATTGTTAACCGTTTCTTTACGCTGGCAGGGCCAGACGTAGGCTGGCCAACGCGTTCTAGTCTTATATTATAAGAGCTGATGCCGGCCGCCGGCCGACCGACCGTAAGCACTGGCGCGCGCACATGCCGATTGTAAGCACAAGTGGCGAGACCGTCAACAGCAAGCATTTGTATTGTTAACCGTTTCTTTACGCTGGCAGGGCCAGACGGAGGCTGGCCACGCGCGTTCTAGTATAATTATATGCTATACTTAAATCATGGAAAATGTTACAATGCCTTAACAAAACAGTTACATGTTCAATTTATAGACGAACTGTCGTTACTTGAAAGCTGCTTGACTTTAGAAAATTACGTATTGATTGTATGAAACCAACTTCGACATGACTTACACTTTCCATGATGTACCTACTTACTTCATAAATTTTGTAAATATTTCCAATGTTGTGCTTATCTAAACTATTCTACAAATGTTTCACTGTTAACATTTCAAGTTTCCTAAATTTTATATTTAATTTTTTAGGATGATTGACACTGTTCAGCTTTTATATTATTAGGATTTCATATTTCAGTATTTTAAAATTGATAACAACAGGTTAAAATTGGGTAAATATACAAGTTTAATTATTAGTTTTTACAATAAAATTTAAGTTAGTATGATTGCACGCCAAAATCTAAAATTTCAGTTAAATGATAGCTTTGGCTTCCCATAAACTACAAATAAACAATAATTTATACTAAAATAAGTTTATCTTTTAAATTGAATTCTGACAAATTGAACATCCACTACATATTGTTAAATAGAGTAACATTTGTGATAATCATAAAAAACTGATAAAATGACCTCATAAAATTCTAAATAATTAGAGGATTCCCCTTAGAATCTGAAATGTATTCCCATTTTTTTTGTTTTTATGAGCAGTAATCAATTAACATACAGTAAGCACGTGGATGCTTACATTGATAAAATTCGGAATCACTGAATTAACAATTTGTGATATGTATAGAAGGGATAACGTAAAGCACTAAGTATTTCAATTGCCATTTTTTATATGTTTTTATATTAAATAAATTAACAAGGCATAATTTTTATATATTTCATATTTTTGCTTTATAACCTTTACGATCTCTTTGATAATTTCTTCGATTTTTCTTTCGAACGGAAGATAATTTAAATGTTTGTGTACTCGTATACGTAAAATATCTTTTTGAATTCGGCGCATCACTAAACTCCACCTCTTTTTTATAATTGGTCGGCACCGTGTACTAATTAACGGCTGTTCCTCAACTCATCGCCGCTAGCAATATAGTTCTTTAAATGTATGCTTGAGATATACCCATTGATGCAAATGAACTACCAAGTCAGAGAGAACAAATGACATCTTGACCTTGAATTATTTTCTTAAAAACAACACTTAACAAAAACAATTTTTTGCATGTTATGATTATTACACTCGTTGTTGTGTACATGCGATCTTATTTTCCTTTTTGCTTGATACAAGTAAAGTATGGTTTTTTTCCTATACAAATTTTGAATGTCAAAGAATTTAGGCTTGATGTTGGCATTACTTGGATTTCTTAAAAAAAATATGTTGGTAAAATTTGTTTTATTAACTTTTTAGAACCAAAAATTGGTGGAAAATTTAAAATCTGGCATTAAAGGAGTTTTGTTTTTAGGTATCTTTCGTAAACTTCTTCTTCTGGCATGTTAGGCTGTAGATGCAACAGTTCCTCTGCACACCTCAGAATTGCTTTTTTACATTTAATTTTAAAAGTTTCCGTTTTTTACGCGTATTCATTTTCAAAAAAGAAAAGCTGACAATTTAATTTTAAATGTCAGAATGACACAAGTCATTTACAGAAAAACCTGACGAAAATAAATTTTCTAATAATTTTAAAAAAGCAATTTTGCCAATTTTATTTTGACCTTGAAAATTTTTATAGAAAAAAAAACGTACTTTAAACTTAATGCAGCGTAAACTTTGCCTGTCATAGTGGCAGTTTTTTCAGAAACAAAATACAATTTGACATTCACCTACAAACTTAAGTTAAGACATGACTAGATTTTCTATCTGTCTTTCCAAGGCCTACCCTAAATGAGTTTTTTTTAACACACGATATAACAAGGCACTGAAGTTTATCTTTTATCACGAATGTGGATTTAGTTGCCGAGGCCAGTAGGGCCAAGGCAAATAAACCTCATGCGGGGTAAAAAGGAACTTCAGGTCCGAGGGGTGAATTTTTTTTTAATCGAGAAATCGTGAAATTGCAACATTTTAACCAAGTTTTGGGTTAAGTTGATGTTGGTTGACGTTTACCTATCGTCCCGCTACCTACAACAAGTTGTAAAACAATGGATTACTTCACTGCCGATTTCTTATATTTTAATGAAGGTTTCGACGTTCTTCACTGCTGATTAAAAAAATAGATTTCTAGAGTTTTGTATAGTGATGGGCCTATCCGGAATGAATAATCGGAAAGTTTCCGATTGTTCAAAAAATCGGAAGGTTCCGATTTATTTCGGAACGTTTCGGAACTTTTCGGAATTCGATTATTGTACTGTTCGGTGCACAAAATTCGGAACTTTCGGAATTCGATTATTTTACTATTCGGTATACAAAATGAGAAAACGAAATGCCAATTTGAACTGAACGGAATACGGAATGTTGTGTTGATTCACTTGACTGCTATATGCTGGTTGGCGAATGCCGACGGGTCGCGCCGTGTGCGCACGTGTATGATACGTGAAAGGCACTAATGGCAGTGGTATTTCGTAGATTAATTATTAGATAGTAGGTACACCTTACAGACTTCAAATTCATGTATTGTTTTATACTATCTATTATGTACTTTATGTGCCATTAAACTTTAAAATATCACTACCATTTTCCGAAAGTCTATTAAGGTAACTAGAAGTCTAGAACTACTGTAATAATTTGAAAAAATATTTTATTTCCTCTTATATCCCACTCTGCGACTCAAACTCATAAATTGTTTTCTTAGAATATAAAGACCTTTATATTCTAAGATTGTTTTACTGGCCGTCCTACAAACCCAAACAATAGATGCCAACGCAGATAAAGGCTTGCCGCGCGACGGCGAGTGCTCCCATCGCAAATTTGCACGCACTTCATCTTCCTTCCGCTTGTTGTTTCGCTCGTTTTCCTTTGCTTGCATTTACGGAATGTAAAATAATCGGATGATATTCCGATTTTATAAACATTCCGAAATGGAACATTCCGATTATTGAAATCATCCGATTATGCCCATCACTAGTTTTGTATACAGTTTCATATACAGTGGGTTCAACGGATGAGATTGGTAGGAGGAAAATATTTTTTGATTTTGTTATTGGGAAAAATTCATTCTTTACAAATGTAAAACCCCCAAAACCATTATTAAATAAAATTTCAATTTAAAGGGTGAGGTGACCACAAACAAAAATTGAATTTTCAATGCTTTTAAAACTAGAGAAGAGAATCTTCCCTAGGCACATTTTATTTAGTGGCAATTTTTTTACTTGTAAACAGCTTTATTTTTTTTAACAGTAGTTACCGGATTGATTTGCCTTTAGATTTGTCATTTTTATTATTTAAATAAATTACTGACATTTTGACAAGGAAATATAACTTTTTAATATCGAGAGATCCAAAAAAAACTGTTCCTCAGCGGGCTGTGGAAATTCAACGTACGAATAATATGTTGGTGACACTGTACGTCAATGTAAAATTCGAGGTTAGCAGGTTAGGATTTGCGTCATTTTGTGTCATAACTGACGGAAAACCTAACCTGATAACGTCGAATTTGACATTGACGCACAGTGTCACCAACATATTATTCGTACGTTGAATTTCCACAGCCCGCTGAGGAACAGGTTTTTTTGGATCTCTCGATACATTTAGCTCTAAACACCAATTAACTACATTACCTATTTGATATCATAAAATTAACAAGAACTGTGCAGGTGGATAGTTCTGCCACTGCTTATCAGAGTAATTTTGTGTGTCTGTCTGTATCTAAATACAAAATATATATTTTACCTCTTGTTTTGTTTGCAGATCAACGACAAAAAAGCAAAGGTGGAAATAGTAGTTGTTGCTCTGCGTCGTGCAGTATTCTGTAGATGACTGAAATTGCAGCCGTTTTGTTTTACGTTGTATCGACATCATGGCGCCATTCTGTAGTATTGCATTGCAAGATTGCAAACAGCCCATTAACAGGCTGCTGACCATTAAGCAAAGTTTATGTGCAGCAGTAATAGACAATGAAAGAAAGTTTCCATAATGTTGTGATATTGGTTAGTGTATAATATATATATCAACATATTCATGTGCCAGACTAGAGTGTGTGATTCTGCGTACAGGTTGTTCATTTTTAACTGCAGGAGAATCCGCTACACTCATCATCCATCGTTATCATTTTTAGTTTATTTATATAATTAGTTATGTATATTATGTTTTATAACTCTCTTCATATTCATAGGTGTACATTTTTCACTTTACTCATAACAATCATCGGAAACGTGTTAACGTTTGTAGTAAACTTATAAATTTACCTGTTTTTCAGTTGCAGTATTAGATAGATTTTGTAAACAGTTTTTTTAATCGAATTAGCAACATTAAATTTCGTGAAAGACAAATATTTTATAGGATAGTGAATGCAAATCTGTGTTTGAATTTGCGTAAAGCATATAAGTATTACTTAAGTAGCTATATTTGGAGTTACCTATGTAACTAATGAATTGTACATTTATTAAAGAGATTTTTTGTAGTTAAACTTAAGAGCCCAAAATATCCCTCCATATGTTCCACCATTCGTCCTATGTATAGATATTTATTTGACGATTCTCATTTTATATTTCGTTAGGCAATGTATACCTTCGCACTAAGTTTACTCATACATAAAATCGAAACGAATATTTTCAGTACAAATTTCTCCCAAGCTTGTTTGCAATTCAACACAGGGTGGTACAGAATACACTAAATGTACAGCTATTTAATAGATGTATTATATTTAAATTGTTGCACCGCTTTAATTTTTGTGATGTTTGCTAGTTTTCAATTAAATACCAACAAATTTCGGTGGCATTGCTAGAACCATCTTATGAACTATTGTGATTTATTTTTTAGCGTACACACCTATGTTTTCCTTTTATTAAAATTTGTAGTAGCAAAAATGTTGGTCCTTGATTCATAGATCGTGAAAATTATTTTATGATTGCGTGGCCCATAGTTTTACTTATTACCTGCCAAAAATTAGTTTTCTAACATTTAAATCTTACAGTCAGTAAAAAGAGTTGTTATAGTTATTTAGAATTATATTTAATTTACACAAAAGTGATTGAGAGATTATGCTTTAATTATTAACGATATTATTTTATAAACTGCAAGCACTGCCTAAAACTTTTAATGCCAGTTCTAGCGACGTCATCAATATCATTTGGACCAGGTTAGTGTTCTGAAATTTTATCTTGGTGGTGTTATAATGTAAGCTTGATGGCGAAGTGTAATTTTAGAACAACGATTACCTAATCACTTTCAATTTTATTTTTAAGCGTTATAGGCAATTTTTATATTTAAAATTTGATTTCATACTTTGATGGAATATTCAGAATCAAAACTACACAAAGTAGAATAAACAGGCCTAGTCTTAAGGTCTGATTGTATTAATTTGAACTGTTTAGATTATGTAATTATACTACAGTTAATGTTGCTGCAACACATGACATTAAATAATATCCTACGTTCAAAATTTAATGTTTTACATAGTTCTATTGTAAATATGTAGTAGTTTAATGATAAAATGTATTTTTGTTCCCTTAAGCATTGTTTAATAATCGCAGATAGATTTAGAATAAAACTGACTACAAATATGGTTTGTGTTTTTTTTCTGTATTGTGGAAAATAACAAGTTCCGAAATAAAAACAACATGGAGTACAAGTTGCCGTGTAGCAACAACAATAACTTTAGACTAATCAGCACACTAAACAAACTTCACGTACCGTTGCATGCCTCCATCTGATACCAACCTATTAAAAGAAACTAAAAGGTATGGTTAGATCATATAAAAAATTCTAGAAGTGAAATTCAATTACCAAGACTTGTATAAAAACAACAGCCAAGCACGAGTGAAAATTTGTGAAGATACCGTTATGAAAGTGAGATAACAATAGTTAACAAAAGGTACATATTAAGAGCAATTAAAACACAGCCATAGCTAAAAAGTGCATCATCTTTTTAAATCACTTGGAAGTTATACAAAATAATGGTACGGCTGTCACGGAAATAGTTGGTCCCGGATGTCATAATAACATCATGACAGTCGTTAGTGGGGTTGGAAGTCCCCATAAAATGTATAGTGACGCCTATAATTGGCCTAACAGCTGTTGGCTGGGTGCAAAATAAAATAAATAAACATTTTCAGCAATTTTTATAGACAATCTCTGTATCCTTATGTGGCGTGTTTTAAGTCGGCAGTCAGTTGGCTGTTGTGATCGATTCATCATAACTTCACTACTATAAGATAAGTGTTTCCTGTTTTCCAGTTAATTCTTAAGTTGTTATCATTATTTGTTGATGACGGGAGCAGCGGTAGTCCCTTAAACAGCATTTAGGGTAGAATAGGCTAATTACTTATCTTAAGTGAAATGTACTATTTTGTCCTAGAACTAACTAAAAATTTAATTGATGTGATTGAAATTGGAGTTTCTACTTTACATGAAGGCACTTGAATAAATTTTGTATCAATTAAATGTTAATAATAAAAAATGTGGAAGATTATTCCGATTTACTTTAGTTTGTTCCTTGCGAGGTAAAATTTTATGATTTTGAATAATTAAGACTGTTTCCGTAACAGCCAAGTTGATTTGAGTGTTATTTATTTTTACTGAATGAGAAATTAATAAAATGGTAACATAATAAAGTGTTTACACCCAGTACCCACTCGGATGCCACTGCCACGAAAACTAAAATGTTACAGTAGTACCAACTCCTGTTAAATGGGTTGCCTACATACGACCATAATCAGCGTCATTTCTGAAGGCACTGTACTTCAGCAAAGGCTTCCAACACAGAACAAGCTTGTGTAAAAATAATTAAGGGAAAATAATAGTTAATAAAACTGATGTGGCAGATAGTTGTAGATAATATTTTGCCGAATAACTGAATACAGAAGACGAGGCACAAGAAAAAGAAAACATAGAAGGAGATGAAAACGAAGAGAATCAAGAACCGGATCCCTCGTACATGAAAATCAAATACCTAATAGGCAAAATGAAGACGAACAAAGCGCCAGGCGAAGATACGATTCTAGTAGAACTCTTAAAATCGGGCAGACAGACACAATGGGAAAAGGCAGAAAAATTAATACAATATGGAAGAACGAAAAATGTCGCATTCATGGAATGTAGGAGTCCTGTCTCCTAAACACGACATACAAAATATTATCACATCTTCTACTGTTAGAAATTCTAAAACCACACATGGAGAGCAAGATAGGAGACTACCAGGCGGGGTTCAGGAAAGGAAAGTCCACAACCGATCAGATTTTTAGCATACGACAATAGCGGAGAAGGCTAGAGAATTCGGAATAGAAACTTATAATATCTTCTTAGACTATAAATAAGCATACGACAGTGTGAGGCACAAAGCAGTAAGACAAGCCCTAGAGACCTTTAGATTCCCACAGAAGTTAAGAGGACTGATAGTAACAACTATTAAAGAGGCAAATTATAAGATAACGATAGGATGAAAACAAAATCAGGCCTTCGGCAGCAATGTCGGACTGCGACAAGGAGATGCATTGTCCCCTTTAATTTTAAACATGGTACTGGACATCGTGAAACGATAAAGAAGCCGACTTGCGATTAATTAATAAAATTAAGCAATGGTAGTAAGGAAAAATCGCAGATCAACCCCCCTACAGTTTATACACCACGGCAGCTCTGAAAACTCTTTATTTACCGCGATGGCCGAGCTAACTCAATTTCGGCGGCCTTGGATCGTGGGTTCAAATCATCAGGTGTGTACCCTGGAATGTCTTCAAAAAAGGAAAGGAAATGGGCGCCAGAAATCAAATGATTTCAAAGAATTAAAATGAACTACAAGTGACTAGCGTTTAATTAATAAATGGACTTGTAGAGTGAGTAATAAATAAACAGAATAATTAAAATGCAATTAAAGTCAAGACAAGGTTGTGTACATTAACTGTAGGTTGCGACACGTATAAAAATCAAAAACCCCTTTCGGGTTATTCTAATAACTAACTTCAAATCAATCGTGGGATATGCATACCTCAGTCATTTGATAAAACCTTTTTGTTTAGGCTATTGAAATAAAAAAGGCGTGAATGTACCTTTTACAAAGGGTCAATACACATCAAAATTGTAGCTTTAAATATTAATCATGATGAAATATAATGATAACCAGTTACATATCAAATAAAAACAGGTATTAAATTAAGCTATATAGTTATGTAATGACAATGAGCGTAAACACAAATTTTAACTGTGGAAGGTTTTGGAATTCGAATTCCGAGTACTGAATGTAATTTAATAGAAAGTAATTGTAGACAGCCGGACTAAATCAATTTGAGGCCGGGGAAACCATCTGCTTTCCACATAGTAATTACCACCAAGGGCGGCACTAACCTTGAGTTCCTAGCTAATTGTTGACGGGAAAAAGTGGTCAGGGGTTACTATACCAAACAGCCAGGAGTTCCCTTAATGGGCCCGTGATCGAAGCATAATCACTTCCCAGGTTGAAGCATTAAGACTGGACATTATCCGGCGGAGTCGAAAATTAGAGCAGCACGGCGGCCTAGCGTCTCAGAACGAATTTTCCGGTTTTACAATATCAATTAAGAGCTAAGAAAAATAGTAATTTATTATACAAGACGATAAAGTTAAATTTTATCCACGAGTGAATCGTTTAACGTCGAGACGGTAATGATTCAAGAGTGGATAGAAATAACTTTATCGTCGTGTATAATACAATATTTTTTTCTATAGCAAGAACTTTAACAATTTCAAAAGAAATAATGACATTTCAAAATGTCAGTAGCTAGATTGGGTTGCTACGATAATACGCAGCTGTTATATTTAATTTAAACAAAAGTTAGACAATTAAATTACTTTATCTAGCCTTGATGTTAAAGTGCTACTTTATCTACCCTTGCTGTTAAAGTAAAACTTGACCTTTTGTTTTGAGTTGATAAAAGCACACTTTAACATGTGCTATAGAAAAAATTTAATTACTATGGGAATAACAAAACAGAAAAGCACCATCGTAGCTGATCATAATCAGCCCTTGGAAACACAATGCTCATAAAAATTGATCGAGCGCACGTAATTTGACTTAAACAATCAAACCTTAGCCGCGCCGGTGACGGTGGGCTCAGGTGAGAACAGCAAGTGCCTGGACGAAAAATTCGTTTCCAAAGGAAAGCTCGTATTACAACGGCCCGTGATAACAGATAGCACGGGTCAAAAGTGCATCGCGCGAACGAACTCAATTTACGAATTCGAAATGCAAAGGATTTATAATTCAACTAAAAATATACAGGTTAGGCCTGAAATAAATTGGTAACTGGCGAAACAATTATACGGAGCCAAAAAATTGTTTCAATCGTCATAAGGAAAAACCCCACATGTAACGAGTACTTCTTCAGAAACCGTAACCAGATGTTGGCGTATGCTGACGACATAGCATTAATTAGTACTAATGAAAGAGACATACTCCAAACCTTTAAATCCCTGAAAAATAACTCAGAAGAGGTAGGACCCAAAATAAACACGGGGAGAACAAAGTACCTAAGAACATCAAGACGAACAGAACAACAAGAACAGGTAACCAGGAGAACGGGAATATATATGTAGGGTTAATAATTTCCAATACCTTGTCAAAACAATAATAAGAGCAATACTAATGTATGGCTGTAAATCATGGACCCTAGTGAAGAAAGAAGAAAAGAGACTAAGGGTGTTTGAAAGAAAAGTGCTGCGAAGGATATGGACCAGTCAAGGAAGGGGAAGAATAGAGAGGAAGATATAATGAAGATATTAGAAGACTATATAATGAACCAGATATAGTTAAAGCTGTTAAACGCATGAGAATACAGTGAATAGGGCATGTGACCCGAATAACACCCAACACCATAACCTAGAGTATTTAACAGCACACCAACAACAACACGACCGAGAGGAAGACCGCGTAAGAGGTGGCTTGATGACTTGACCCGGATTTCCAAAAGCTTCATGTAAACAACTGGAGAAGAACTGCCAAAAACAGAACAGACTGGAGGAAAATTGTTGTCAGTGAAGATCCTTGACAGGTGGTAAAAACCGAGAGAGAGTAAGCAAACTACAACCAGTGGCCACAGAATGTTAAGATTGACAATAAATTTGAATAAACAAGAAAGAAGAAACTTTACAAACAAATAATATGTGAAACAGTCAGTGATAAAGAGAAAGAACCGACAAACACGAAATAATTATCAACAACAGCGAGGATATTCAGAAAGAATACAACAAATTAGAAGTTTTAAAGAATCAATCAATAAAATAACAAAATTTTAAAAAAACGCGTAGAACCAAATATACTCCCAGAGCAGGCCATAGAACTGATTAAAACAAAAGGAAAATTAAACGAAGAAAAGCCACAAAGTAGAATAAAATATATAGAATGGTGTGAGGTTAATAAACAAATTTTCTTGATCAAGTTGTAGATCTTTTTACCATATCTTTGCCCCCGTATTTAAGCATTTCAGTGGCCATTTCGTCTTTCCCTGGTGCTTTATTATTTTCTAAGTTTTCTATAATTTCGGCAATCTCCTCTTTTGTTGGGATTTCAACATTTTCTTCTTGCTGTGCTACCTCCTGCCTTTGATTATCACCTGTCCTGCTTTCTCCTCCTGTACTTAATAACTTTTCAAAATACTCCTTCCATCGATTTGCACTTTTCTGCTTATCTCCTATGAGATTTCTTTCTCCATCTCTACAAAATATTACTCTCGGCTAGAACCCTTTCTTTTTTTACTCCTACCTCTTTGCAGAACTTTCTAGTTTATTTTGTGCTATATCTTCTATTGCCACCAACTTTTTTTGCTCATACTACCTCTTCTTTTTCTGCAAAGTTTTGTCACCTCTTTTCGTTTCGCACTATACATATAGCTCTTTATTTTGATCGTTTCTCTTGTTAAGCAATGCTAGCCTTGCTTCATTTCTAGATTCTACTGCTTCTTTGCATTTTATATCATACATTCTTATTTCTTTTTTCCTACTACCTCTGAAGTCGTTGTTACTAATATATTGCTTATTTCTTCCCACTCTTCCCCTACCGTTATATTTTTTTGCTCATGTTTTCTAACTTTTTCTGAAGTAGTTTCCATATATTTTACCGAAATTTGTTTTAATCTCTCTAGATAACGTTTGGTTTGTTACTCCACTTTGTTCTTTCTTTATTTAGTAAATCTACAGTAGTATATGAAAATGTCTGGTGTTCATAGGCGGAGCTGAACTAGGAAAATTAGCCTTCCCCCCAAAATTTTAATTCAATATTTAGTTCTCCCCCGATCTTGAAAGCTAGTTTTGTATCGGGTTTACTAATTTTTTTTTTTTTAACTTTTATTATTATAATTTTATATTACTTACAAATTTATTTATTACTTTCTGCCTAAATACCCGAATTCATTTATTACAGTCTGTACCTACGCATTATTTTGTTTATAATTATCAAATTCAACATAGGCTTAGATAATTTCTTGGGGAGTAAACTGCCTAGGGGAGTTAATCCCCTAATTCCCTCAAACTATTCCAAACTTCGTTGTATAGGTATTTATTTCTTTATAATTAATTTCATTGGACTGGGAAATTTACAGAAAAAAACTTAAATAACAGATTCATGCATATATACGTAGTTTCCATTTCTCTACAGATAAACATCTTCAATGCCATTTTATGGCTTCTCCAGTAATCGTACTTGAAAAATAAATATATTTTTATAGAGAATTTTCTGAGGAATAATACCTCATAACTTTTTTATTCATAGAGTCGTATTTGCATAGAAAAACTAAAAAAACTAATCTAGGGGAGCTTGAAACCCCCACGGGGAAAACACTCCATCCAGATTCTTCAGGACCATTAGTACCATGTATGCAATTGCACTTTTAACAACTATCCAAAAATCAACTTGCCACCACGATTTTCGTACTTTGTCCACAAAAAGGTCTACTTTTCTAGCAAACTCTAGACGAGAACTCCAGAAAATAGTAAATCAAACGAATGACCTAACCAGCAAAATTCGCTAAAAGTAAATAAATAAAAACAATGTTTGAATGCGGCGCGATGCAACAATGAATTTAATTTATTTATTTAGGGCAAAAGGGAGAAGAAAAAAAGAAGAAGAAAAACTAATAGATCGTGAACAACAAATAATAAAATACATAAAGTAATAAATTGCCTTGATTTACCAATTTGATGATAACAGCAGGAGCGGGATGGAAGGAATTGTAGCAATAATCGTCTTCAACAAATATCGACTGCTGTTTCACACAGGAAAAATGGTTGCCGAGAGCGGGGTTATACGTTTAAGTGTCGTCTTCTTACAAGAATTTTTGGAATAGTGGTGCGTTTTCCGTAAGGGACAAGGTAGAAGCGATGGTTACAAATTCAAGGCAACAAATTTTAAAAATAGCGAAATCAATCATTGTTGGTCCCTCTACCGGTGATAATTTTAACTAACGCGGTTCACATTATTTGCAAATATGGAAATAATTAAATTATAAAATGATCCCGGGTGGTGTAGAGTTAAGCAACGCTGTTTCTAGTCAGAACTTGGATGGGAGTTCCACGGCTGCTTCTCTCGGCACATCGTGATACTGCTGTCACGGAAATAGTTGGTCCTGAATGTCATAATAACATCATGACAGTCGTTAGTGGGGTTGGAAGTCCCCATAAAATGTACAGCGGCGCCTATAATTGGCCTAACTGCTGTTGGCTGAATACCAAAATAAAATTTAAAAAAACTAAAAAAAATAACTACACTAAAGCTATATGTACTAACCTAACATGCCGCCCACCAAAATACAAGGTATTTTAAGCAATTATTGTTCTCTGAATGTAATTTTTTGGCAGTGGTCTATTATGATATGTTTTATCGGACTTTTTCCACTGTGTAGGGTGTATATAACATGACGTTTCGGGAGTTTTTGATCTACTCCACATTACAGCAAACCGCCTCACCTATACGGTCTATGCAAGACACACAAAGAGGGAATACCCCTAAGACCGATAGTTAGTTCCATAAATTCACCACGCCATTCCCTATCTAAGTTCCTGTTAATAATAATATCCCCACCAGCGGCCAAAATAACATCTGCCGTGAAAAATACTGAACACTTTGTAGACAAAATCAAACAAATTTACTTAGCTTCGAATGACATGATGGTGAGCTTTGACATAGTAAGCCTCTTTACAAATGTAACGACAGATGACGCACTAGCAATCATCAGAAACAGGCTGGAATTGGATGACACACTTTCCGAACGCACAGATCTTCAGGTAGATACAATAATGGAGCTGTTAACGATCTGCATTAAGACCACATACTTCCAAGCAGACGAGCAGTTCTACCAACAAGAGTTCGGAGTGGCCATGGGATCTCCACTATCTCCAGTAGTCAGTAACATATAGGGTACATGGAAGACTTTGAAGAACGAGCTATATCTCAATCTGAGAACTAGCCTAGTCTATGGCTGTGATACGTAGAAGATAAGTTTGTAATAGCCTATGGCCCCATGGAAGAGAGACACTGAACGGCTTCCTGGAACATCTCAATAATGAAGCCCGATCAATTAAGTTCACGATGGAAATAGAATCGGAAGGTAAACTCCCATACCTAGACGTACTAGTCCAGAAGAATGGTGACGCGGTACAAACAAAGATACCTATTGTCGCAGCTAGCCGCCACTCCGCAACATCGACGTAATTTAACCACACGCAGTCACGGAGGTCCTGAAGGAATATACTGATTTCTCTCATAGGCATTTAATAAAAACACAATAAAAATGTAAACAAGAAATGCTTAATCAAAAAACGCTATTGCATTTTTTTCTACAGCTACTTCACTACCAAACCGAAAAATGCGGCGTTGCCGCTGTGACAAATAACTCCTAGTGTTTCCAACATTCTCCCACCTGAGGAATGTTTTGAGTGAGAGCCACTACAAAACATATAACGAAACATTGCTGACGAAACATTACAAACAATACCAAGAAACATTGTAGACAATATAACGAAACATTACAAACAATACAAAGACATTACAAAAAGCGCCGCGAAATTTTTGGGACACGACCGCACCGTGTCGTTTTCACCTTAGACACTCCCGAACCAACACTATCTTCTACCACCCTCGAAAAGGGACTCATTATTGCTTTCAACATTGACCGTTCCCCCTCCATCATTGCTCGACTGCCCATTCTCCTCCTCGAACTGGAATTCAGGAACGCCGTAACACTCCTATGGATACAGCCTTTGTAGCGGCCCAACATCTGCCCTCTAGTGGTCTCAACTCGAACTAAACGAACCTTGCCATCTTTACCAGGTATAATTTCTGAGACTCGCCCAACTGACCAATATAAACGTTTGCTGTTGTCATTGCCGATAAGAACTAATTCCCCAACCGCGATTGAACGGTCAGTCTTTTTGTCGCATCGGAGCTTCAATTGTCCGAGATACTCAGTACGGAACCTAGTTCGTAGGGCTTCACGCAATGTCTGTATTTTTCGCACTTTTCGACACATAGAAGAACTGTCTACCGTGTCACAGTCCAGTAAGCCCCACTCGACTTGATCGCGCAGAAACATCGACGGACTTAACGCAACTAAGTCTTTAGAATCCTCAGAAATGTAGGTATGAGGCCTCGCAGTCATAAATAAGTGTCAACAAACTTTCATAGTGCAAACGAGCACGACCCAACACTTTACGTAACAATTGTTTTAATATCCCGATCAAACGTTCCCAAAACCCTCCCCACCATGCCGCCGTAGGTGGGTTGAAACGCCAACAGACTGACCTAACTGCCTCCGAGAATCCAAAACTTCTCCCTCAGCAAACTCAAAAGACCCTGAGTCCCAATATGGCATGCTTTGACGTCTGTATACATGATCAAACCGTTAGTCAATGGATGCTTAGATGGCAGAACAATAGGAAAACGGTAGGTTTCGGTATCTTCTCTGTTAGATACCCTGGAATTCAATCGGATTAGACCATTTTCATCTCGAAACGGGTTGAGGCCACTTATTTTCTTGTCGCTTTCGTCCGAAAAACATTCGCTCTGCACCAATTTGAAAATAAACTTTTCTGCAGCGTTGTATTCCTCAGCAGTTAGTTCACCATCTCTTTTGTGGTCCGAATGTCTACAGTTGTATGCAAATCGAAAAATCCAAGCAATTATTCGTATAGTTTTGCTGTAGGTGGAAAAATAGTCGAGATGCCATATACGAGAATTATCAACATTCAGAAAGGCAATCACTAACTTCTTCTTGCGCTCCACATCAATTTCTTCCTCATCATAGGTTGCATCCACTGACGGCCATGTTTCAGGTTTCCATACAGCCATTTGGGCCCCTCCCACCATTTTGATGTAAAAAGTTGCTTAGGAGAGCACCCCGTGACGGCAAGTCTGCCGGATTGTGCACCACTGGTAAATGGCGCCATTTCTCTGCTGCAGTCAAGCTACGAATTTCGCCTACTCTATACGAAGATCCCCCATTTCCTCTTTTCGTTGAATCCAGCTGAGGACAGTAGTAGAATCCGACCAATACGTAATCGGCATAACCATACTCAGCACCTCCCGTATCTGTGAACCCAGACGAGCTCCAATGGTAGCTGCCATTAATTCCAATCTAGGTATGAACATTCTTTTAATTGGCGCAACTCTAGCCTTGGCCTGAAGCAGTTGTATTCTAACGGTGCCCTCGGTTTCTGCTCTCAAAAAGACAACAGAAGCATATGCTAACTTACTCGCGTCACAGAATATGTGTAGACTAAGCTTCTGTTCTTTACCTTGCTCAACATGTAACCATCTTGGAATCTCAATTTAGAAAAGAAAGGGTAGTTCAGATTTCCAGTTCTCAAATATTCGCTGGCTCTCGATTTTCACCTCCATATCCCAGCCGATCTTCTCTTCCCACATCTCTTGTAGCAACATTTTAGGACAGAGCGTAGCGGAACTGGTAACGCCTATTAGATCAAGTATTCTTTGCGCCAACGAAAGTATAACCCTTTTTGTTATTACTTCAGATTCATCTTCCTGCACGGGACTTAAAGCGAGCGCATCTGCTGTCTTGTTCCAATTCAGACCCAAGAGTGGGAGAGTTGTTTCTCTATTATTGCTTTGGCCAGTAAACTCCCACCCTCTCAAATCGAACTTTACTTCTTCCATTAACTTGGTAGCCTGTAATATAAAATCTTCTAATATTTCCGTGTTTGGTAAACTAGTTACACAGTTATCTACACAGAAACCTTTCAATAGCGTTTCGATCGTCTGGAGTAGTAACTGTTTTCTTTGCATTTTTCTAAACATATTTTGAGGTGATGTTCAATTGTCGCCCCTAGAAGAAATGGGCTGGCGTTCACGCCAAAAACAACCCTTTTATGTCGGAAAATGATTTTTTCTCCATCTGCCGTTTTACACATAAATCGAAGAAAATCTCTTATCATTTGGATTTCGACCAATCTGTAGGAACGCTTTCTTAATATCTGAAGTTACCCCAATTCTGTGTTTTCTAAATCGCAAAAGAATTGTAGGTATCTGTTCAATCAAGTTGGTTCCCTTTTCCAATCAATCATTGAGAGAGGGCTTGCCCTTTTCTTTTGCCGACGCGTCGAAAACAGGGCGTATTTTTGTTGTAGCACTAGACTCTTTGATTACTGGGCGATGTGGCAAATAATGTGCTGGACTATCCAATTCTTCAGCAGGAACTTCTTCAATGACATTGTCTTGTATATATTCCGAGAAAACTTCATTATATTTCTCCCAATAGTTTGAGTTTTGCAATTTATTTTCTGTGGATTTCAGTCTATTCTCAGCCAATGCACGGTTTGATGGTAATGGGGGGTGTCCCTCTAACCAGGGTAATCTGACTTCATACCTCCCTTCTTTGGTGACGCTAACAGTTTCTTCAAACAGCTGCTTTGCTGCTAGTTGAAGTTCAGCTTTGGTTTTCCTCTCCCCTGGATCCGTAATCCCAAGGATATCCAATTGCCATAATGCTGTGATAGAAGCATCTTTATTCAGCATGTTTGCCACTACCATGGTTGTACTATGAGATTTCCCACCATTGGGAATTTTCTCCATTAAAACCCATCCCAGCACGGTTTCAATTGCTGTTAGACCACATGGAAGGACGTGTATTCTCTCAGTTAAGTCTCTTGTATCGGTTAAGCGTACATTAACTTCTTGTAGCTCCTTCGACCAAATACCAGCAACAACTGACGGAATGGCATTACAGATGACAGGTTGGTCCAGTGCTTCAAATCTGCAAGCAAATTTACCGTCCAAACTCACGAGTCTAATGTCATAACATGCGTGTCGTAGCTCTGCCGTTTGAGCACCGCCGAACAACACGTGAACTATTGTTTCTGTTAGTTTAGGCTGATAATGTAATTCTTCAGCTACACGTTTTAAAACATAAGAACGCTTTCGCTACGCATTCTGACAATCAACGTTTGCAAAAATACACGAGCATCCCTACAATTCGCTATACCAGTTTCTGTTGCAAAGTCACTTTGAATTTCAGATTGCTTTTCTGTTGTAACCCGTTTGTCACTTTCTTTCGGGTTATCTTTTAAGTCCGGACACAAAAGTATAATGTGTTGTTTTCCGCATACCATGCACCGTAACCGTTCGCGGCACCTGCGACTAGAATGGCCAACCTTCGCACATCGAAAACATACTTTTTTCTTCATGAGCGTACTCTTTTTTTCTTCCACGGAAAGTTTTTGAGCTTTGAAGCACTTTTCTGTGTTGTGATTACCTTCACAAAATACATATCTTATAAGACGCTGTTATTTATCAACCCTGCAGCTGTGGGGATGCTCTGATCAACAGTCCTGCGTTTGTTTGCCTTCTGCCTGCTGTCGTGTGAACCTAAGCCAAAACTTTCTACTGCAAGTGAAATGCGTTCTGCGCCTTCTACCTCCGCTTTCAAGAAATTCATGAGGCGGTCCAGCCTATTTTTAAGAGTAGCATCGGGCTTCTCGCAAAAATTGGTAGATCTTTGCCAGACCCGAAAGAGTTCTGCTGGTAGGCATGATTCTACTAACGGATACAACATTGCAGAGCACGTATCTCTATTTATACCCAATGTCTCCAAAGATCGGGGTTGTGTTTCTATTTTATCGTACAATGTAGCAATGCCGTACTTTGATTGGTTATGCACAGCATTATTTTAAACTAATTTTAAAAGTTCTCTTACATATACCTCAACAAGCAGATCCTCCCTTCCAAAGCGAGATTTTAGACTATCGATCACCTTCTCATAGTTGTCTGCCGTGGCTGGAAAGTTTTCGACCAGGTCCTGGGCCCTTGTGTTCGGGGTAATGGCCAGTCGCAGGTACTGAAATTTATCATCGGGGTCGAGATCGGTGGCTTCATGTATCTTCTTGAACTGGCTCCAGAAAGGCAGCCAGTCTCGTACTTCTCCCCCGAACTTCACCAGCTCAATTTTTGGTAAACGCAGCTTGTGTGCACCAGGCGCTCCTTGGATGGCTACACTTGCAGCTCTCAGAGCCCTTTCTGATGACACTTCACTCTTCTCAAATGCTATTTTGTTGTACCGGATTCTTAGCTGTGCAGCTCGAACTGCATACTCGTCACAGCTATTCATTTCAGCGGCTAAATCTTCTTCACTAGAATTTTCTGACAGCATGAGGCTGAATACTTTATTGTCAACCACCTTTAACGCCTCTGCCTTTTGTTGCAAAAGCTCCTGCAAGGATTCCTCTGCATAAGCATAAGCATAAGCTGCATAATTTTTACGTTTTTTATGCAAGGCGCATTTTAGGAGAAATATTTTTCAATTCTAATTAATATTTATTTAAATGGCTTGTAGGAACTCGAATCTAGCCCTGTTAATAAATTTCTGTTACCAAAATCCTGTAAATGTTCTTTTACAGTAGTCTAACTGAGGAAATTTTTTAGAACATGAAAATTGTATAAAGAAAAATTTTCTCATTTAGACAACTGTAAAAGAATATTTACAGGATTTTTGTAACAGTAATTCATTAACAGGGCTAGATTCGAGTTTCTAGAAGCCATTTAAATATATATTAATCAGAATTGAAAAATATTTCTCCTTAAAAGCGCCTTGCAAAGAAAACGTAAAAATTATGCAAACATACTACTTTTCGGTAAATAATAAAAAATGTAAAGAAGTAATTAACATTTTATATTATTTTTCCCAATTACTACTCTTTAAAGTCTTCATATAAAAAAAATAATTTCAATATTAAGTCTTGGTATGTGAAATTTTGAAAAATATTTAAAAAATTCAAAAAATAATTTTTAGCTAAAGTTAAATAAAATTAGGTGTTTTATGGTCTTTAGATTGTTCAGTTAGCTAAAGATAACACACTTTAAAAAACATCTCATTGAAATATTACTTAATTTCCGAAAAATAGCAATTTTTGGATTTTGAAAATTTCGAAAAACTCTATTTTCTAAATAAGTAAAAATAACTCGGTATATATGATAATGGTTAAATATGTTTTTAGACAAGCACAAATTATTGACGTAAAACGTTTTCTTGAAAAATCAGGAATAAAAATTTTCCCCATATTATGTTGACTTTTTGGCGGACACTGTATATGTTTATAACTAAAATATATAACCGCGCTGGTGGCCTAGTGGTAAGAGTGATAGACTAGTAATCACAGCGATTAGCGGTCTCGGGTTCAAACCCCGGGGGAGGCACGAGTTTAAGTAGAAAAACGTACAATATCACTCCTTCTCAGGACTAACCAGGAACACCTGAAGACGGGAGTAGATCAAAAACTCCCGAAACGTCGTGTGATATACACCCTAGACAGTGGAAAAAGTCCGATAAAACATATCACAAGCAATTATTAGTTTGGGAGAGGACGCAATTTTACAAGGAGACGTTTTAATGTACCCTGTATGGTTTTAATTGTGGCAACGCGGAAAATACTTCAGGTCATTGGTATCGGAACTTCAGAGGCATAGCGGGCGTGAGTTCAATATGGCTTCGATTTATGCGAGAACCGTCGAAAACTCTTCAAATGTAAGGATCTACTCCCCAATTACACACATTAGGTGCGTTTTTACAGACTTGATTCCCGCCTCCCACATATCTCCAAAATGTGTAGCGGAAGGAGGTTAAATTTCCAGGTTATACCTTCCTGGTCGACAGCCGCCTTAAAATAAGTCGAGAGACTACGTGCGGCTCTGACGAAATTGGTGCCACAATCACTCATAATGAGACCACATCGACCGCGACGAGCAATAAAACGGCGCAATGCCACGAGGAAAGCATCTGTGGAGAGGTGAAAAACTACGCTCTAAATGGAGCGCCTTGGTAGCCAAACAAACAAATAGACAGATGTATGCCTTAGATGTTTTGGCACCTTGGACTCTACTCACAGTTATGGTATATGGATCCCCAAAATCAACTCCGATTGAATAAAATGCCTTCACCTACTCTCAATGCTGGTAGATCGCCCATTGGTGGCTGCAGAGAGTTTGGCTTTACTCGAAAGTACTTAAAGCAGCTGGATAGGGAACGGCGGATAGCGCGCTGAGACGACAAGATCCAGAAATTTTGTCTAATTACATAGTCAAGCGTTTGTGGACCAGGATGAAGGTTTTTATTATAAACATCTTCTATGACTAGCGTTGTTAGTCGATGAGACTGCGGTAGTAGAGCAGAGGGTTTTTCTTTTTCTTAATAGAAGAGAGTTACGCAACTTGCCGCCCACCCTGAGAATAACTCGGTCATCAAGAAATGGACTTAACTTTCGGGGTGACCTTGGAAATGGCTTGTTTAGTGTTAGATTTTCTATAGTCTCATGGAAAGTTTGACGTTGCACTTGTTTTACCAAGATGTGCAGGGCTTCATATAGTTCCGAAGACGTGCAGGCACCAACTACATGGGTTGCACGGTTTTTCAAACTATTTATAAGCCCATAGACTACTCTTAGAATCATACTAAGTAAGGAATATTTATGTAGAACATGGTTCCAGGGTTCAAATGAATCGTCAACGTGTGCCACAAAAACACTACTGTTTCTCTCTTCCCTATTCACTGCATCCTGGACTTACGAGTAGTTTATTTTTAGCGTGGGCCATGACTCAGGTGATTGTGTAAGCCACGTGGAACCAGTCCACCATAAGCCGGAAGCGCAATCAAGGTGATTATCCTCCGATCGAATATGACGCCAGGATTAAGGCGGTATGCGTTCTTGGATGTGGCTAACCTTATTACTCACAAAGGTCTTCCAACGATGTGGCGATGAGTGTAACTAAGCAAGCACAATGGTGGAATCTGACGAGGCAACAACTTGCAAAATCTGATTCGAATAAATGGCCATAACCGATAAAACAACATTGGATAAAAGGTACGCCCCACAGAGTTCTAACTGCGGACGTGGGCGCCTTTTTAACGGTGCCACTTTGGTTTTAGCGGTGACGAATTTCACAGATACATTATTTGAATGGTCTGCTACACGAAAATAAACTGCTGCGGCATATTCGACTTCCGAGGCATCACAAAACGCCGGAATTCGACAATCGAAGGGTTTTTGTCAGCAGGTGCCGATCAATGCGGTTGGTAGTAATTAAGGATAGTTGGTTACGATACTCGTTTTAACAATCAACAACATCGTTTGGTGGTGTTGCGTCCCAATATATCCCTAGGCACCACAAATGTTGAATCAAGCGTTTACTAAAGAAGGTTAGCGGGGATAAAAATCCAAAAGGATCACATATTTTGCCTATTTCAGACAAAATATGGCTTTTTGTGCAAATTTGCTTAATGGGATCAACCTTGAACAATAAACCTCTAGTGATGGAAACCATTGCAGACCTAGAATTTTAACAGTAGATTCTGACTCACCATCAAATGATAAACCGTCTTGACATAAACTCTAATCCAAATTTGAAAGTAATTCCGGGGCATTACTTGACCACTTACGCAATAAAAAACCTCCCATTTTCAAAAGGTTAATCAACTGATCTTACACAGCCCGGGCTTTTAGTAAAGACATCCACGTCTTCCTTAAGAACAGCAGGCGCCAAGGGAAAATTTATTTGTTCATCTTGGGCTAACCGATTAAGCGTTCTTATAGCCAAGGATGGACTTGTGGAGTCACCGTAAGTCACGGTGTCTAAGATATATTTTTGAATCGAATCGTGTTCTGAAAATCTCCACAAGATTCTCTGGTAGTCTCGACATGAGGGAGCGATAAGTATTTGACGATATATTTTTTTCACATCAGACGACCGAGTGAGACCTAAATTTTAACAAAACCTCTACAATATTTGGCAATAATATGGGACCAGAGTAGAATGAATCGTTAGAGATTACTTGTTAGATGCCTTAGCGCTAGCGTCAAATACAATACGAATTTTCGTTGAATTATTCTCCAACTTAAACACACAACGATGTGGTGTTTGAGTGAACAGAATCTTTTGCGAGAGACATATGACTAGTTTTGAGGTAATCCTTCATAAATCCAAAATATGGCTTGCGAAGAGACTCATCACGCGAGAATCGCTTTTCTAATAAATGAAAACGGCGAAAAGCCATGGAGCGAGAATTAGGAAACTCAGGAGTATGCGTTTGAAAGGTGTTAGCTTTTCACTTACCTTTAAGTCAGCTTTCTATATTTTAACTTTCAAAAATTGATCGCTATAAAAGTGTACTTGAGGCCCGTCTCTAGCTACAGTGAAGACGTCGTGTATTCTTTATTAATGATATGTTCAAATTTGAGCGCCAACAAGTTTAATCTCAAGCACACTGATATAGGCAAAGAAACTTATAAACTTCACTATATATTCACAATACAATCCTTCACCCTTCAAAGTTTAAATGAAAGAAGCAATACTTTAACTAAATTTATTAACACTATTCGTTTTGGTCAACATTCTATGTTATATGCATTGATAGGGACAATGATTTATCTAAGCAAAGAAATCGAACGGGTTACCCCACTTAACTTATATTAATATGACTAATGGGTATACACTGTTCTTATTTTTGGCTATATGCGAAATATCATCAGATTATCGTTACGTTACTTATCTGTTACGTTGTTTACACTTGTGGCATCGACGACCGGCCCCTGAGAAGTTTAATAAACCTGCAACCACTGCTCCGCAGGTCAATCCTCTCCCCAACTGTCAGTCTGACAGCCACTAAACACCAGTTGTCATCTACCACTAGCAATCACAAGATCTCCGTAACGAATTTCAGAAGAAGAGCTTCTCAAACTACTGCATTCGTTTTGCCTAATACTTGTTGCTATAATGTAGAATTACGGAAATAGAATCAGGTAGACACAAAAACAACTATATATACCCTGTATTTAACAGGCAACAAACTATGCAACGCTTTCAGTGGTTCCTAAATCGTCAATATCACTTGGATCTCCGTCCGTCGGAAAGTGACACTCGTTCTCAGAATCTGCTTCAAGCACGCTAGGCCGTACTAGGCAGTACCTACATACTATCACCGAAACACGAGAAATTACGAGTTTACCACATTTTTACCACGAAAACCTTTTGCACAATTAAATTATGTCACTCGTTTTTGAAAACAAAATCTGTTATCTTCTTTTTACACTCTTTTCTTTTTTAACAACCCTTTCAACTCTGATTTTTATAAGCTTTCACCGCGTTTTTCCCACTTGATCGTTTATTCACGACTATATATACCGTAAACTACTAACATTAGTACAATAGGCTTTTAGCTCGTAACAAAGGGTAATGCAACAGTGTATCGTCCACTGATAAAGAAAGTAATTTTTCACAGATGATATCATCCTGCGAGGGCAGAATTGGGCCAGACATTTCTTCAATTTCCCAAATTTTCTTGAAGTCGAATCTTAGGTTTTGTTGGGAAAGCGAAACCAAGACGGAATTTACGCGACTTGAATTGTCCACATGCGCCTGGCCAGATAAAACCCAACCGAAAATAGTATTCATAGCTGCGGGTGGTTTCACCAATATGTTAGGTCGTAGCTGAGCAAAAATGAAACTGTTTGTGGTACACAAAAGTGGGAATTCAGAGGAAAGACACGAATTAGGTACAGCCTAACACGGCTAGTGAAGTATAATTTCCGAATAAATTTCTTAACTTTGTGTAATTTTGGTGGGAGTATAGCAAACTTCACGCTGTATTTTAAGTGATGGGGAGTCGAATTTGAAAATCCAGTTTTTTCTGTCTTGCCTTCTACAAAGACAGTTATGAGTTATTCACTGGGCTCTTATCGGGAATTAAACCCGTGTGCCAACTCCAAATTATATCATGCTTGTGAGCATGGCGGCATGGAAACTCCATGGTCGCCCTCCAGCTTAAGCCGCTCTCCGCATGCGCGCTCTGGTAACGGTAGCGTCAAATTTCTTCCTGGGGTTCCACATAGCTGCCGTCGACGTGGTTCAAGACAACTGGCCCTGTCCACCTCCGAGCAAGAGGTTCTTTTCAGCCGGAATGCCGAAGGTATACTCAATTGAAGCGTCCAAAAGCGCATTTTATTAGCTGAGATGTGTTGGAACTAAACCGTTTTTTGTTATGCTATGAAGTAAGTACTAGCACACTTGTTCTTTGCTCATAAGCCAGCGGAAACTTAAGTTTTTATTTGTAAGGTTAGGCGCATTAGCCCGCAATTGCGTAGCATGACATTGAAGGCCTTCGATATAGTCACGCTGTAACCTAAGATACGTTTTTCGAACAGCCATGGCTGCCTGTCAAATAATTTCGCTGCAACATTGGCTGTCATGTGTGTCAGAACTTGTAACAGTTAGTTTTAATTTTCACTTTTCCAAATCTAGCTTGAAAATTTTAACTTAGCATTCAACACAGTTTTTTGGCTTGTAAATTAATCTTGCTGGGCGTTTGCATTTGCGACCCAGTTGTTACATAATTTTTCTTTGGTTGGCACAACACAACCTTCTTGTATTAATTGCTTGGCGACGCCAGCAACAATTCTAGTGTTACCCGTACGCAAGAAGACTGTACTTGCCTGTACGTTAGCACCCCAGGCTGAATTGTGACATTATTAATATTGCCTTGTGATATATTTTAATCTTTTATTAAAGCATTTTGTTACTGCTACTACTGGTATATCTGTTATTTAATCCTACATACCTGTTCGTTTTTTTTTTCTTTGAGTTTAGGCTTGTTAAGCGAGAAGCCACAAAAGGTAGGTGCGTTTTAGATTCGACTGTAGTTTTCTGTCGTGCGTAACGACTGGCGCCCGCTTGTTTTTTTTAAATTACTATATGCATTTTTCTACATCTCAAGGGCCGCTTCCTAGTTCTTATTCGCGCCAATAATCTGCCCAGGGTTGAGCTAGCCACGGGTGTGGTCGCCTTTCGTTTAAGAATTGATACCCAAGCTCAGGGCACGATTAGGCAAAAGATTATGGTAAATAGGTGTGTACAGGTTGAGAGGTCAAGTGAGCAGTCATTTATTATTCATCCCTTTGTTTCATACTATAGAGCGTCTCAGGGTGACAAGACAGCGTGGAGAGGATAGGGAATGCTTTCCTTATGGGAATTTCGCTCCGACGTTGCCAGTTCTATGCAACGGGTGATGGTATAAGTTGACCGAAATAGACGAAAACCAGAAGTTCCCAATAAGTTCTCACGCAAAATTTTAATTCAGAAAGCATCATTTGTAGTTCAGATTAATCAGTTTGAGAAAGTATAATTTGTAATTCAGAAACCATTATTTATACAGGGTGATTTATAATAGGTGTAAAACACTTTACTATCTTGTTCCGAAAGTAATTTTAAGATATAAATGTCATATGGACATAGGTCATATTCCAATTAGTTACAGAACTACAACAGATTTAAATTTTAGTGAATTAGTAGTGATTATTAAAGAACAATTTCAAAACAAGTAAAAACAAATTGGAATATGACCTATGTCCATATGACATTTTTATCTTAAAATTACTTCCGGAACAAGATAGTAAAGTGTTTTACACCTATTATAAATCACCCTGTATAGAAGATTATAAATAATTAATACCTATATCTTATCATTTTTAAAACTGAAGTAATTTACTGCACATCAGGTTTAACGTCTGCTGTATGCATCAAATTGGTTCTTAATTACAACCATAATGAGGGTGACAAATTTGTACTTCCAAAAGTTTGAGTGATTCATAACTACTTTCTAATGCAAAATAAATTAATAAGCCATTAGGGTAATTTTTGTACAAAATATGTTTAGTCTTCATCTGTTCTCAGAGCCTGTTGACATATTCCATTTGCGATTATTTTTGCATAGTGTTCTATACATTTATCTATTGTTAGTGCTTTCATTGTTGTTTATTGTTGTTTTGACCGCTCAATGGAGGAAATTGTTAAATGGAAACGTGGACAATCTTTGCAAGTTTCAGAAAAGCAAATAGTAATGAATCTCGTCAGTTACCATTTAAATCAAACTAACGATTCGATATCCACTATAATCAAAAAAGTGTCCGAAATGAGTGGCGTGGGTGAAAAGAAGCTTTACAACGTGAGACAAGAGTACACTTCACCAGCTGGACTACTTCCTCCAAAAGAAAGGCCCAAAAAGCGAGTAGTGATACACGAATTGTACAATTTTTAAACTTTACAATTAAAAATTATAATCAGTTACTGTTTTTTCCAATTTCTATTTTAAATATCTAAACTCGATTGCCGTGAAACACATATTCGTTTTATTTATTTTTACCGGCTATCAAATCCACTAAATTTGGCGAATTTTATGCTTGTTAAAACCTAATTTTACTCATTAAAAAACTATGACAAGTTCCGATTTAAAAAATTATGTGTTTGTGATAACGGAGATCCTACTGTACGTAATTGTTTTGTGCTTAAACTTGTTTGAATGCCACTGACAAAACGTACCAGGTAATGAGGGATTATAGTTAAGCTGTCTCTATTACAATAGCCGGATTTGTTTGTCTGTGATGGGGGCATATTTTCTACAGAACACTTTTGTGGAGACATATGGCATCGCTGTTTGCCATAAGGCCCTGTACTGTCTAGTCACCCTGAGACGCAGTATAGATTTATATCAGTAATAGGCTGTTAGGTTTGTTTGGTTGTGTTTTTTAGTGACTTCTTCCCACCAAGATGTTGCGAGTCAATGATTTTATTTCTGATGAACTCGACTGGGAATTGACAACTAGAAGCAGGCGCGGATGGGCCATAAGGCAAACCGGGCATTTTCCCGGGGCGCCGCGGACGTTTTCGACGCTTTTGGCGCCGCGCCGGTCACATCCGATAAAAAAGAAATATAAAATAAATCAATTGAATCAGTCAACGTATAACGAATCATGATACGATATACTAGAAGTCGGAGCAGGTGCATGTAACGCTGAGACGCGCTTATATTTCCAAGAATACTGTCTTCTAATCTTGCACCAGCCCAGTCGGCTACTAATACTGAACTGGAAATACGGGTTTATCCGGTTTTATCACTGTTAGCCTAACTACTGTTATTCGTGCGTGTGATCTGAATTCTGTATATACCTAGTTAACAGCGCCGGTTTGGTAATTTTTGATGAATTATTATTCTTGTCCAATTTGTTTTGTGTGATTTGGAAAGTTCTATCTCGAATAAACCGTAAGTATTTACCTATCTTTTGACAAATTGGAAACTCGTGTATTTGACTGAACGAATATTTTTTTTTTGTTTTTTCGTAGAAAAGTTAAATGCTGTTAGTATTCTGTATTCACGAATAAATATGGAATAAAAAAAATGGGCGGCGCCGAACGTGTGAGGCTGAAGCGCAAGCTGGATTTGGAAAAAAGGCGCTGGCAGTTGTAAAAAGTTAGATCAATTTATGAACAAGAAGATACAGCTCTTGATGTTCAAGAAACTACCAAAAGTACTGAAGTTCATAATCAAGATCAAACTACTGCATTTCCGCCAACCAAGCTTTCAAGCTTCTTGCTTATGAGTAGGTATCAAGAAAGACGTTTTAAAAACCATCGATCAAGGCAACATCATCGATTACGTAGCAAACCGCTGGAAGCTACTTAAAAATCAATTGTTATTTTAAGATTTTTTTGGAGAAAACATATTATTATTATTTTAATTTTATCTTGCCTACTCCAAAAATATTGTAATTTTAAAAATTTGTTATTTATCCCCAAAATAATTTTGAAAATTTGTATGATGTTATTTCATAAAATTTTTTATATCAAACGATTTGTTTTTCTTATATCATTAAATAAAGGAATTTCAACTTTTCATTTTTCATTATTTTCGATTGGGGGGGGGGGGGGTCGCCAGACCTCTCTTGATGCCCGTTTGATATTTTAGTGCCCATCCGCGCCTGACTAGAAGTGTTGACCCAGCACGGCGGCGTAAGGTTGATGAAAAACAGAAGCTGTTGTGTTCACAGTATAATTTAGAGAAATCTGATTCATCACATATTTCAGGGTATACGAGGGTGGAATTAGATGCGTAAGCGGAAATTGATCTTTGGAGTTAACGAGTTAGCGTTGTTAGTCAACACATTTTTGTCTTCAAATTTGGTCACCACTTCCTTAATTAACTAAAACTGTTTTTGGGTGAGATCTTCCCTCATAATAACTTTAGTGCCTTTTAAACGCGATTTAGCACGCAAGACATCACTTTTTACATTCCGATGACCGAATTTCACAATAATAAGTGTATTATCTCCTACCCTGTTCTTCAAGCGATGACTGCAATCTATATCTATTTCAGTAATAATAATATTAAGTTTGTCACGACACAGATCAATCACAAGCTGATTGGTAGTTTCAGATGTGCGTTCAGACATTCTAAATATTCACAAGTTGTTTCTTCTGGAGTACTGTTCTTGTGATTCCAAAAGGATCTTCATTGTTGACACTTTTTCTTCTAACAATGCGATCCTGTCTTCATGCATTTTTATACGAGTGTTTATTAATTGATCCACTTTTTTAGTCATCAACGCAAAATGATTTTCCATAAAGTCACTGTTCGACAAAACTTTTTCCACAACCTTTGGGATAAGGGTTTATTCCTTATCTACACTTTGTAAACGTGTTGCACGTTCTGTTTTGTTACCATCCATATCAATAAGATACGTATTAAAGAAGACGATTTGACAATTTGTTTTATGCAGCAGACACACAACTCTTCTATTTATTGTAAGCACTCATCACAGAATTGATATTTGTATCAGGGCGTTATTTCACACTTCAGACATAGGCCTTTAACAGGGAAAATTAAACTGTTGTAAATATTGCCTCCCCTAATTATTTTAGACCAAAATAGCAAAGAGATAATTTGCCCAGCTTTAAAAACGGCATCAATACATAATTTACATTTTCAAAAATTACAAGCATTTTTAAAAATAAAGACAACCATTTAAAAGTTGGCTGAATTAATATTGGCTGGCAATTACTTTGACAACTGAAAACGACTATTGTCTTCATATATGTATTACTTCTAGATTGCTAGTTGGGTCTGGAAACGGGCGAAAATATTACGGCGCCGACTCTCACTCTGAGTACTACGCGTCTCGTGCGCATGCCTGAGAATTCGAAGCCGCGTTTAGAAGCGAATTTTAGACTTGACCACTTCCCCACCGCGCGGACGACGCTTGCGCACAGCTCACCAAGACCGTAGAAGAGTTGGTTTTCTGTCTCGCTTACGCTGTGACCTCTCCACTTACAGGCGCTAGCAATATACCGGGTGATCAACAATGATTGAATGTGCCGCCTCCTTCAAATAAAGCTATTGTCCACTTAGCACATGCAGTGATCCCAACTATTTCCAGTGGCGTACAGGCGGGTATTTCAGATTGGGCGGGAAATTTAAAAGCTGGTGGTACATTAAAAATAAATATATTATTGCAACGTTTTAAATTATACATAGTGCACGTTTTGTTACACAAAAAGTTAATAAAATTGAACAAGCATACAAGAAGAACTAAAATAACATATAACCAGTTTTAATTATAAAATTGAAATCACATAAAGACAAGAACATTTCTTATATTAAAAACACACAATATAACAACAAAGATGAGACAAAATTAGCAAGAAAATACAATCTGTGACCATCGACCTGTGCTTATTAGTCTATCCTGAAAATATTGTGATAAATATTCCATCGTTGTATGGGTGCACATGCAGCTTTTTTCGGCAAGCCATCTGGCATGTTCCATACGAAAGCCCTACATTTAATAATAATCAGCATTTAGTAATAAAAACATATTATACGCATTACTAGTTTCAGCAGACAGTCGCCTTAAATATTTATTAGGGCTTGGTTCCTATCTCTCCTGAATATCGTCTAAGGCTTTTTCATTAAGAGCAGGCCTTTTTCCAGGAGATTTACCCTTGGAGACACTGCCAGTATCCCGAAATCGGTTGATAATGCGACGAACATGTGTGAAAGTTTCATAGCTAACGTCATTGTTTGCGAATTGCTGTTGGAGTTTGGCGAAGTAAGGAGCTTGTGAATACTGCCAGACGCCATTTTGGTCACGTTTCCCAGACCAAAAATAAGCCTCCAATATAAATTTGTTTTCATCAGAAATTGTAACCTAAAATTATTCGCATTTTCTTATTCAAAACAAAGCTCTGTAAATTATCTACTTACCAGATAAAGCAATCAGATATGCAGTTTTAGTCTTACTAAAGACTGAGTTTATGAGAATTATAGAAATAATTTCATTAATCTACTTATTGCAACAGGAATGACAGTCTGTCATCAATTATTGACAGATCTAAAATTTTTATGTGCGCGCATATGGTCGCGGGGGAAGAAAGTTTTGATAAACAACATATTCTCGTGGGTCCCGGTATACATTATTGATAACAATACAACCATAGCGAAGTTACGAACCCTACAATCATTATTGAGCACCCATAATACATATATGATTGTCTTACATTTACATATATTATGAACACTTCCAATAGTTACAATAGTACTTTTTGTCATACTAATTCATTATTTTTGTTTATATCTGTGATACGGAATATATGAACAATGCCATAACAAACGGGGTATTATGAGCAGGCATTACAATTCATAACACCCGCTCATCGTTGGCGACCAATCACATATCTTAATGTATACATACATACATACACAGCAATGGTTGAACATACACTTTCTGATTCATTATTTAAGTTATTAAAAAAACACTATGAATGGAACAACTATAGAGCCATATGCTTAGCACCAACAGCCGTAAAGATCTATAGCAACATTTTAGAAAAGAGACTAAGACAAATATAAAATAAACTTTAAGATTAATAGGGAAGGTTCAGAAGCAAAAGACAAACCACAGACCACATAAGTACCCTACACAATCTAAAAGAGGTGAAAAATGAGAAAAACTCGAAGCTGTATATTACTTTCATCGACCTAAAAGAAGCCTTTGATAACATAGACAGAAAAAGACTATGGAACATCCTTATCCATTAACAAGTAACACCAAAGTTAATAAAAGCCATACAGAGTCTATACAGAGCAGTCAAAGATGGAATACAATCGGAAGAATTTGTAATAAGTAAAGGGTTAAAACAAGGTGACTCACTGAGTCCCCTCTTATTAATCATTTATATGGACAAGTTATTGAAAAACTGCAAATTTAAAACACGTAAAACAACAATAGGATACAAAGAACTAAGACTGATACAGCTAAAGGCGCTAATATATGCAAATGATATAACACTAATAGCCGACAAACCATCAAAGATGCAAAAAATGATTGACACATAGGAAGAAGAAATAAACAACATGGCGATGACCATAAATACAGATAAACAAAATCTGGAAATAAGAGGAAGTCAAAAAGACAACATCAAAGAATTTACATGCACAGGAAGAAGTTTAGAAAAAGTCTCAACTTATAATTACTTAGGATCAATCATCGGCAATGATGGTAGAATAGACATAGAAATAGCAAATAAAGTAAGGAAAACTAACAATATATACAACTTTATAAATAAGACACTACTATATAAAAGAGAAATTAACACAAAAACAAAGCAAGCGATATACAAAATAGCAATTCCAACACTTCTCTACTCCGTAGAAGTTTGGCCAACCCTCCCCGTACACAAAAACAAACTTACCGCTGCGGAAATGAAGTTTCTCGGGAAAATATCAAAAGTAACCGAACTCGATAGAAAGAGAAACCAGGAAAAATATGACTTTCTTCCCTCCAAATATTGTCCGTAATATTTTCCTTCCAAAAATTCCTAGACTGTATCTTTTTTATTCAAAATCCAGGTTTCACATCCGAATGTCACTGTTGGCCTCATGTAGAGTTACATTTTTGCTTTCCTCGACACCCACTTAGATTTTATTATGTCACTTAAAGCCCACGCACATTTATCACCTTTCACTAACCTTGCTCCTACTTCTGTTCCTTCGAATGCGTTTTCTGTAACCATCGCCCCAAAATATGTTAACTGTGTTACTTGTTCTACTTTCCTTTCTTTGTTACCTATTAGTTGGAAGATTGCTTTTGTTTGTGTCTCTTTTTGTCTTCTTCTTCCCTATTATGTACTTTGTTTTCTCTTCATGGATTTGCAGTCCCAATTTCCTTGCTTTATTTTCCAAGTTCTTTGTAGTTCTTGCAGGCTCCATGCTAATAATGCAATGTCATCGGCGTATCTATGCATTGGTGGCTTTTATTTGTTAGGGTGCTTGATATGGTGATTTTGCTTCTTCTCACTACTGTTTCAAAAATTAGATTAAATAAAGTGGTTGAGAGGGGCTCCCCTTGTCTGAGTCCGTCTTTTACTAGGAATGCTTTTGAAACATCATTCCCTATTTTTTACGTTGTTTAGAGTCTGGTTCAGTGTCATTTTTGTAAGTTGTATTAATTTGGATGGGATTTCTAGCTCTTCTAGTGCTTCGAATAGTTTGTTCCTTCTTATTGAACATAATCTCGCCGGAAGTCAATGCATATATTTCAGTTCTGTGCTCGTAACATGTTGCCTGAATCTCTTTTAATATGAAGATTTGGTCTACTACCAAACGCCTCCTTTTAAATCCGTGCTGGTATTCCTCTATTACCTTATCTGCGATCGGTTGAAGATTGTTTCTTACTACCTTTGCCAGTATTTGGTACACAGTGTCAAGGAGGGCTATACCCCTATAATTTTTGCAGTTGGTTTTGCCCCCTTTTTGTGGATAGGTACTATAATCGATGTTTTCCGTTCATCCGGGATTGCTTCTTTTTCTCATACTTCTTTAATTAACTTGAACAGTTCTTCTGTTAGCCCTCTGTCTCCTTACTTACTTACTTAATCCAGTCCTCTTGTACCATTATTGGTGGCGAGGTGTGTTTATTTGTGGATGTCATCATCATCATCCAGGATTAATCCTAATTGGATTGTTCCGGTCTCACGTAAATTGATCGCTCCAACGTTTCTTGGGTCTTCCCAATCTTCTCTTTCCTCGTGGTTTGTATTTTAAAACATGCTTGGGGATACGGCAATCGTCCATTCTGGTAATATGTTCCATCCAGTTATTTCTGTATTGGTCTATTCTTTCAGTTAAGTTGAAAATGTTTAGTTCTTGACGTATCCCCTCACTTCTTTTGTAATCTAATAATGTGTAACCCGCCACATATCTTAAAAATTTCATTTCTGATGCTTCAATCAGTTTCTTATCTTTTTAAGTAAGAGTCCAGTTTTCTGATCCATATAATAGTGCAGGAACCGCCATAACTTTGTAAAACTTTAATTTTGTGCTTTTAGTGGTTGATTTCAGATTTCTCTTTATAGTTCCACACATATACCTAAATTTATTTAATTTATTATAGAGGTCTTTGTTTTCCGTGTATGTTACATTATAGCCTAGATAATTAAAGCAGTTTACTTGTTGTAGTGTCTCATTTTCTAAAACAATTTTGGCTCTTATTGGGTCATCGCCTTTAAAAGCTAATACCTTTGTCTTTGCAGTCGAGATTTCTAAGTTGTACTTTTTCGATATTGTGTTTAATTTGTACATTGCATATTGTAAATTGTCTTCAGTGTTTGCTAGAATTACCTGATCGTCCGCAAATAATATTGTATTTATTTTAGAACCATTTATTCTGAAATCTATTTTTATTGTTTTCTGCCATTCTTCAATGACTTCGTCTATATATACATTAAAAAGCGACGGTGATAGAGGGCAACCCTGTCGTACGCCACCATTTATGGTTGCTTCTTTAGTGCCTGTGTTTCCATTTTCTAAATTGATAACTACTTTATTGTCTTCATATATATTTTGAATTATTTTAATTAAATGTTGTGGAATCCCTTTCTTTAACATTATTTCCCATAATTTATTTCTATTTATGTTGTCAAACGCCTTTTTAAAATCTACAAAGGCTATGTAGGTGGGAAGATTAAATTCTCTTCTCTTCTCTATAAGCTGTGTTATTGTGAAAATGCAGTCTGAACAAGATCTACCCTTTCTAAAACCGTGTTGTGATTCGGACAAAATAGTTTCAGTTATTGCGTTTAATCGTCTAGTCAGGATGGTAGTATATAATTTATAACAGGTATTAAGCAAACTGACGCCTCTATAATTATCACACTTGTGTCGATCTCCAGTTTTGAAAATAGGTGTGACTATTGCTATCTTCCATTCTTCAGGAATATGTCCATAGCGCCAGCAGATATTTATAAAGTCTAAGTGGATGTGCCTTGGTGAATTTCCTCCAAGCGTTGCTATCCTTGGCCAGTTCTACAGCTTCCGTCCAGCCCCTGTTTTGTAGCGTTTTCCCGACTGTGTTGTTCCAGCTCGTCCTTGGTCTTCCTCTGTTAAATTCAATTATCTCACAAACAGTTGCTTGGAGCGACACCTACCACATTTTGGTCAAAAACTGCCAGGAAATAAGATTTTTTTGTTACAAATGCCACACCAAGGCACAAACAAGTTATGAAGCTTTAAAGGTATGGGAAATGCTGCTAGTGACGCCCTCTGCAGTGTACATCAAAACTGTGATCAGATCTGGTTTTCTCTTCCCTAAAAACATAACTTTGATGCCTTGTACTTCGAAAACTATCAACTTTTGAACTAAGCTAAGTTGGCCTAGATCATCATAATTTAGCCTCAGGAATATTGTAGTACAGTTTTCTATAGAACTTTTAGTATGCTGGATCCGGCGACGATGGGAGGGGGGAGATATTTCTTTAATGTCGTAATTTACTACGTATTGAATTAAAGAAAGTGTATAAGCTAACATTGAACAATTCAATATTATAACAACCAGAATTATAAGTTTTTCCCAACTTTTGCGAAGGAGAACTACAACAAATTTCGATAATGAATTCAAATCTTCTTGCAATTTATTGGCATCCAGGCTAGAATTTTCATATCGTCTGCACAAAACAAATATTGTCTGTTTTATAAAATGCATGATATCTTTTATAAAGAGGATGTTACAGTATCAAACTGTTTTAACGACACTTACGGGCAAGGGAGTGCCAAATGCTTAATCAAGTCCGGGAGACGTCAACACTTACCCTGGAAATCTCTACAAACAGACTCAAAGGCCGCAGCTCTAATACGCTCAGGGATATGGGCATGGTCCTAGAAGCGGTACACCACAGGGCAAGCGCGACTGTATGTATAGGGTGTTTCAAAAGAAAAGGGCGCCACCAGGTCCAATCAGGGAGACCCACGCTTAACCGAACCTTGAAGATCAAACGGGGTGTAATACGGGAACTCGGCCTCACAAACCCTCGTCGCTGCAGCAGCAAGAGTCGCCATTTACCTGTGACGCTCCAACGCTCAGGCTTTGCCGTACATAATTCTTTACATTACAACCTGAGAGGGGCATGCAGACTCGTAAATTATAAGGCCTCAGTTCAAATAACAGTCTATTGGTCTCACACATGTCAAATTAGCTAAATATACCAGTATAGAGCCCAGCTGGGAGGCGCTTTATCACTAGTTACAGTTAAGCGGTCGTATTAATTTTTATTATACAACAAGCCTTGGTAAACCATAAAGAATTTAAAACATACAACACGCCTTGGTAGACCGTAATGAATTTAATTATACAACCAAATCACTCAGACTAGGCCAACACAGATAAGCAAAATTAGTTAGGTATGACAGAGGCCAGATTATATTACGTTTGCGGCAAATACAGTTGAAATTAGGCCAACACAGATAAGCAGAGTTAGTTATGTATGACAGCGGCCAGATTAAATTACGTTCGCGGCAAATACAATTGAAATTAGGCCAACACAGATAAGCAGAATTAGTTATGTATGACAGCGGCCAGATTATATAGCATTTGCGGCAAGTACAATCGAAACTAGGCCGACACAGATAAGCAGAATTAGTTATGTATGACAACGGCCAGATTATATTACGTTTGCGGCAAATACAATTGAAATTAGACCAACGCAGATAAGCAGAATTAGTTATGTATGACAACGGCCAGATTATATTACGTTTGAGGCAAATACAATTGAAATTAGGCCAACACAGATAAGCAGAATTAGTTATGTATGACGGCGGCCAGATTATATTACATTTGCGGCAAATACAGTTGTAAGGGGTTAATTACTAGGCTAATTACACACACAGTACCTTTGTGGCGATACGCCAAGCGTGGGCGAGACGGTAGCCAGCTGCCTGCTTGCTGAGACGGATGCTCGAACGAAAGCGTGGGAGTAGAGGGTAGCACCAGCGGAGATTCCACCAACGTGGCGAAGAATGAGTCACGTCTGCCTTGACACGAAGTAACGGTGAGACCGCAGATTTTGACAACCCTGCAATTATGATCCCCAGTTTAGGAAAAAGGGCCTAGATCGCCCTTGCGAAATAATGCACGGCTGACGGTCATCTGCATACACTAGCCCCAACACACACTCCACTAGCCAGAAGCCAGGAAAAACCACCTCTCGCTCTAACGACTCGAAAAGAAGTCCAAAACAATTAGCAAAACACAAGCAACACGGTCGCCCGCCCACGCACGAAGCGAAGGGGGCGACAAACTTGCCCTATACCAACTGTACTCCCTTGCGGGCCGAGACTGAATTGCATTGCCAAAAACAGAAGCCAGCAAAGCTTCGCGAGCGACGCTGTGACACGCCGACAGATGTGGCCAATAGCAACGCGGTAAGTTTCGCCTGACGACCACCAAGCAAGCCGCTAGAATATCAAAGAATGCGAGGGAACGAATGCCTCTCTGTCGCACTCGAATAACTCGTTTTAAATTAAAATAAACAGGATGAAACCTACTGCAGCTGCAAGGGAAACGGCTAGAGACTAGCGCGGTACGATAAACCTTTAAATGAACCAAAAGCCACGTGCGTGTCAACTTTAGAATTTGAGACGCAAAATAGCGGAAATATGCGGTAAAATATGGCTGAAACTGAACCTAAATACAGGAAACAGAAACTGTTCGAAATAGCTATGTAGCTATAGGAATCACAGAAAAATAAAATGGTCTGACAAGGAAATATAAAAGAGACCCCAAATGATTACCCTGGGGGACACCAGAAGTCACACCCCTAAATTTAGATAAATAACCATTAATTACAGTTGCCTGGGATCTATTTCTAAGATAGAAACAGAGTCTTCTCAGAAAGTTTCCAAGGATGCAAAGGTTGTATAATTTATTGGTGAGAATTGTATGATCAATTTTGTCGAATGCTTCAGTGTAGTAAGTATACATAACGTCCACTTGAACATTATCATCAACATTTGTGTGTAAATAATTTGAGAAACAGGTGAAATTTGTGAGAATCGAGGGCCCTGAAAAGAACCCATGCCGTTCAGAACTGATTACATGTTTGAACGTGTCAAACATATGGTTTTTAATCAATAATCCCAAATAATTTTGAGAACATGCTATGCTAACTTTTAGAGTTTCAACAATAGTTTGTAACACGATCTCGTGCACCAGATTTAAAAATAGGCATTATGTATGCTTTTTCCATAAGGCAGGAAAAACACCCGCAATTATAGATTTATTGAAAATGATAGAGAGAAGTTCTTACAGTGAAATCGCACATATTTTGGCGAAGGGGGATTCTATCTGGACTTGTCCTTTTATTTAAATAGAAGAAAGTTAATTATAAAAAATAACACCCTCTGAGATAGAAATTCCATCGAGGTTAATAGAATTGTAGGGGGCCTTGAAGTTCAGGAAAGGTCAGTGTTTTTAATATAAAGATGAAAAGTAATCATAATCACTGCTCATTGTCTCATTTCTTATATAAATAATGAAAGAATTTAGGGTAAGGGTTTTGAGAGCGCAGTGATGATGAACATTTCCAAAAAGACGTTGAATTCATACAAATCGAAGATACAGTATAATTTCCAAATCCTTTTTTATTCTTTTTTACTTTCCCATACCCATAGGTATAGGGAAGTCTTGGAATCATGAAAATTTTGGAAATCGAGATTTTCACAGAAATATCCGTTTTGGGCCTCTAGGAACCCAAAAAAGTGGTTTTTAAAAAATGTCTGTCTGTGTGTGGGTGTGTGGGTGGGTGACGCTCCTACAGCCGAAAGTATTGCTCCGATTTTGATGCGCTTTGGAATGCGGGAGTGTATAGAAAATTCATCGACAAAATAAGCTTTTCAAAAAAATCCGAAACCGGAAGCGGAAGTTACGCATGTTTTTTTGGTATCACTATTTTCGTGATTAAAATTTTGAAAATGTCATCGCGGATAACGATAGAGGGTCATAAGACAAATCTGTTAGTTTTTTGCCGAACTCGTTAGGTTTAAAATGAAGGGCGCTATGATTTTTTGAAAATTTTGAGTTTCACGCCCTATTACTCAAAAACGAATGAATCGATTCAATTGATTTTTTTTCTGAATAGTATATGAAGGCTAACATGAGGTGATATAAAAAGTGTTTTGAAAAATATTAAGGGGCCTAAATTACAAATTTTCAAAATTTTGGAAATTTTCTAAAAATCATTTCTCAAAAACTGCCCACAGGAATTTGTTTAAACTTCATACACTGATAGACCCCGATAAGGGCTATCGATCTGTTTTTTAAAGAATCTCATGAAATATCTGTGGCGCCCTCTACGAAGCTTTGAAGTTTGAAAATTTAAACCTCTTTAATTAATAAACAAAACAAGATAGATAGCTGGGGTTTTCACTGAATTGCTCAGTGCATAATGGAGCATATGAATATGCAAAAAAATATTACACTCGTGGATATATGTAAGCGCACCGGCACCCTCCCCCCTCTATTTTTGAAAAATAATTTTTTTATTCTAAGGGTTGTTATATTTTTGCGTCAAAGAATCTTTTTCCGCGAAAATAAAAAAATCGATTTTGTATGCCCTAGAAAATATAATTTCCAGGTACTTTGAAAATTTCACCTCGGTGCTACAGCAGTTTTGAGGAAAATAATACATAAACTAGCACAGTGGCGGCTTGTCCTCTTGGCGCCATCTACAGAAGCTCGGTGGTCACGTTTTGAACTACACATTCTTTTATATTTACCCGCAATTTACGTGAAAGTGTAAACGCTTATCACGGTGAAGACGTGAGTCATCGGGTTTAAATTTTGATATGTTGTAAAGACTGTTGAATAAAGACGATATGAACAGTTTCCAGTATGGGAAAGTCCAGGGAGGTAGTCACGTCCACTTTTTAACAGCTAATCTAAGAAACGAAAATTTATTATAATCGACAATGCAATTACGGACCTTCCACTTAGAATGATATTTATACTTTTTATTAATTGTGGTTATTGCAGAACAAGAGGAACGTTATTATCAATGATATCATTTAAGGTTCATATAAAAAGTTTACAGTGTTATCACAATCCAAGTGTAAAAGACAGTCGTTCCAGTCTATTACACTAATCAGAGTATTTTAGCGGTTAACTAGATATTCCTTAAATACTTTCAAATATTGCAACACTACGAAAGTATATTTGAAGGCCCGCCAACTAGATTCAGTGGAGACGGCGTGGAGTTCTTTAAATAATGTAACTATAGTAAAATCACGGAAACAAACGGTGCACGTCATCAAATATTTACTTATTAATTTAAAGTTACTGTTTGATGACGCCCACCGTTTGATTCCGTGCTTTACCTAAAGTTACAATAAATACGAAACAGTAACATTAAATTAATAACTAAATATTTGATGACGTTCACCGTTTGTTTCCTTGATGTTACTATACCAAATAACTAGCACCAACAAGTTTTTCAATTAGAACAAATATACTCAGATAGGTCAAGAACTTACAAACTCAGATTATTCACAGCAAGCAATAACACAATATATTCACTGAATGATATAAACATGTGTCTTGGATTTATTAAACAACCAGTACAGAAATATTATGAATTTTGACTAGGAGGTACTTATTCGAAAGGTACACCCCAAATTAAAGCTATCATAGCAGTGATTAGCATGATACAAATACACAATCTAATATTTAACCAGTAAAATGTACAAATACATGTTAATTACTGCTACATTTTCTTTTACTGTGTTTGCGGTACCAATATCATTAACACAATTTACATAGTTACACTACTTATCAGACAGCCTCACGATTCTGCAAGAGGTGACACAAATAGCCCCCAAACGGACTCAAAGCTACGGCTGCAGGAGGTCAACGCCAGCACACGCCATTAGTATAGCCCTCAGGTGATGAGGCTCAAACTCAAACTAGACTCCCCATGGTGCAGAGGATCCCTCTAAAGTCGAAGAGTGAAATTCCCAAGCAAGCGGGATCGTTGATATTTTCCACCCTGCAGGTGACGCTAAAAATGCCGACTAAAAGTCAGCTTATTGCAATTACGTTACCACAATTGAAATTGGAAGAAATTGTAGTCACCCTGTAATTACAGGCGATTAGCCATAACGTTAAAAAGTCCCTGATGATAAACAGTCTTAAGAATATGGACTAAAATGCCCATATAGTGTCCAAGACCCAAACCGCATACCAGCGAAGATTCCATAAATAATATTCTGCCGCAAAGAATTATTTAAAAGAGCTGCTCATGGCTACCGGCAAAACAGATTACAACCCGATCGCTGACACTGCATTTACAGAACGACCATATTCCAATTAAGGAGCTTTTACATGACTATGACTTATACACAAAATAAATTCTCATGTTAATTATGCTTTCGACGCTTGTATATTAATAATATTATAATCAGAAAGCTTAAAACCAAAATATCGTGTTTTATTTACTTTAAGAGGTTGGACACGTATAGAAACTCACAAATGTAACAAAATATGTTTATTGCTCAAATATTATCTCATACAATAAATGGTAAGATGCCCGTTAGCTGCTTATCAAGATATCGGTAGAGTGTCATAAGTTTAATCAAAGGACCAAAGTTTATAATACTGAAAATATAGTATGGTGGCCTAGCCAACAAAAACATTTCTTGATAATCTTTTTTAAGTTGACTAACCTAATTGAAATTATTAGGCGATAATTTTTTGACATTGACTGTCATAGTGAACGTCAAAATATAAAATGTTTCAGAAATTACAATTTTATTTTTGAAATCAATACATATGTATTAATTAAAATTAAACACACAATGGTTATATACTGTAAGGGTGATTAGCTCAACTTTGTATACCAATATTTGTTATGTTAGAGTTAAATTTTAATCAATTTAATTGCCCCATTTATTTAATTTGGATATTCAAAATTATTTTTTCTATCTCCTGTAGATACACTTGACTGAAAATCAGAGCGGATTCTTTTTATCTAGATTGCTTGTTCTGAAATTTGATGTTCCTATTTTAATTATCAATTCACAACTTTTGTCAAATGGTACATCAAACTAGTTTTAGAAAATTCAATTACAAATACTTCATCGTTACATTTGTCATACGACAATCTCAAATAGTAAGTACTTCCTTAATTAAAATTAATTCACTTTAATCTATATCTTCTTTCAGTTCTTATTTAATACATAGATTCATTTACCTTTTATTGAACTTAGCACTCTCCTCTGCTGAAACCAATTCGCCTAACTCTGCAACTGATCACACCACAACTGCTCACTCAAAGCCACGATGAAGGCCTCAACTGACAACCAAACTACCAAAATGTCCAGAATTAGGATCCAAATTAACACAGGAACCTAGTTTGCCCCAGGAATCAGCATATACAGCTTCACCACAGTACAGATCCAAACAGACCCGAGTTATAGTTGCGTTTCTTTAATATTCAATCCAAATTACTCATTTGAAGTACGTTACAGCGCAGCACCAAGAATCCTGACCAGAGACAAA
>OW679197.1:122646568-122984909 GCA_940337035.1 Agriotes lineatus | reverse complement strand
TATTTACCTAACAAGTTCGGGAAGGTAATTTTCTCGAATGAGCACTTTGTTTGCAGCACGACCGAAGGGAGTGCTGCATGTAGTGCGAATTTGGGAAAATTCTTTCGATACGGCATCTTTACTTAAAATTTTATAAACTTTAACTTTTGGCATTGATTGGTATACATGAAGTGTCGACTTTAAAGTTAAGAGTGCAAAAATCCTTTATTTAATGTCACTCAAATAATTATTATGGCCAACGTCAAGAGCTCAGAAGAAAGCTAAAATATTTCTGCTCGAAATCAGGTTGGCTATTTGACGTATCACAGCCAAGTTTGCAATGGCGGCAAATTCAAGTTGTAAAATCTCGTTAATTGAAGGGTTTGATTTACAAAAATAATTTTATCGTAATGCTGTTTAAAACAGAATTTTTCAGAACTGCTATTTACCAACAATTTTTTAATTTATCACCGTGAAATAAAGGTTTACGTTAATCCGTAAGCATTTATACTCCAGTGTGTCGAAGCTAATGGAAATATGGATAAAAGTTTCTAACAAATATAAATAAAATAACCTTTAGGTTCGGATTTTGATACTTCGAGTAAGCACTATAAACAGTCAATAAGTATTTTACACAAATTCTCCACTTTTTATAGGTCAGATACACCAACACCAGTAATCAGTAACAGTTTGCTGATTGTCTTTTAGTTTTCATTTATAAAGCTATAAAATTCAATTTAACGTTATTTAAATGCCCCTAAACCATTTTATATAGCTATAAATCTTTGGCAATAAAATTAAGTATTAACGATAATAAGTCGATGAAAGCTGTAAAATAATTTTCATGATAACATTTCCTTTATACTGCATGTTTCTTTATATGGAAATGATTTTTAAGATTCAGTAACGCTTAATAAATCAAACTTTCTAGTGATATGAACAGATCTTACGTAATAAATTATTAATCAATGAAACTGACATATTTATAAACCATTTATTACCAATTATATGCCATGTTCGGCATGATGTAACACACCTCTGAATTTTTTTTATCATTTATTTCTTCAAAAACTATATAAAAAGTAGTTTGATTCAACTACAGCTTACTCAACTAGTAGTAAATGGCTAAAACTGTTATGTTTAAACAGTCGGGTCGGGGAGAATTTTGATGGTACAGCGAACGTAAAATACATTTTCCACCACACCACAAAGACACATTCTGATATCCCGAGATTTAAATATTTCGTAGGTGGACTGGCAAAAGTTAGCATAGTGTAAAAAATACCAAAATGTACAAGCTAATAAAATATGATAAACTGAATCTAATATCTTTTTGCGTTTAGATGTATAATTCTGCCAAAAAAATAGCATCTCCACGGTTTCAGATACGTAGATGCATAGGTGATTGACTTATATTATTTGAGGATGTACGGCAATTTACCAGTAAACCAGGAGTATAATAAAATGGTAACCACACTTATTTTTCAAAACCCTTAACGTGCAACATCTCTTATGTCGGAATTGTACACACGGCCTTCCGAATATGCTCCCCTCTTTGTATCTGAACTCGATGAAGTCAGCGTACGTGCGAAAATTTTAATCCGAAACTCAGGTCAGATTGACCCTGTTTAAAGTTTGAGCCTACGAATGTTAAAATATCCTTATCTTTGTACCTACTTCTTGCCGTTCTACCAACGCTGCACTCTATAAACTGTCGAAAATCTGAGACCCGCGTCGATCTGGCACCAATGCGTCCGTGAAAACAAGCAGCGCTTATCGTACAGCTTATATTCATGAAATAAAAATTACTGGTGCTTTGTGTAAGCTTTAAAATGCAAAGAATAGAGAAAAATAAGTAAGTACAAAAAATGTTTCTTTCTTGTGGTAGGTAGAGCCATGGCTTCTTGGCTGTTTATAGCGAACTACCACTGTGTTTAAGTAGCCGTTATCCCTATACAAATTCACGTTTTGGTAGTAGAGATAATTAGCTACATAAAAAAATCAGTCGTACAGAAGTTTTTGATTCGCAATTCAATTTATTTTTTACAAAAAGTTATTTACCTAAAACCAACTCGTAGACTGTGTGTCTTAATCCTAGATTTTCGTAGTTCGTTTAATACTCAGTCCCTTTCCCATTTTCGACAGACGGTCCAAGCAGATACGAGGAAGGGCGCGAAATCGGAACTTCTTACCCTAAGGCTGCTCATATTTTGAGCAAATTTTATTTCTCGCTTCTTCGTTTCGTAAAACACACGAAGTTATCGCCCAATATTTTTTCCCGTTATTGAATGCTTACGGATGATTTACCGCTTCGATTATAGCAAGCACACTGGATTTACCCTACGGACAGATGCTCGCAAATGAAGGCCATGGCGTTGTTTCAGGATTGACGGGTGGAAAATAAATTCCAAAACGAACAAATAATAATGCAGATAAACATGGCGTCTTGGAATTGTCTGAAAGTGGTTTATTTTAATTTGCCGATATGACGATATTGAACTTCTCTTTAAGTTTCTAGAAATTCCCATTCTATTTGATATATCTACTTCAATCTGGTATTTTTCAGTATCGAATTTTCCCCGTCTAGACCTTTTATAATTTATATACTGCCCGCAGCAATATATAATCGAAGTGTTTACTTACAAGAATGCTAACTGTAATTTTTGTATTGTGAGTGGCTGTAACAAAAAGTAATTTGTTTACGGCGGAAGACTCTATATTTTGTAGAACATTTCGTGATAAATTAAACATAAGCTGCGTCATGCGAACGATATAAGAGGTTTTAAAGACGAACTGTTTACGTTGAATTTACGCAGAATAGAACGCAGAAATTATTCATTTTCCAAGAGCTTAATCTTTTCAAAATAATAATTTAACAACTTCACGTTGCTCCCCGTTTCATCAATTTGCGAAGTTTGTTACACAAATTCATATGCATTGAGGATATCTTTGTAGATATAAGTCGTTACTTAATTTTTTCAACATTCAAGGTGTTGCAGTGTACACAAATTCGAAAAATTGTCATGTCAATGCCAACTTTACTCGAACGTCACCTTAAAGATACTATACCGCAAAAGTACCCACAGAAAAAAGTTAGTTGATTCAGATCCGGAAACACGCTGGTCAATCAATAGGACTGTTTGAGCTGACTATCGCCAGGTAATTATAAGACGTTTCCTACCAGGAGTTCGTTCAATATATCAATCTTGAGATTTTTTTACATTTTTTATGCATTGATTAACACTCTATTAACAGCCACAAGAAGCCAGTTTTGAACTACTAGTAGCTCGAGATGAAAAATAGCATAGATCGTCATGCTCTTCCTCTACAGCTTCCGTTTCAACTTGCACAACCTTAGAGACACCTTAAAATCGACTTAAATAACAGAACTGGTAAATTCTCTTTCATAACTTTCGAGCACTGGCAGCCGCAGGGCATAAGGCGGTTTTATTCGCAATTCACGTCCCAAACCCTCCTCGAAGCAAATTCAATTACATAAGTTAGGAATATTATCGAATACCGCAATAGAAAATCCCGAAATCTCGAGATTGGTTCTTTTTGGAAAGTCGCGATAATCGGTATTTACGAACCACGGCTAAATACCAAACATGTAGGTGTGCGGCTGGTCAATTTATCAAGACCTCGTTGAAAGTTGAAGGTCTTTTGCTATCCTTTCTGATTTCGTCATGAACGGAACCAAAGAGCTCTCTCAACAATTAATTTATTAATGAATCATTGAATTGTTGACCACATTACCTAAACGCTCTGGGAACGTGTGAAAATTCCAAATTCATTTTGTAAGAGCTACTCGTTTACGGCAATTTTGATAAATGATGGGATGTATCCCTTCACGTGCATATCCATTAGAAACCAATTTGTTGTAATTGTATTTCGATAGTAAAACTTTAAAGAATGAAAAATTAGATTTGACGGTTCAAATAACCGGTTTGTATAAATCAATTACGAAATACAAGCACGAATTCTAGTTTTTATGAAATTTAATTGCAAAATGCGGAAACGTATTTTCCTTTTTTAATTTTAAGTATGCATCACAGACGAGGTTTTTATTTATTTGATCTAGAACGGACGTTTTCTGGAAGCCTTTGGGATCGGGCTTCGTAAGACAATTTTAGAATACCTATTCTTTATTTCTTGTAAGACTATAAAATATCATCAGAAATTAGGATTATTAAAAACAATGATTTATTTCCTCTTCCAATAAAAAAATTGCTATTTTAAAATTTAGGATGGATTTTGCAAGAAGCCGTGTAGCACAATCGGTAGAGCGTTAGGCTTGCATTAAGCAAGTCATTGGCTCGAATCCCACAGTCGGGAAAAATTTTTCCGCAGCCTTGGCGATCGATATCGAGTTCGGTGAGACCATTCACAGTTGGGCACCAAATTAACTGTGCTCTACTCAGAACCACAGACCTAAGAGATAGAGTAGCAAGGTCAACCCATCACCAACATACAACCTAACACAATGGTTGCTATGGAAGCTCAAAAAAAGGCGCGACCCAACTCTATAACCCGAAACCGAGGAAAGTTGAGCACTGCACGCCAGATGCTTGCTTACAAAGCATAAGCCTCTACACCGGTAGGTAAAAGAGGTTATTTTTTGTGAGATTCCAAAGAAAAATAAAAATCTAGTCATGTCTTAACTTAAGTCTGTAAATAAATATATCAGATTGCATTTTGTTTATGAAAATATTTGTCACTGTGACAGGAAAAAGTTGACACCGCATTAAGTTTACTTGTATCAAGTAAAACGAAAAATACGATGGCATTTACACAACAACAACGAGTGTATTAATCATAACAGTCAATAAAAATTGTTTTTATTTAGTTTTGTGTATATTTTTAGGAAAATAGTTCAAGATCAAGATGTAATTTAGTTCTCTCTGCCTTGTGGTAGTTCATTTGCTTCAATGGGTGTGTACCAAGTTACGGCAAACTTCAACTTGATCATGGCATGCTACGAGTTTTTTTTAAACATACGATACAATTATAATGGTTTTTACAATAGAACACAAAAAAGTAATGATTGAATCATGTTTTCGGAATGGTGTTCAAGTGAACCTTGAGTGGATTTACCATTTTTAGAGGAATTTCGGCAACAATATCAAGACATTGCTTTCCTTGAAGGAGGTTTGTACACCGCACTTGAAAATTGGTTGATTTATTTTTTTTAAATTTTATTTTCGTACTCAGCCAACAGCCGTTAGGTCAATTATAGGCGTCGCTGTACATTTTATGGGGACTTCCAACCCCACTAACGACTGTCATGATGTTATTATAACATCCGGGACCAACTATTTCCGTGACAGCCGTATCACGAGGCGCCCAGAGAAGCAGCCGTTGAACTCCCATCCAAGTTCTGACCAGACAGAGCGTTGCTTAACTCTACTGATCATACGTGGACGCTTGTTCAAGCTACACCACCCGGGACCTTATTCGAACATACAACGAACATTACTCATAGAAATAGAATTGGTAGGTCAAGAGTTCGTACGCAAAATACTGTTGATGATTAAAACACTGCTGGAGCCTGTGGTTTCAATCTGATCACAATTCGTTAAAAAACCCCTAACCACACAAATATTTAACAATCTCTAAATAAGTATTTCGACAGCTAAGCTGTAATTTTCAATAGCGTTGGAGAGAAACTAAACACATCAAAGTTGGCGGAAGATACGGGATTATTAAATATTTGTGTGGTTAGGGGTTTTTAACGAATTGTGAACTGTTTATGTTCGTCAACGTATCAACAAGCAATCCATTACATCACTACGTAGACTTTCGTATGAGACTCGTTTATCATTAGGAACTTGCCATAATATTGTCAAAATAGTATATTATGTAGTATCAAGTATACAAAATGGAGTTTTAGGGGACGACTCGTTTTTAAAGACAAAGCGACGAAGGAGCCGAGTCTTTCATGAGAGGAGTCCTCTAAAACTATTTACGTACGTGATGCATACAAGATTTTTTGGTATCAGCTGTGCAAATTGTTTGCTGTAAGTCAGAAAACTGTAAATTATTTTCAATAAAAAAATCACGTTTCTAATGTGTTGCTAGGTTACCTTTCAGTCCATTAAAGTACTCAACTCAGTCCGCTAATAGATATTAACGATACAAGTTTGATTATGAGCATCTTAACGAAACGAGTTTGATTGCCAAAACGAGGCGGTGAGCCGAGTTTTGCGGCAATCAAACGAGTTTCGTTGTGTGCCATAAGCAAACGTGTATTGTTCAATATTTTATCTTCATCAATAAACTCTGGTTCACTGTATAAAAAGAGTGCGGTAATATTCATTACCGTACTGAGTGCGGTAATATTCATTACCGTACTGAGTGCGGTAATGAAGCTCTTAACGATACTAAAATTAATTTGGTTAAGACGCTATAACAACACGGATGAAGATAATAGCTATTTACGTTATTAGACCGGTAGCAACATTTTTATGGCCGCGCCAATACTTTACAGGTTGAGCCCGTAGGGCGAGACCTGTATGTTTGGCAAGGCCATAAAAATGCTACCGGTCGTGTATCGTATAAGATTTTTTAGGATACGAGTCCGGTAGATAAAATTTACCGGCCGGTAGTTCTACTACTGGTCTAGGCCGGTAAATTTTATCTACCGGACTCGTTTGTAACTATGTAAACGCTAGTTACTAATGCAGTATCCTACAAAATGCATTAAGGTACTATTTTGCTAGTCCGCTAAAATAGCATTTTGCGGACTCAAACGAGCGTGTTAAAGTGTCATTTTGCGGAGCGTGTACCAAAATGGTTATTAATGACATAAGGCCGTTAGTAAGCATCTAACAAACGATGATGAATTTATCCGAGTTAGATGCGATAACGGCCATATGTCGTTGAATACTTTTCATAACACCTACAAAAATTGAAATTTTAACGCAATTTAAATGAAAAAGTTAAATAGTATTAATAACGGGTGTTACAAAACTCGTCCTATCAGAGTCACCTATAGAAAAAAAATACGTTTGGCAATACTGAAATGTATTGTTGGTGACACTGTAAATCTATGTCAAATTCGAGGTTAGCAGGTTAGGTTTTACGTCAGTTTTGACACAGACTGACGCAAAACCTTGCTAACCTCGAATTAGACATAGACTTATAGTGTCACCAACTATAACTATACATTTCAGTATTGCCAATGTTAAAATGTTACTGTTCTGCTATTTTTTAACGACCTAGGCTATTAAATGTATAACAGCCATGGCTGTTATGGGAAACTTTTCAGCCACGTTGACAGTTCTGTTATTAACAAATAACAAGTAGGGTTATGAAAAAGATTTTATCTACGACCACTACTAAAAGTAGGCCTTTTAGCGCTAGCTTGTTTCACTAAAAGATACATTTTATAGTTTACCGCGGTTAAAGAAATCAGCTGTTTACTTTTAGCACATGGGCTAAAAGTGAAGTGAGGTTATAAAACTACAATTTCGAACTGGAAGTGAAGTTGTAAAGTTATTCTAGTTGATTCTTGCGTTACAGGTAAAGTGTTTTTGAAGTAATTAAAGCATTATGTAATGAATACAGTCAGATGTGAAGTATCAATAATTACATTTCGTAACTCACCTTGACAGTACTGGCGTGGCTTACTGTTTATTATGACATAAATTAAAAGTGTCGCAGATGCAGACCTTTGTTAAATCGATATTTATGGATTAATAACGGTAAAATTAAGGTCGTAGATAAAATATTGTATGCAACGCGTGCTAAAAGTCGTTTATGCACTCGACATTTTCATGTCTCGTGCATAAACGTCGACTTTTAGCACTTGTTGCATAAATAGCTATTAAGCTATTTCCTTACAATATACTTGCTTTCATGAGTTGCTGCCAGCAGATCACAATAGGGGAATTATGTATTGCCAGCGGTTAGTCGACGTTAGTCTTTCCCTTCCTGTTCGCATTAAGTTCAAACACCAGGTACTTTCTGACAACTGTGCTAAACACCACCGCATACAATACCACCGAGTTGTTTTACTTCCGACTGTATGTTATTTTAATATTTGTCAAAATGTGGATTACCACCGACTGAGTCGGTCATAAATCAAATCGGTGTTAATTCCAGTCGAATGTAAATTCACATCGGTGGTAGTGCAAGTCGGTGTAATTTTAATCGCGTATGTGATAGTTTGCATTCACAGATTTATTTTATGTTTTTAACACTATATTACTGCAATAGTCATATTTGCAGACTCTTCAAAACATTGATCATGGTAAGTCAACTGAAATACGGGAATGTTTCGTAGAAACCAATAAAAAAGTTCTTTCACTTCAGAACTATTTGACACAATCGAAAACAAATTTTATACTTGCTTCTTAGCGGCAGTGTCACAAAATTCAAAATTGAGATAGTATTTTTATTCACTTACTTGCGCAATTAGGTGTTTAGGGACCATATGACTGCCTATTGTAAACACTTCATTCGCAGTATCGTGAGATAATATTTTGTACTTATCTCTAGTCAACCATCGTTTAAGATCGGCACAGTTACTTGCTCCAACATTTAATAAAGTTATTGTATTACTAGTTTTATCAAGACGTTCACGAATAGTCAGCCAATCGTTGAATCGATCAATCTTTGAATGCAGAATAGTCTTTAATAATGCTGATCGTGCTTCTCACATTTCTTGTTTTTAACTGAAGAGATCTGCGTCGACACATCACAATTTGCCTTTGATTCTATTCGTCCGAATTCAGAGCAAATCATATAAAAAAAGTCATTTGAAAAATTGGATCATAGAATGCATCCGATATAAATATACCGTACCTAAATTAATTAATTAACATGACTATTCACCAGCAGAACGGAAATTACAAGTAACACATATTTGCAAATTAGATTTACATACATAAGCAAGCAAAACCCGAGATTTGAAGAATCTCAGTTGAGAGTGGTGGTCCTTAGCACAGTCAATAAAGTAATAGATAGTTTCATAAACAAAACAACAACGACTGCCTCCAAATCTCTCTGGGTCGCAAGGCACCAATAGTGGTTCGATGCAGAAGAGCTACGGATGGGGGTCTTTCTCGGCAATGATGCGGGAAACCCTCTGGTCTTAGATGCAGACGAGCGCCAGAACGGCTACGGTGAAAACAGAACGAGGACTGAAGAGAGATATTTTAACGCATTTAGATATCAGGAGCGAAAAGGAAATTTACCAACAACGACCGCCGGAACGTGTGAGCGCCTGTCGTACGGAACGGTCAAGACGAAAATCACGGCGCGGTAAATTCGAAAAAAACGCAATGTAATTATAGGCTGAAACAAGAAGCTCTTTGCCCGTAACAAGTAATATGACAAATTAGATGTTTTGAAGAACTGGGAATGCAGTAATGATAAGAATATTTATAAAAAAAAGTGTTAAAACGTTACCAACTAAAATAGCTAAAGATACATTATATATTTATGTTTAAAAATATTTACAAAAGTCCTAGGTCGTTTAAGGAATGTTTTTTGCCACTCGTTATATTTCCAAAAATATGCTAAATATCTTTTAATATATTTAATAAAGTTATTGAAATTTGGAAGCGAATCTTAAGTTTGGTTTAACAAGTAAAACCACGGTGGTATAGCGCAAGGTTTGCAATAAGAAGTCCACGGTTCGAACCCGCGGATAGATGGAACTGGTTCGACAGTACTGAGCTGGGTAACCAATCGACGTTGCGATACAACAATTAACGTCGTTCTCTAAAGCTAAATACTGACCTATGAACTAGACAAGACCACACACAACACATTCATATATAACACATTACTTGGAGGTAGCACAGCGATTCTACATAGAGCCCAAGTGCGCTTGAACTTTATATATCCGCCACCCAAAAATCCCTATTTAGATACTTCTTGAAATTGTAATTTATGAATTTTTTTCAAACATGTAATATAATTAATATTGTGCGAAACAATAGCATATAAAAAGGACCTATTTTCCAAGAGCTGTGAGTTCATTACAAAGAAATCGTTATTATTATCCAATTATTACAATAGCCACCATTAGTTACTTCTGAATTAATATTAATAATAGGAACAAAAGTAAGAAACTCATAAACGTAAGTACAAGATAACTGTAATATCATCTTGCAGTAAGAGTAGCTACAATTATATCTAGAAATTAGCTAAATTGCACACGTGCAGGATAATTTGATAACAGCAATTAAAATGCACTTTTGCAAAAAGCAGATCACGTTACGATGCCAGAAAAAGTAGGCCACTGCTCAACGGTCATTTTCATTGTCGATCAAGGGCGGCCGTGAACTGGAATCTAAAAAGCCTGCTTGGCATATATCAAATTTTCACGTTTTTGTGCGCTTCTCTGGAATTACTTGCTGGAATTTTTAAATTGGTGTGCGCGCAAAAAGCGCTTAATATTTAATTTGCTACAGCAGCCTCAAGTTTTAAAAAATCTTCTGTATTACTCTGTTACACAACACCAGCTTAGAATTTCTCATATTCTCGTTCTCCATTCCATCTTTAATTTTGTTACCATATAATCATACAAGAAATTTATATATTCTGTGCAAAATAGTCGAATTTAAAATAAACAGATGCTAACAATGATTACGTTTGGCTGCTCAATCTTCGGACGGAAGATTTATAAAGACGATTTAAGGATCTTAATTCAAATTAAATAGATGCTATGTTAACAATTCTGCCGTTTTTTTAAATGATATAAATTAAATTATTATGCAATACTGTTTAAACAGAGTTTAAATGCTTGACACTTCGGCATAAATTGTGTTTTTATATGCTCTTAAAATAAACTTGCTCTTTAATTGAACTCTTTGCTGTACGCTGAAGACTTGAGGTAGTACAAGCCAGGACCCTGAATATTTTTATGTAGTCAACTGCTTCTAGAAAATTTTCGAATTACAGGGGTGATTTGCATAGTTTGCTTTAGCTGTACCGCGGCTGTTAACAAGAGTACACTCTTCGTTACTAATTTACTTTTATGTTTTACAATTACCTTATCTGGGAAATCGTTTAAAGGGCTATTATATCTTGCAATTTTCGTAATATAAAGTTAATAGCCTCATATTAACCAAATCGAATCATCACGTGCAGACGATGTAAGCAATTTTAATTTTCTGTTCCTGTTTGCTCGGTTTTCATTTCGCAAAGATGTTTCCGGAAAAACAAGCCATGTAAGGAAATTGATTATGAAAGTGGCTTGTCGTGTTTAATTATTCTCGCAGTCAGAAATGCGGACGCAAATTGGCTGTTAGAAAAATTATTAGGCGCAATAAAACGTATCCATAAATTTTGCAAAATTCTCGATCTTGACATTTGCTGCAGATGAAAGTTGTAGTCGCTCGACAGCCATCGGCGTGTAAATAAATAATGCTGATTTTTGCTGCCGGTTACTTTTGCGAAGTTGGAAGTATTGCAAAATTCGGAAACGACAATTTCCTGTGGTAAAATGTTCAACTAAAGTGACAGGAAAAGTATACAGTTTCAACTATTATTTATACCTTTGTCGGTATCGTTTACGCGGCAGAAGCAGAAATATACTGTGGAAACATCTGCAGTTAGAAAAAATAATAAATTATTTATTTTTATATATTTTTCCTTGAACGTCGACTGTTTACTGTCGCCGAGCGATAGAAACAAAAACTCGCATCCAGTGACGTCATTTGTTAAGGATGTTATAGGATTTTCCCTTGATTTTATTTATATCTTTTAATTTTGAAAATTATTGTAGTCTTAAACTGCACATGTTTAAACGGTTCTCACACATTAGCTCTGATTTTTTTGTTTATCCTTTCAAATTTCCAAAATAATGTAACTCAAATTTTGCCTCGAGGTTTTTAAACATTTATTTTGAGGATAAAATATTTTGCTACGATCGTGTCAAGAGTGACAAATTTTGGCACCGTTTCTAGTGTCAAAAGTGATTGTTTATGCCACTTTTAATTTTAGTGTACGAATTACGTTTCTATTGCACGTTATCATTAGTGACGTACAATAAAAACGTAATTCTCAGGCCATGCCGTAAATTTATATGTTAATCTTTATATACAGGATGTTAATTAAGTACGTAGACAAACTTTAGGGGGTGATTCCTTAATCAATTCTAAGATCAAAAGTTCATACAAACATGGGACCTAAACGGCTTCGTTTTCAAAATACAGGATGTTGAAGTTTAAACAAAATCTTTTTTTTTTCAAAATTGAGAAAACGACAAGAGGTATTCTAATGAAAATTAGTGTAGGTTAGTATTTCATAAAGTGGCATTGTTCAGTCAAAATAAATTTAATTTATTTCCACCAGTGGCGTGCATTGGGGCGACCTCAGTTAAGATTTCTCGCATATCAGAACATATAACCCCATGCGCATGCCGCCAGTAATGTCATATGATAACTTTGTTTTTCAATGATTACAGTGATTTATTTCATTGAGTAAATTAGTAATATTTTGATTCTTTAATAGCGGATATTTCAACAATGGATGAAGTAATTATAGGCAACTTACATATTTTTGAAAAGAGAATTTTAAGCGCTATCAAATAAACACATAATATATAGGGTGTTCCATTAAAAAAAGTATACAATAAGTATATAAATATATGAAAAAATTCTTGTAATTATAAAAGTTTCACCTAAGCAATTCTTCGTTACTTAAAATTATTTCTAATCACATAAGGTGTCCAATTTAATTCGGGGTGGCACCTAACTCCATTTTTCAAATAGATCATCCTGTTTATATATTTTTTTAGTTACCTGAAGAAAATAAAGATCCTTTTATTTGTTTTTAATCGATACCTTTTCAGAAAAAAATATATTTTGCTTAAATTCAGACAGAAACGAGGTGTTACAAGAAAATTCATATCATACTGTTACTTGTTTACCGTTCGGGCTATTTAAAAATTATACGACGCTTCTTGTATTAAACATTTATTTACATCAATTAGATTAATTATTATTATTTACAAACACACGAGAATTATAGAGCCGATTACAAATTACTTAAACTACAGGCGCTATTTCTATCGATACATTTATTTAATATTTACACTGGTTAAACTTCAACTATTTATTTATTTCACTCTTAACACTAACGATTTATTTCTATTTATATGGTTATTTATGTCAATAGTTACATGTACACACGGGCTTTTATTTATGTGGGAGCTCTACACGGCTCTACGCGAATCCGATTGAACTCAGGACTGCGGGAGAACTGCTCGCTATTCCCGCTCGCGAGTATTTATATTGCCAGATAGTTCCTTCTGGAAAACGTCTAGAGTTCGCTCGACCTTTCTGGCAACTCTGACGTGTCACGCGCAAGGTCGTTTCTGGAATGTTCTGGAAGACTGACTCACGCCGTCTCATGCAGCTGCCTCCAAGGTCGTTCTGCAATGCTGTCTCACGGGACGCTGAGTCATATTTCTGGGGCGACGGCCTAGCCTCACGATCGTTACAATACGATCTTCTGTGGTATACGTAAGGTTTTTTGCCTATGCCGTACCCATTTTAACAGCTTCCTAAAACTACAAGAAAGAAAATTCTTTCAAATGAAACATGCTGTAAATTTTCCATTGTGCGGGAACGTCTTTTAATTTGGGCTTTAATTTTTATAAATTATGTTCTATACCTAAAGTGAAAAAATTAACACGTTTCATTTCAAGAAATTGGCATTCTTGTAGCTTTGTCAGGCTGTTACAAAAAACCTGGATACGACCTTTACACCGATACACCATAACACACCCGGAAACCTTTCGCAAGGTTTCGTTATTCTCTTATCAAAAGATCTGATGTGATGAAATTCTTTGTAACACCCCGTTTTAGCCTAAATTTTCGAATAAGATTATTTTTTCTTCTGAAAACTAGATACTGATCTTCGGTGTGGAAAAACTTGGACAAAGTGACCCTTATTTCTTCCAGGAAATCTGAATACTATATATATGAACAGGAGGTTATATTTGAATAAATCAAGTAGCGCCCAGAACAAATGGGACACGCTGTACAATTAGAAGGAATTTTAGGTGATGAAGACGTTGATTTGGTGAAAAAATCACTACAAAATCAAACCGCATTAACTATAGATCAATAAAATAAATAGGTACCTGAATGAATACAATATAATACAATAATAGTAGAAATTCAAACTTGCGATGTTAGATACTATGATGATTCCTGAGCAACCTCGGCTGATAACACATCCCGTGACAATTCTCTTCGTAGCAAAGAACTGCTTTCAGCTACTTTGTCAATTATCAAGTCACCATCTAAATTATTGAGCACAATTCTCTCCACAGACATCAGCATGAGAACCTCCAAATTTATGTCAGTTAGTGTACTTCTTAACCGATTTTTTATAAATTTTAGGCTCAACAAAATTTCCGGAAAGAATAAATGCTCTTATGAGATTATATGTGATAATATTCGACCACATGACGAATAGCCTAATACAGGGTAACTCATAAGTATGGTCATTAAATTTAAGGGTAGTTAGAGCACATCAAACAGAACAACTTTCCATAATAAATTATAATTTAAAAATTAATAATAATCCCACAAAAAATTCAAACATTTAATTGCTTAAACTGATTGACAATCGCTGGAATGAATTTCTATGAAGAAAGTTCGTACAGATGGTTGCGATAAGACTCAATTTGGATAACATGCAGAAGCAAAAAACAGTTTTTTGGTATTTCAATCGCATTTGGTGCATTAGTTTAATGTACTTCCATGTGATTACCCATAAAGGTTTTGGCGTTAGCCAGTGGTTCTTAAAAGTTTGGAAGAAACCGTAATGCAATTTTGTTTTCATAAGCATTTGTGCAATGTACTTCTACTGAGGTGGTATGCACCAATTTAATTTAATGACCATACTTATGAACCACCCTGTATAAGTAGAAAAAGGTCAAGAAATAAGTAAAGTTCGTTCACTTGATTCTATGTAGGAACATGGCCCGAGACAAGGCGAGTCAGGGTCGCCGAAATATCTCTTTCCGAAACCCAGTTAATCTGGCATACCGTTAACGGTGTACTGGGTGATGTGGTTAGCATCACGCCTTCGACGACTGCCTTACTTTCCTTACTTTCACAACTGTGGTTTCGGTACCCAATTTTAAAAGTGACTGGGTGAGCTGTCTACCAGTTCCAGATTTGGGGATTGAACCCCGTACCGTGGCACCGCAGCCTGAGCGCCCTAACCGCTCGGCCACGCTGGCGATGTAATAAGTACAAAGTAAAAACAACAGTTCTATTTGCAATGGACATTCAAAAGACAAAGAGTTAAATTTTCAATTATAATAGATATTACTCTTTGGTATTATAGTTGGTAAACATGTCTTAGTTGTTGCATTCGAGCTACAGTACTGATTTTTGTGCTCTGTAGACTTGTATCAGTTCGCGATTCATTCTTCTCCATATGTACTAGTTTATACCTCCATATATTTTTCTTAAGACCTTCCTTTCTCATACTTCTAACATTTCTTTTACATTACTATTAAGTATCCACTTTTCACAGGGATATAGTTGGTACGTACGTCTTATAATGGTTTGATACATTCTAATATTTGCCGTTCTTGGTTTATTTGTCACAGCTTCTAGGGGATTTTTCATGTTGTTAATAAATTCATAAAACAATTTTTTATAAAATTCCTTTAAAATTTGACTAAGTAAAAAATAACCCTAACATTAAGCAAAAAATCAGTGACCCTTTTAATGTGCATTAACGTAATCCAGCCTGCGGTAAAGAAACCTTATCAGAGTGTCTACAGAAACGCTAATTTAGCTTCGTACAAACTTGAGAAACCTTTTAAAAAGTAGTCTTTATAATAAACTACAAAACTTCAGACTTTTTGTAATTACTGATCAACATCCAACAATCAATGTATAGATTTTGTATAAAATGTAAATATTTTAATATATATTTTTATTTTCAGACTGGTGTCAGGAAGCAGTTTCAAAAGCAGAGATCCTTCGGCTTATTTACCAAGGGCGGTTTTTACACAGCAACGTAACGCTAGGGGCACTTGCCTACCATTCGGAAAAACAACAGTTATGCACCTCGTTCCAAGAGAAAATCTTCCCGAACCCAACTCACAAGGTAAAGTCTCAAATTTATGTTTGATTTGAAGCAGTGGTATAACTACAATTTGTGTTCAAGATATTATATTTGGGCAGCCACCTACCAGATTTTAATCTTGTAGAAAATGTGTAAAAAAATCATCAAGGTTATGTAGTTATGATGTTCATTGTACCGCATGTTCGAAAAAAAACTAATTTAGAATAGGCCTTGACCATATTATTAAAGTTGGCAACAGCTTCTCATGTTTTCTGTAGCTACAAGCCAACAACATAAAAGTAGCAGGTGAACTATTTACATTATTTTTTAACGTTGGTAGCTGTGTTCAAATAAATCAAACTGACTTTTTAAAAGGGCCTGCTTAGAAGCTTTTACCAATTGTAGAATTAGCTGTACTACATTATGAGCGGCTACGGAGTTTTATAGTGATATAAGCCGTTCACGATCTTTTTGGGTCAGGTGAGGCTATGACCATCTAGTAATTTTGTTGGCAGAACCTCTGTTGCAACTAAACTCCCTCATGGAAATTGACACTTTTTGTGTTAGGTTAGGTTGTTTTCAGTTTAAGGTTATATTTTCTGAATAGGTACATTGTTGCCGGATATTCTCTAGTCTTCACATCGACTCGCGTTCTTTTAAATTTGGTCTGTCCTTTTTAAATTGGAAGTAGCATCGTTTAATGGAAATTTTTTGTTGTAACAAAACTATTTTGGGCATTTTGACTTTTCCTTTGGCGGAAATTAAAATTATTTTTATATATTTGATATATCATTTAGTTTCTTACGAATATTAAAATAATAAATCTGGCAATGTGGTGGCAAGAAAATGTCGAACTGACACTGACAGAAAAGAAAAGTTGTATCCCCTACATCACCGAATCAGTTAGTCCAACATGAAAAGAAAAAATCATAGCCAACTCTGTCCCAAAAAGGTCGTGAACGGCTTATACATAACCTCTAATTAATCCTTTTGACTGCTATTTTTAGGTTGTTGACTTGTAATGTCAAATTCAAGTGTCAAGCTGACTTCAGGCTTGAAAATAAAACCACACACCTAACGGATTCCGAAACGAGACTTTCTGTTTGGCAGGAGTAGATTTGTGTTCCATGCATTAGTTTTAAAAGGTCGTCGGTGGTATGCAATCATATGTAATTTTTTGAATATCCAGCTTGATCTACTCTCTTTCAATATGGCCGCCACAGCTGAAATCGGGCTGAGTCCCGTAGGTGTTTATTCTGTGATAGAACGAAGTGTTTAATACCTGTTTCACTAGGACCTACTCTAATTATTTTAAGGACTTCATCCTATATTTTAAAGAAGATAAGCTGAATAATTATCATTGCAAATCTAAAGCATATTTTCTATAAGACTAGAAACAAAAATAACACTAATTACTTTGAAAGAAGTGACAAACAACCTTTATACACTAAAAAGGAAAGTCTTAGATGTGTACTATGAAAATTCTCAATTGACACTTTTTAGAATGTAGTTTAATAGTAGTTTACATCGTGTGTTAAAAAAAACCTTCGCAGCATGCCATGATCAACTTGAAGTTTGCCGTAACTTGAGATCATATATGTATTACTTACTATATTGCTAGCAGGGCCTCGGAACGGCCGAAAAGATTACGGCGCCGACATAGTCTCACTTTGAGTATAACGCGTCTCATGCGCATGCCTGAGAGTTCGAATTCCGCCTTTAGAAGCGAATTTTAAACTTGACTGGGAGGTTCACTTCCCCCACTGCGCGGACGACGCCGACGCGCTTGCGCACAGCTCACCATATACATTGAAGAGTTGGTTATCTGTCTCACTTCCTTCGTGACCCCTCAACTCATCGCCGCTAGCAATATAGTTCTTTAAATATATGCTTGAGATATACCCATTGATGCAAATGAACTACCAAGTCGGAGAGAACAAATTACTTCTGACCTTGAATTATTTTCTTAAAAACAACACTCTTAACAAAAACATTTTTTATTGACCGTTATGATTATTACACTCGTTGTTGTGTACATGCCATCTTATTTTCCTTTTTGCTTGATACAAGTAAAGTATGTTTTTTCCTATAAAAATTTTGAAGGTCAAAGAATTTAGGGTTTATGTTGGCATTACTTGGATTTCTTTAAAAAAATATGTTGGTAATAGTAATTTACGTAACAAGTATAGAAAGTGGAACTTTTCAGTACGAGTGAGATGTTTCCGGAAGAGGCCGTTAGGCCGAGTCCGGAATTTCGAGACGAGTATGGAAAAGCCACTTTCATACGAGTTTCGTACAATATTTTTTCGTACACTAGCATACAAAACGGAATACTAAATTTATCCTCGTATATAGCAAATAAGTAGAGTAATATTAATGTAATGTAATATTATATGTGTTGTAACTAAGGAAACGTACGGCAAAGTGCTACTTTGCCGTACGAATACCGCAAAATACTACTTTGCCGTACGAATACCGCAAAGTGCAACTTTCTGATTAATAAATTGTACGGCAAAGTAGCTCTTTCAATGCTAGTGTACGAAAAAATTTGTTTTAGTAACTTTTTAGAACTAAAAATTGGTGGGAAATTTAAAATCTGGCATTAAAGGAGTTTTGTTTTTAGGTAATCTTTCGTAAACTTCTTCTTCTGGTATGTTAGGCTGCAGATCCAACAGTTCTTCTGCACACCTCAGAATTGCTTTTTTTACATTTAATTTTAAAAGATTCCGTTTTTTACGCGTATTGATTTTCAAAAAAGAAAAGCTGACAATTTAATTTTAAATGTCGGAATGACGCAAGTCATTTACAGAAAAACCTGACAAAAATAAATTTTCTAATAATTTTAAAAAAGCAGTTTTGCCAGTTTTATTTTGACTTTGAAAATGTTTATAGGAACAAACGTACTTTAAACTTAATGCAGCGTAAACTTTCCCTGTCATAGTGACAGTTGTTTTCATAAACTAAATACAATCTGATATTCAGCTACAGACTTAAGTTAAGACATGACTACATTTTCTATCTGTCTTTCCAAGGCCTACCCTAAATGAGTTTTTTTTAACACACGATATAACAAGGAACTGAAGTTTATCTTTTATCACGAATGTGGATTTAGTTGCCGAGGCCAGTAGGGCCAAGGCAAATAAACCACATGCGGGGTAAAAAGGAACTTCAGGTCCGAGGGGTACTTTATTTTTTTTTAATGGAGAAATCGTGAAATTGCAACATTTTAACCAAGTTTTGGGTTATGTTGATGTTGGTTGACGTTTACTTATCGTCCCGCCACCTACAAAAAGTTATAAAACAATGGATTACTTCACTGCCGATTTCTTGTATTTTACTGAAAGTTTCGACGTTCTTCACTGCCGATTAAAAAAAAATAGATTTCTAGAGTTTTGTATAGTGATGGGCCTATCCGGAATGAATAATCGGAAAGTTTCCGATTGTTCAAAAAATCGGAAGGTTCCGATTATTTCGGAACTTTTCGGAAACCGATTATTTTACTGTTCGGTGCACAAAATTCGGAACTTTCGGAATTCGATTATTCTACTATTCGGTATACAAAATGAGAAAACGAAAGCCAATTTGAACTGAACGGAATACAGAATGTTGTGTTGAGTCACTTGACTGCTATATGCTGGTTGGCGAATGCCGACGGGTCGCGCCGTGTGCGCACGTGTATGATACGTGAAAGGCACTAATGGCAGTGGTATTTCGTAGATTAATTATTAGATAGTACACCTTACAGACTTCAAATTCATGTATTGTTTTATACTATCTATTATGTACTGTATGTGCCATTAAACTTTAAAATATCACAAAAAGTCGATTAAGAGTATTAAGGTAACTAGAAGTCTAGAACTACTGTAATAATTTGAAAAAATATTTTATTTCCTCTTATATCCCACTCTGCGACTCAAACTCATAAATTGTTTTCTTAGAATATAAAGACCTTTATATTCTAAGATTGTTTTACTGGCCGTCCTACAAACCCAAACAATAGATGCCAACGCAGATAAAGGCTTACGGCGCAACGGCAAGTGCTCGCATCGTAAATTTGCACACACTTCATCTTCCTTCCGCTTGTTGTTGTTTCGTTCGTTTTCCCTTGCTTGCATTTACGGAATGTAAAATAATCGGATGATATTCCGATTTTATAAACATTCCGAAATGGAACATTCCGATTATTGAAATCATCCGATTATGCCCATCACTAGTTTTGTATACAGTTTCATATACAGTGGTCAACGGATGAGATTGGTAGGAGGAAAATATTTGTTGATTTTGTTATTGGGAAAAATTAATTCTTTACAAATGTAAAACCCCCAAAACCATTATTAGATTAAATTTCAATTTAAAGGGTGAGGTGACCACAAACAAAAATTGAATTTTCAATGCTTTTAAAACTAGAGAAGAGAATCTTCCCTAGGCACATTTTATTTAGTGGCAATTTTTTTACTTATAAACAGCTTTATTTTTTTTAACAGTAGTTACCGGATTGATTTGCCTTTAGATTTGTCATTTTATTATTTAAATAAATTACTGACATTTTGACAAGGAAATATAACTTTGTAATACATTTAGCTCTAAACACCAATTAATTACATTACCTATTTAATATAAAATTAACAAGAACTGTGCAGGTGGATAGTTCTGCCACTGCTTTTCAGAGTAATTTTGTGTGTCTGTCTGTATCTAAATACAAAATATATATTTTACCTCTTGTTTTGTTTGCAGATCAACGACAAAAAAGCAAAGGTGGAAATAGTAGTTGTTGCTCTGCGTCGTGCAGTATTCTGTAGATGACTGAAATTGCAGCCGTTTTGTTTTACGTTGTATCGACATCATGGCGCCATTCTGTAGTATTGCATTGCAAGATTGCAAACAGCCCATTAACAGGCTGCTGACCATTAAGCAAAGTTTATGTGCAGCAGTAATAGACAATGAAAGAAAGTTTCCATAATGTTGTGATATTGGTTAGTGTATAATATATATATCAACATATTCATGTGCCAGACTAGAGTGTGTGATTCTGCGTACAGGTTGTTCATTTTTAACTGCAGGAGAATCCGCTACACTCATCATCCATCGTTATCATTTTTAGTTTATTTATATAATTAGTTATGTATATTATGTTTTATAACTCTCTTCATATTCATAGGTGTACATTTTTCACTTTACTCATAACAATCATCGGAAACGTGTTAACGTTTGTAGTAAACTTATAAATTTACCTGTTTTTCAGTTGCAGTATTAGATAGATTTTGTAAACAGTTTTTTTAATCGAATTAGCAACATTAAATTTCGTGAAAGACAAATATTTTATAGGATAGTGAATGCAAATCTGTGTTTGAATTTGCGTAAAGCATAAAAGTATTACTTAAGTAGCTATATTTGGAGTTACCTATGTAACTAATGAATTGTACATTTATTAAAGAGATTTTTTGTAGTTAAACTTAAGAGCCCAAAATATCCCTCCATATGTTCCACCACTCGTCCTATGTATAGATATTTATTTGACGATTCTCATTTTATATTTCGTTAGGCAATGTATACCTTCGCACTAAGTTTACTCATACATAAAATCGAAACGAATATTTTCAGTACAAATTTCTCCCAAGCTTGTTTGCAATTCAACACAGGGTGGTACAGAATACACTAAATGTACAGCTATTTAATAGATGTATTATATTTAAATTGTTGCACCGCTTTAATTTTTGTGATGTTTGCTAGTTTTCAATTAAATACCAACAAATTTCGGTGGCATTGCTAGAACCATCTTATGAACTATTGTGATTTATTTTTTAGCGTACACACCTATGTTTTCCTTTTATTAAAATTTGTAGTAGCAAAAATGTTGGTCCTTGATTCATAGATCGTGAAAATTATTTTATGATTGCGTGGCCCATAGTTTTACTTATTACCTGCCAAAAATTAGTTTTCTAACATTTAAATCTTACAGTCAGTAAAAAGAGTTGTTATAGTTATTTAGAATTATATTTAATTTACACAAAAGTGATTGAGAGATTATGCTTTAATTATTAACGATATTATTTTATAAACTGCAAGCACTGCCTAAAACTTTTAATGCCAGTTCTAGCGACGTCATCAATAACATTTGGACCAGGTTAGTGTTCTGAAATTTTATCTTGGTGGTGTTATAATGTAAGCTTGATGGCGAAGTGTAATTTTAGAACAACGATTACCTAATCACTTTCAATTTTATTTTTAAGCGTTATAGGCAATTTTTATATTTAAAATTTGATTTCATACTTTGATGGAATATTCAGAATCAAAACTACACAAAGTAGAATAAACAGGCCTAGTCTTAAGGTCTGTATTGTATTAATTTGAACTGTTTAGATTATGTAATTATACTACAGTTAATGTTGCTGCAACACATGACATTAAATAATATCCTACGTTCAAAATTTAATGTTTTACATAGTTCTATTGTAAATATGTAGTAGTTTAATGATAAAATGTATTTTTGTTCCCTTAAGCATTGTTTAATAATCGCAGATAGATTTAGAATAAAACTGACTACAAATATGGTTTGTGTTTTTTTTCTGTATTGTGGTAAATAACAGTTCCGTCCTACACAATGGATAGGCTCACTGTCCAGGCTAACTCGAATCCTTGGCAATTATACGGTCAGAAGTAAGATTGGGCAAAATGGTTCTTTAGCTCCAATATAAAAACAACACGGAGCGCCAGCTGCCGCTTAGCAACAACCATAACTTTAGACTAATCAGCACACTAAACAAATTTCACGTACCGTTAAAGGCCTCCATCTGATACCAACCTATTAAAAGAAACTAAAAGGTATGGTTAGATCATATAAAAAATTCCAGAAGTGAAATTGAATCACCAAGACTTGAATAAAAACAACAGCCAAGCACAAGTGAAAATTTGTGAAGATACCGTTATGAAAGTGAGATAACAACAGTTAACAAAAGGTACATATTAAGAGCAATTAAAAAACAGCCATAGCTAAAAAGTGCATCATCTTTTTAAATCACTTGGAAGTTATACAAAATAATGGTACGTCTGTCACGGAAATAGTTGGTCCCGGATGTCATAATAACATCATGACAGTCGTTAGTGGGGTTGGAAGTCCCCACAAAATGTACAGCGACGTCTATAATTGGCCTAAAGGCTGTTGGCTGAGTGCAAAATAAAATAAATAAAATAAACATTTTCAACAATTTTTGTAGACAATCTCTGTGTCCTTATTGTGGCGCGTTTTAAGTCGGCAGTCAGTTGGCTGTTGTGATCGATTCATCATAACTTCACTACTATGTGTTTCCTGTTTTCCAGTTAATTCTTAAGTTGTTATCGTTATTTGTTGATGACAGGAGCAATTACTTATCTTAAGTGAAATGTATTATTTTGTCATAAAACTAACTAAAAATTTAATTGATGTGATTGAAATTGGAGTTTCGACTTTACATGAAGGCGCTTGAATAAATTTTGTATCAATTAAATGTTAATAATAAAAAATGTGGAAGATTATTCCGATTTACTTTAGTTTATTCCTTGCGAGGTAAAATTTTATGATTTTGAATAATTAAGACTGTTTTCGTAACAGCCAAGTTGATTTGAGTGTTATTTATTTTCACTGAATGAGAAATTAATAAAATGGTAACACAATAAAGTGTTTACTCCCAGTACCCACTCGGATGCCACTGCCACGAAAACTAAAATGTTAAAGTAGTACCAACTCCTGTTAAATGGGTTGCCTACATACGACCATAATCAGCGTCATTTCTGAAGGCACTGCACTTCAGCAAAGGCTTCCAACACAGAACAAGCTTGTGTAAAAATAATGAAGGGAAAATAATAGTTAATAAAACTGATGTGGCAGATAGATGTAGATAATATTTTGCCGAATAACTGAATACAGAAGACGAGGAACAAGAAAAAGAAAATATAGAAGGAGATGAAAACAAAGAGAATCAAGAACCAGATCTGTCGTACAACGAAATCAAAGACATAATAGGCAAAATGAAGACGAATAAAGCGCCAGACGAAGATACGATTCTAGTAAAACTCTTAAAATCGGGCGGACACCGGACAGACACAATATGAAAAGACAGAAAAATTAATACAGACAATATGGAAGAACGAAAAATGTCGCATTCATGGAATGTAGGAGTCCTGTCTCCTATCACATCTTCTACTGTTAGAAATTCTAAAACCATACGTGGAGAGCAAGATAGGAGACTACCAGGAGGGGTTCAGGAAAGAAAAGTCCACAACTGATCAGATTTTTAGCATTCGACAATAGCGGAAAAGGCTAGAGAATTCGGAATAGAAACTCATAATATCTTCTTAGATTATAAATAAGCATACGGCAGTGTGAGGCACAAAGCAGTAAGACAAGCCCTAGAGACCTTTAGATTCCCACAGAAGTTAAGAGGACTGATGGTAACGACTATTAAATAGGCAAATTATAAGATAACAATAGGAGGAGAACAAAATCAGGCCTTCGGCAGCAATGTCGAACTGCGACAAGGAGATGCATTGTCCCCTTTAATTTTAAACATGGTACTGGACATCGTAAAACGATAAAGAAGCCGACCTGCGATTAATTTATAAAATTAAGCAATGGTAGTAAGGAAAAATCGCAGATCAACCCCTCTACAGTTTATACACCACGGCAGCTCTGAAAACTCTTTACTTACCGCGATGGCCGAGCTAACTCAATTTCGGCGGCCTTGGATCGTGGGTTCAAATCATCAGCTGTGTACCCTGGAATGTCTTCAAAAAAGGAAAGGAAATGGGCGCCAGAAATCAAATGATTTCAAAGAATTAAAATGAACTACAAGTGACTAGCGTTTAATTAATAATTAATAAATGGACTTGTAGAGTGAGTAATAAATAAACAGAATAATTAAAATGCAATTAAAGTCAAGACAAGGTTGTGTACATTAACTGTAGGTTGCGACACGCATAAAAATCAAAAACCCCTTTCGGGTTATTCTAATAACTGTAACTTCAAATCAATTGTGGGATATGCATACCTCAGTCATTTGATAAGACCTTTCTGTTTAGGCTATTGAAATAAAAAAGGCGTGAATGCACCTTTTACAAAGGGTTAATACACATCAAAATTGTAGCTTTAAATATTAATCATGATGAAATATAATGATAACCAGTTACGCATTACAAATAAAAACAGGTATTGAATTAAGCTATATAGTTATGTAATGACAATGAGCGTAAACACAAATTTTAACTGTGGAAGGTTTTGGAATCCAAATTCCGAGTACTGAATGTAATTTAATAGAAAGTAATTGTAGACAGCCGGACCAAATCAATTTTAGGCCGGGGAAACCATCTGCTTTCCACACAGTAATTACCACCAAGGGCGGCACTAACCTTGAGTTCCTAGCTAATTGTTGACGGGAAAAACTGGTCAGGGGTTGCTATACCAAACAGCCAGGAGTTCCCTTAATGGGCCCGTGATCGAAGCATAATCACTTCCCAGGTTGAAGCATTAAGACTAGACATTATCCGGCGGAATCGAAAATTAGAGCAGCACGGCGGCCTAGCGTCTTAGAACGAATTTTCCGGTTTTACAATATTAATTAAGAGCTAAAAAAATTTAATTACTATGGGAATAACAAAACAGAAAAGCACCATCGTACCTAATCATAATCAGCCCTTGGAAACACAATGCTCATAAAAATTGATCGAGCGCACGTAATTTGACTTAAACAATCAAACCTTAGCCGCGCCGGTGACGGTGGGCTCAGGTGAGAACAGCAAGTACCTGGACGAAAAATTCGTTTCCAAAGGAAAGCTCGCATTACAACGGCCTGTGATAACAGATAGCACGGGTTAAAAGTGCATCGCGCGAACGAACTCAATTTACGAATTCGAAATGAAAAGGATTTATAATTCAACTAAAAATATACAGGTTAGGCCTGAAATAAATTGGTAACTGGCGAAACAATTAAGCAGAGCCAAAAAATTGTTTCAATCGTCATAAGGAAAAACACCACATGAAACGAGCACCTCTTCAGAAACCTGAACCAGATGTTGGCGTATGCTGACGACATAGCTTTAATTAGTACTAACGAAAGAGACATACTTCAAACCTTTAAATCCCTGAAAAATAACTCGGAAGAGGTAGGACACAAAATAAATACGGGGAGAACAAAGTACCTAAGAACATCAAAACGAACAGAACAATAATAACAAGTAACCAGGAGAACAGGAATAGATATGCAGGGTTAATAATTTCAAATACCTTGCCAAAACAATAATAAGAGCAATACTAATGTATGGCTGTAAATCATGGACCCTAGTGAAGAAAGAAGAACAGAGACTAAGGGTGTTTGAGCGAAAAGTGCTATGAAGGATATTCGAACCAGTCAAGGAAGGGGGAGAATAGAGACAAAGATATAATGAAGAAATTAGAAGACTATGTAATGAACCACAGATAGTTAATGCTGTTAAACACATGAAAATACAGTGGATAGGGCATGTGCCCCAAATGACACCCAACACCATAACCCAAAGAGTATTTAACAGCACACCAACAACAACACGACCGAGAGGAAGACCGCGTAAGAGGTGGCTTGATGGCTTGTTCCAGGATTTCCAAAAGCTTAATGTAAACAACTGGAGAAGAACTGCCAAAAACAGAACAGACTGGAGGAAAATTGTTGTCAGTGAAGACCCTTGACAGGTGGTAAAAATCGAGAGAGAGTAAGCAAACTACAACCAGTGGCCACAGAACGTTAAGATTGACAATAAATTTGAATAAACAAGAAAGAAGAAACTATACAAACAAATAATGTGTGAAACAGTCAGTGATGAAGAGAAGGAACCTACAAACAGGATATAATTATCAACAACAGCGAGGATATTCAGAAAGAATACAACAAATTAGAAGTTTTAAAGAATCAATCAATAAAATAATTTAAAAAGACTCATAGAACCAAATATACTCCCAGAGCAGGCCATAGAACTGATTAAAACAAAAGGAAAATTAAACGAAGAAAAACCACAAAGTAGAATAAAATATATAGAATGGTGTGGGGTTAATAAACTATCTAAAAGGTGAATAGATTAAGATCCAAGGAAAAACAAAAAAACACTTATTGAACAAATACTCACTGAAACAAACTTGACAAAAAACCTAACACAATTGGATTCCCAACAAAAAACAAAGAAAGTAGAGTAGAAATTGATAGAGGAGAAATAATTAAGATAGTCATAGAATATTACCAGGAAGTATATGCTTCTACTAGTAAAAACGATCCGTGAGAGCTAAAAATAGATAACCAAAACAACAAAGCTGTTCCAGAAATACATAAAACTGAATTACGAAGAAATATAAAAGAATTAAAAAGAGAAAAAAATGTCAGGAGAAGTTGGTATAGTAAACAAATTAATAAAAAAAGGCCCGGAAAAATAATAGATCAACTTTATATTCTGTTTAACCCTCGCCTGGCAAAATAATTTCAGTTACGCGGAGTGCGGAAATGGGTCTCTAGTGACCCTGAAACAATAAAGAAGCCAACCTGCGATCGATTACTAATAATAATCAATGGTAGTATAATCGCAGATCAACCCCCTTATCATTTATACACCACGGTAACTCTGAAATGTTCTTACTCACCGCAATGACCTAGCTAGCTCAATCTCGGTGGCCTTGGGTCGCAGATTCCTATCATCAGCTGTACTGCTGCAAGCTCTTTTAATAATAAAAAAACACAGGGCGCCAGAAATCACAGATTTCAAGAAATAAATAAAATTATAGCAACAATTAGGTTTATTCAATCAATAATTGATAATTAATAGTGGCTTGCAACATCGGTATAAAGTCCGTAAATTGTTTATCACAATATTAAAATGTTTGAATACAGTATATTACTTATGCTGAAAATGCAGCACGCACAGCAAAAAAATATGTGAACCTCTTTTGGACTCTTGGATTGAATATGATTACAACTCAATGAAGGAGTAAGCTTGCCACTGTCATATGTTTTAACCGTTATCTCGGTGATGATGGTAAAATGGCGTGAGGGCACTTTTTACCAAATTCTTAATAAGTATTCAAATGAGCATTTAATAATAAATTAAATTTGTGAATTGTAAATTTGTGAACAGTTAATACATTATGTTTTAAATTTGTAAAGCGTAGATTTGTGAACAATTAATACATTACGTTTTAACGTAGTTTAAATTTGTAAATTGTAAATTTGTTAACGGTGGTGAAGCGTCGTTGAAATCGATTCAGCCAACAATTCATGGGCGGACGGGGTTATCAACAAACGTTGAAATAAGACTAACCTGGATTGTGACAAAAAAAATGTCGCATGCAGGCGATGAATTGGTCCAGGATTATCTTAACGTTCCAGCCAACAGCAGTACCGACCACGTGGCCGAAATTGATAATGGAACGGGCGCTCCTTGTCACAAACTGGTAAGCTCAAAATGAAATTCCAGAAAGGAGTTGCGGGTCCAAGTTATTAATTATGGTGTTAAATAAGGAGACCCAAATAAGAAGTTGTCTAAAAACGGCATCTAAGAATGGCGTTTAAGAATGACGTTGAAAAGCTAATAAGAAAAATAAATTACTAAACTTGAATATCAAACAAAGTAGCGCAGACATACCTGATTTTAGTCATCAGCTCACAAACGAAGTTAATTAATAATCGGTGCAATAGCACGCGGAAATGCCTTCGTAGAAGCAAGTTACTTCAACCGAATGCGGAAATCAAATGCCCGCTAAGCGATGGAATAGCTGCCCGCTGGCGCAGAGAGATAACAAGTGAATTTCGGAAAAACCAAAACCAGCACTCTTGCGCGAAACAAGATTTGATATAATTTGAAATACAGCGAATTATAACTCAAGTGAAAATATACAGACTGGCCCGGAATAGATGAATAAATGACGAAACAAATAGCCGGAGCTAAAGATTTGTTTCAACCCGGATCGAATTCAAATTTTAAAAATTAGTTTAAAAGCACCACAATGTCTGTTTTTCTAATACTTGCACATGATAATATAATCATAAAACTTTTATTTTTATTGACCTCCAGACTAAAAAATTCTTCATATTCTGTGTCACTTTTATCGCTGCCACTGTCCTCATCAGACAAAAAAAGTCATTTTCGTCATCAGCACGCATTAGTTCGTCATACAATTGTTGTTCCGTAAGGGGAATTTTATTAGGATTCATTCTTTTTGCCTATTATTTTACACAGTGTTATTAAACTCCAGAAAACAAGAAAAAAAAACAATGGAGCGCAAAACGAGGAAGCCGGGTCTCAAGTGACCCGAGCGGATTATTTCAGGTATATCAAGACAAAATTTATTCTACAGCATCTCCATAACAGCTTCGAGGAACACGCAAACACCCAAAGCAGTATATTGGAAAAAGGTAGAATTATTAAAAAAAAGAAAGGCCGGGTCACTTGAGACCCGGTTTCCGCAGTCCGAGGGTTAACAAAATACTCGCAATGAAAAACTCCCTAAGCAATGATTAAATTCCAACATAATTTTATTATATAAAAAAGAAGACCCACAAAACCGCAAACTACAGACCAATAAGTCTTATGTCAAGTTTAAACAAACTCATTTCAATAATTCAAAGAAGAATTACAAAACAATTATACCAAAACCAAGCGGAGGAACAAGAAGGCATTTGCAAGAATTATTCAACAAGAGACCATTTACACACAGTAAACCAAATAATGGAAAATTGTACAGAATTTCAAACACTCGTCTAAACGGTTCTAATTGATTTTGAGTAGGTTATCAATTCTGTCAACACGATTCTATGTTACACCACTTATTAACCAAGGAATAACAAACAAATATATTATGGGCCAGGAAAAATAGGAAATAGAGTCCATTACTTACATCAATTTGTTAAATATTATCGTACTTAGGACCTTATATCCTAAGCTGAGCAATGCTATCCCTCTGTAGATTTCGCATATGGTTTTGTCTCCTGCTTTGTGTAGAGGACATATTGTTGCAGTATTCCAGCTTACAGGTACCTAATTCTTCTTTCGTCTTTCCCTGGTGCTTTATTATTTTTTAAGTTTTCTATAATTTCGGCAATCTCCTCTTTTGTTGGGATTTCAACATTTTCTTCTTGCTGTGCTACCTCCTGCCTTTGATTATCACCTGTCCTGCTTTCTCCTCCTGTACTTAATAACTTTTCAAAATACTCCTTCCATCGATTTGCACTTTTCTGCTTATTTCCTTTGAGATTTCTTTCTCCATCTCTACAAAATATTACTCTCGGCTAGAACCCTTTCTTTTTTTTACTCCTACCTCTTTGTAGAACTTTCTAGTTTGTTTATTTTGTGCCATATCTTCTATTGCCACCAACTTTTTTTGCTCATACTATCTACCTCTTCTTTTTCTGCAAAGTTTTGTCACCTCTTTTCGTTTCGCACTATAGGTAGGTAGGGGAGATCGGGGTAAGATGACGAAGGGGTTTTATTGAAATGCCAAAAGAAGTGGACAAAACTGAATACTAGCGCCATCCAGTGAATTGTATCTAGGACTAAAAGGTGTTGGTAATGTAATATTTTAAGACGCAGCTAAGTCGCATAACGATAAAGTTTGTTTTTCGATATTGCGGTATAATTTTGAAGTGATCGTTTTTAATGTTTTCTGGATTATTATCAGGTAAATTAATATGTTTATTAAACTGCATGAATTTTTGTAGTAATGCCCTTTCTTCTTTCTTTACATAGTAAATCTACAGTATATGTAAATGTCTGGTGTTCATAGGCAGTACTAGATGCGAGCTTGGAGGGGCTAAGAGCACGATTGGCAAATTATCCCCTCCCAAAATTTTAATTCAATATTCAGTTGTCCCCCAATCTTGAAGACTAGTTCCGCTTATGCTTGTTTATATCGAGTTTACTAATATTAATTTTTTTATCCACAATCACCTTATAATTGAAGTTTTATCCACACTTACGAACCGTCTAAAGTACCACTTTATCCACTAGTGGAATAATGAAATTACTGTATTCCACTAGTGGTATAAAACCATGTCACTTACTACTGCATTGTTGGTAGCACTGTCAAGCTATGACAAATTCGAAATTTGTAGGTTAAGTTTTGCGTCAATCTGTGTCAAATAACAAACAAAACTTAACCTATTAACCTCTCGAATTTGACATAGACTGACAATACACTTCAGTACTGCCAAACGTATAACATTTGATCTTTCGGTACTTTCCAAATTGTCACTATGACTTTTCATGGCTGTCAATACAAAACGTATGATTTTTTAGATATTTATTGAGTTGTTGGATGAAACGTTGTATTGCATTCGTGTTTTAGTTGCGTTTATCCACTTAAGAAAATTAAACGCTCGAACTGCGTTCTCGCGTTTAAACATTCTTGCGTGGATAAAACACTTATACAATAAATAACTATATTCGTAGATTTGCGTATTATAAATGTAAAAGAATTTTATTCGGCTAATAAATCCGTACAGGTTAAGTTTAATTCGTTGTTAAAGTAAACAGAAGCGCATCAAAACGTTAATGCTTATGACATTTTATTCATTAGTACTAAACAGATTTTGATGCGCTTTTGTTTATTTGCCTATTTGTTTATTGGGGAAGTAAATTTACTCCACAAATAGTTATCTAATGATTTATTCATGGTTTATAATACTGTCCATAAAAGTGACGTTTTATAAATCAGCGTGTTAAAAGTGCATTTAGAATCTTGAACTGGAAGTCAGGTTATAAAGTTATTCCAGTTACTTCTTTCGTTAGAGGTAAAGTGTTTTTTTAAATAATTAAAGCATTATGTAATGAATAAAGTCAAATTTGTACTATTATAATTACTTTTAATAACCAACTTTGACAGCTACCGGCTGCAGAAACAGTCACCTGTGCCGTCAAGGCCATCTATTTACTATGACATAAATCATAACTGTCATAAATGCAAACCTTTGTTAAATCGACATTTATGGATTAATAACAGTAAATTTAAGGCCGTAAAAAATATTGTGTGCAAACTCGTAATAAACGTGTGTATGCACTCGACATGTTATGAAACTCAGCCTTCAGCTTCGTTGCATAATTTTCATGTCTCGTGCATAAACATCCACTTTTAGAACTTGTTGCACAAATAGCTATTTTCGTAGAGTAATATTTGCATAGAAAAATTCAAAAAACTATTCTAGGGGAGCTGTAAACCCCATGGGGGCAACGCTCCACCCGGATTCTTCAGGATTTTTAGTATGTTGTATACAATGGAACTCTTAACAACTATCTAAAAATCAACTTACCACCAGTTTATTCGTACTTTGCCCAAAAACGGTCCATTTTTCCTGACGTAATTAGAATAATAAGCACAACTTGCAAAACACAGCAATTATATATAAAACTCGACCTTCTCTCCCCCCATCTCTTCAATGCAGAAAACAGGAATAAATGTAAATGGCAGCAAACTGACATATTTAAGATTCGCCGATGACATCCTTCTAGCAAACTCAGAACGAAAACTCCAGAAAATGGTAAATCAAACGAATGACCTAATCAAAATTCGCTGAAAGTAAATAAACAAAAAACAGTGTTTGAATGCGGTGCGATGCAACAATGAATTTAATTAATTAACTAATAGATCGTGAACAACAAATAATAAAATACACAAAATAATAAATTGCCTTGACTTACCAATTTGATGATAACAGCAGGAGCGGGATGGACGGAATTATTGTAATAATCGCCTTTAACAAATATCGACTGCTGTTTCACACAGGAAAAATGGTTGCCGAGCGCGGGGTTATATGTTAAAGCCTTCGCCTTGTCTTCTTACAATGATTTTTACAACAGTGGTGCGTTTTCCGTAAGGGACAAGGTAGAAGGAATGGTTACAAATTTAAGGCAACAAATTTGAAAAATAGCGAAATTCATCATTGTTAGTCCCTCTACCGGTTATAATTTTAACTAACACGGTTGGCATTACTTGCAAATGCGGAAATAATTAAATTATAAAATAATAACTACACTAACGCTATGCTAACCTAACATGCCGCCCACTAAAATACAAGGTATTTTAAACAATTATTGGTTTGGGAGTGAACACAATTTTATAAGAGAACGTTTTAATGTACTCTGTATAATTTTAATTGTGGCAACGCGGGAAATATCCTGTGCATCTGGGTGCAGCGGGATATCCCGACCCAAGCGCGAACGCAATAAGGGAGATAAATCATCCTTGAGTAACACCAAGGATCTAGGCTGGAGTTGAGTAGACACTGATGTCTATTTAGCTCGTTGTTGAAGAGTATGCAAGTACTCATGATGCCACCTTTTCCAAAAATGTTGGTGCATCTTTTATAGCAACTGCCAGCGAGTAACTCTATTGTAGTTTATGTCAGTGTAATTCGGATCAGGGATGCATGTCAGTTGCGCTAATGTCAAATACTGGCCTGGAGTTAATACTTCCAGTTCATTGGGATCGGAACTTAAGAGGCATAGCGGGCGTGAGTTTAATATGGCTTCAATTTATGCGAGAACCGTCGAAAACTCTTCAAATGTAAGGATTTACTCCCCAATTACACACATTACACACGTTTTTACAGACTTGATTCTTGCCTCCTAGATATCTCCAAAGTGTGGAGCGGAAGGGGGGTTAAATTTCCAGGTTATACCTTCCTGGTCGACAGCTGCCTTAAAATAAGTCGAGAGACTACGTGCGGCTCCGACGAAATTGGTGCCACAATCACTCATAATGAGACCACATCGACCGCGACGAGCAATAAAACGGCGCAATACCGCGAGAAAAGCATCTGTGGAGAGGTCGAAAACTAGCTTAGATGTTTTGGCACCTTGGACTCTACTCACAGTTATGGTATACGATGGATCCCCAAAATCAACTCCGATTGAATAAAATGCCATAAAATGCTGGTAGATTGCCTATTGGTGGCTGCAGAGATTTTGGCTTTACTCGAAAGTACTTAAAGCAGCTGGATAGGAAACGGCGTATAGCGCGCTGAGACGACGAGATTCAGAAATTTTGTCTACATAAATAGTCAAGCGTTCGTGGACCAGGATGAAGGTTTTTATTATGAACATCTTCTATGACTAGCGTTGTTAGTCCATGAGACTGCGGTAGTAGAGCAGAGTGTTTTTCTTTTTCTTGATAGAAGAGGCTTACGCAACCTGCCGCCCACCCTGAGAATACTTCGGTCATCAAGAAATGGACTTAACTTTCGGAGTGACCTTGGAAGTGGCTTGTTTAGTGTTAGGTTTTCTATAGTCTCATGGAAAGTTTGACGTTGCACTTGTTTTACCAAGATGTGCAGGGCTTTATGTCCAGTCCACCATAAGCCGGAAGCGCAATCAGGGGGATTATCCTCCGATCGAATATGACGCCAGGATTAAGACGGTATGCGTTCTTGGATGTGGCTAACCTTATTACTCACAAAGGTCTTCCAACGATATGGCGATGAGTGTAACTAAGCAAGCACAATGGTGGAATCTGACCAGGCAACAACTTGCAAAATCTGATTCGAATAAATGGTCATAACCGATAAAATAACATTGGATAAAAGGTACGCCCCACAGAGTTCTAACTGCGGAAATGGGCGCCTTTTTAAGGGTGCCACCTTGATTTTAGCGGTGACGAATTTCACAGATACATTATTTGAATGGTCTGCTACACGAAAATAAACTGCTGCGGCATATCCGACTTCCGAGGCATCACAAAACGCCGGAATTCGACAATCTAAGGGTTTTTGTCAGCAGGTGCCGATCAATGCGGTTGGTAGTAATTAAGGATAGTTGGTTACGATACTCGTTTTAACAATCAACAACATCGTTTGGTGGTGTTGCATCCCAATATATCCCTAGGCACCACAAATGTTGAATCAAGCGTTTGCTAAAGAAGGTTAGCGGGGATGAAAATCCAAAAGGATCAAATATTTTGCCTATTTCAGACAAAATATGGCTTTTTGTGCATTTTTGCTCAACCTTGAACAAAAAACCTCTAGTGATGGAAACCATTGCAGACCTAGAATTTTAACAGTAGATTCTGACTCACCATCAAATGATAAACCGTCTTGACATAAACTCGAATCCAAATTTGAAAGTAATTCCGGGGCATTACTTGACCACTTACGCAATAAAAAACCTCCCATTTTCAAAAGGTTAATCAACTGATCTTACACACACAATTTATTTGTTCATCTTGGGCTAACTGATTAAGCGTTCTTATAGCCAAGGATGGACTTGTGGAGTCACCGTAAGTCACGGTGTCTAAGATATATTTTTGAATCGAATCGTGTTCTGAAAATCTCCACAAGATTCTCTGGTAGTCTCTACATGAGGGAGCGATAAGTATTTGACGATATATTTTTTTCACATCAGACGACCGAGTGAGACCTAAATTTTAACAAAACCTTTACAATATTTGGCAATAATTTGGGACCAGAGTAGAATGAATCGTTAAAGGATTCCTTGTTAGATGCCTTAGCGCTAGCGTCAAATACAATACGAATTTTTGTTGAATTATTTTCCAACTTAAACACACAACGATGTGGTGTTTGAGTGAACACAATCGTTTGCGAGAGACATATGACCAGTTTTGAGGTAATCCTTCATAAATCCAAAATATGCCTTGCGAAGAGACTCATCACGCGAGAATCGTTTTTCTAATAAATGAAAACGGCGAAAAGCCATGGAGCGAGAATTAGGAAACTCAGGAGTATGCGCTTGAAAGGTGTTATCTTTTCACTTACCTTTAGTTCAGCTTTCTATATTTTAACTTTCAAAAATTGATCGCTATAAAAGTGTACTTGAGGCCCGTCTCTAGCTACAGTGAAGACGTCGTGTATTCTTTATTAATGAGATTTTCAAATTTGAGCGCCAACAAGTTTAATCGCAAGCACACTGATATAGGCAAAGAAACTTATAAACTTCACTATATATTCACAATAAAATCCTTGACCCTTCAAAGTTTAAATGAAAGAAGCAATATGGGTAGACACTGTTCTTATGTTTGGCTATATGCGAAATATCATCAGATTATCGTTACGTTACTTATCTGTTACGTTGTTTACATTTGTGGCATCGACGACCGACCCCTGAGAAGTTTAATAAACCTGCAACCACTGCTCCGCAGGTCAATCCTCTCCCCAACTGTCAGTCTGACAGCAACTAAACACCAGTCGTTATTTACCGCTAGCAATCACAACATCTGCGTAACGAATTTTAGAAGAAGAGCTTCCCAAACTACTGCATTCGTTTCGCCTAATACTTGTTGCTATAATATCGAATTACGGAAATAGAATCAGGTAGACGCAAAAACAAATATACATACCCTGTATTTAACAGGCAACAAACTATGCAACGCTTTCCGTGGTTCCTAAATCGTCAATATGACTTGGATCTCCGTCCGTCGGAAGGTGACACTCGTTCTCAGAATCTGCTTCAAGCACGTTCGGCCAGTATCCACATACTATCACCGAAACACGAAAAATTACGAGTTTACCACATTTTCACCACGAAAACCTTTCGCACAATTAAATTATGTCACTCGTTTTTGAAAACAAAATCTGTTATCTTCTTTCTACCCTCTTTTCTTTTTTAACAACACTTTCAACTCTGATACTAATTTTTATAAGCTTTCACCGCGTTTTTCCCACTTGATTGTTTATTCACGACTATATATACCGTAAACTACTAACATTAGTGCAATAGGCTTTTAGCACGTAACAAAGGGTAATGCAACAGTGTATCGTAATTTTTCACAGATGATATCATCCTGCGAGGGCAGAATTGGGCCAGACATTTCTTCAATTTCCCAAAATTTTCTTAATGTCGAATCTAAGTTTTGTTGGGAAAGCGAAACTAAGAAGGAATTTACGCGACTTGAATTGTCCACATAAGCCTGGCCAGATAAAACCCAACCGAAAATGGTATTCATAGCTGCGGGTGGTCTCACCAATATGTCAGGTCGTAGCTGAGCAAAAATGAAACTGTTTGTGGTACACAAAAGTGGAAACCCAGAGGAAAGACACGAATTAGGTACAGCCTTTATCCTAACACGGCTAGTGAAGTATAATGGCCCTTTTTAATTTCAGCGTTAGAATTTATCATTGTGAGGCATACAGTGTGACAATTTAAAAACCTACAATGGGCTATATCTCACGAACGAAAGATGATATCAAAAAATGCTCAAAACCGTTTCTAGGATAGGAAGGGGGAACTAAAATGACATAAAAAGAACTCGCCCCCATCAACCCCCTAGGCCCCACCTACCCCAACTGAAAAAGATTAAATGGCAGACCCCTACTTGTGATACATCATTGAAAAGCCTACAAAAAATGCTATCCAACGGTATGAATAATAATGGTACAGGGTGTATCAATAATTACCAAATTATTATCTAACAATTTTAAAAACAAACGTAGGAACCCTACTTGTGATACAATGTTAAAAATCTTTAAAGGCCAATAAAACCTTATTTTCAATGATAAGTGTCCGAGGGGACTTTTTGTTGTTGAGTAAAAACTTTTATTTGTTCCTCACTTGTAAACATCAAATTATCAAGTCACTGTATTCACTTTGAAAATGTTTCATAACTGGCTAGCCAGTAAATTTTTTACTGGCTAGCCAGTTATATTTTACAAGCGTGCTCATAGATAAATGATAGCGTGCAAAGCCAGAGTTGTCTTCCTTAGTATGTGTGATATTGATGAATTTAGTTGCTTGTCAGTTTGACATTTTGAATAAACGGTAAATTTCTAGTTATTTACAAGTGAGGAACAAATAAAATATTCAACAATACACTCCAGGTAACCATTTTTACTGGCTCAAGGATATGACAGGCTCGCCTAACGGCTCGCCAGTCATCCCAATCCTATCGCCAGTAAAAACTGTTTTACCTGGCTTGTAATGTAAAATACTATAATTTGCCGTCTTTGCAAAAACAAGTTGTAAACATCTGTTTTTTGGTTTCTGTCGCAGTCAATACTTTTTTGTTTATTTGAGACATTTAAATGTCATTAGTGTCATCATTGTGTACGATCAGTACTGTCATTCGCTGTAGTTGTCACGATGGTTTACAGTATACCTGAACGTGTGGAGATCATTTTCATATTTGGCTCCCAGAACCAGTGTTATTTACGAACAGCTCAAATATTTAATGAGAGGCATCCGGACAAACATGTAAGTCACGTGTACATCCGCGATTTAGTTGAAAAATTTAGAGAAACGGGATCAGTGCAAAATAAAAAAAGGGATGCCCCAAGATTACTGAATGAAGCAAGCCAAGTTGAGGTCCTTGGGCAATTTGCAATAGAGCCTACTGCATCAACACGTCAGGTATCTACAATGACAGGACTATCACGTGAGTCAGTCAGGAAGGTGTTGAAATTACATAAGTTTCGCCCGTACAAAACGCAAATTCTTCAAGAACTAGGCGATGATGACCCAGACCGACAAATTCAGTTTTGTGAACTAATGACTGAAAGAATTCGCGTTGAACCTAGACTATTGAAAAATATTTGTTTCAGTGATGAATGTACTTTTATGCTGAATGGCAATGTGAATAAACAAAACTGTCGGTACTGGAGTGATACGAACCCGCATCGATTTAGAGAAGGTCACACTCAATACCCTGAAAAACTTAATGTCTGGGCAGGGATATTAGGGGATGCTTTAATTGGCCCCTTGTTTATACCAGGCAATTTAAGTGGCGACATTTATCTGGATATGCTGGAAAACACCATCCAACTTTTAATTGTGCATGAATTAGAGAATCAACGGGATGACCAAGGCAATCTAGCTCTAGAAGAAGATTTGCTGCACTACCAACAAGATGGAGCACCTCCTCACTATGCAGCTGCAGTTAGGCACTGGTTGGATACTAATTATCCGAACAAATGGATTGGAAGGAGAGGTTCTATTGAGTGGCCACCGAGGTCACCAGACTTAACGCAACCTGATTTTTTTTTATGGGGTTACCTCAAGTCAGTTGTGTATAAAACTCAACCTGCGTCACTTGGGGACTTGCGGGAAAAAATTACTCAAGCATGTCGCGCTATTACTAGAACAACATTTGTCAAAGTTCGTGCAGAATTTGAAAATAGGCTGTACTATTGTTTACAAAACAACGGAACCCACTTTGAACATTTACTTCATTGACATTTTCACAAATTTGTAGTTCAACAAAAACTTCATTAAATTTTCCTTTTAAGGCAAGGTTTTGTAATATTTATTCACCCTGTACCATTATTATTCATACCGTTGGATAGCATTTTTTGTAAGCTTTTCAATGATGTATCACAAGTAGGGGTCTGCCATTTAAACTTTTTCAGTTGGGGTAGGTGGGGCCTAGGGGGTTGATGGGGGCGAGTTCTTTTTTATGTCATTTTAGTTGCCCCTTCCTATCCTAGAAACGGTTTTGAGCATTTTTTGATATCATCTTTCGTTCGTGAGATATAGCCCATTGTAGGTTTTTAAATTGTCACACTGTTTAAGCCTGCTCTCTATTTCCGAATAAATTTCTTAACTTTGTGTAATTTTGGTGGGAGTATAGCAAACTTCACGCTGTATTTTAAGTGATGGGGAGGCGAATTTGAAAGTCCAGTTTTTTTCTGTCTTGCCTTCTGCAAAGACAGTTATGAGTTATTCACTGGGCTCTTATCGGGAATTAAACCCCTGTGTCAACTCCAAATTATATCATGCTTGGAAATTGCCTAGCCTTGTGAGCATTGCGGCATGGAAACCCCGTGGTCGCCCTCCAGCTTAAGCCGCTCTCCGCATGCGCGCTCCGGTAACTAGCGTCAAATTTCTTCCTGGGGTTCAACATAGCTGCCGTCGACGTGGTTCAAGACAACTGGCCCTGTCCACCTCCGAGCAAGAGGTTCTTTTCAGCCGGAATGCCGAAGGCATTCTCAATTGAAGCAACCAAAAGCGCATTTTATTAGCTGAGATGTGTTGGAACTAAACCGTTTTTTGTTATGCTATGATGTAAGTACTAGCACACTTTTGTTCTTGGCTCATAAGCCAGCGGAAACTTAGTTTTTATTTGTACGGTTAGGCGCATTAGCCCGCAATTGCGTAGCATGACATTGAAAGCCTTCGATATAGGCACGCTGTAACCTAAGATACGTTTTTCGAACAGCCATGGCTGCCTGTCAAATAATTTCGCTGCAACATTGGCTGTCATGTGTGCCAGAACTTGTAACAGTCAGTTTTAATTTTCACTTTTCCAAATCTAGCTTGAAAATTTTAACTTAGCATTCAACACAGTTTTTTGGTTTGTAAATTAATCTTGCTGGGCGTTTGCATTTGCGACCCAGTTGTTACATAATTTTTCTTTGGTTGGCACAACACAACTTTCTTGTATTAATTGCTTGGCGACGCCAGCAACAATTCTAGTGTTACCCGTACGCAAGAAGACTGTACTTGCCTGTACGTTAGCACGCCAGGCTGAATTGTGACATTATTAATATTGCCTTGTGATATATTTTAATCTTTTATTAAAGCATTTTGTTACTGCTACTACTGATATATCTGTTATTTAATCTTACATACCTGTTCGTTTTTTTTCTTTGAGTTTAGGATTGTTAATGGAGAAGCCATAAAAGGTAGGTGCCTTTTAGATTCGACTGTTAGCTAGATCTGTAGTTTTTTGTCGTGCGTAACGACTGGCGCCCGCTTGTTTTTTTAAAATTACTTTATGCATTTTTCTACATCTTAAGAACCGCTTCCTAGTTCTTATTCAAGCCAATAGTCTGCCCAGGGTTGAGCTAGCCACGGGTGTGGTCGCCTTTCGTTTAAGAATTGACACCCAAGCTCAGGGCACGATTATGGTGAATAGGTGTGTACAGGTTGAGCGGTCAACTGAGCAGTCATTTATTATTCATCCCTTTGTTTCATACTAGATTTATATCAGTAATAGGCTGTTAGGTTTGTTTAGGCGTAAGGTTGATAAAAAACAGAAGCTGTTGTGCTCACAGTATAATTTAGAGAAATCTGATTCATCACATGTTTCAGGGTATACGAGGGTGGAATTAGATCCGTAAGCGGAAATTGATCTTTGGAGTTAATGAGTTACCGTTGTTAGTCAACACATTTTTGTCTTCAAATTTGGTCACCAATTCCTTAATTAACTAAAACTGTTTATGGGTGGGATCTTCCTTATAATAACTTTAGTGCCTTTGAAACGCGATTTAGCACGCAAGACATCACTTTTTACATTCTAACGACCGAATTTCACAATAATAGGTTTATTATCTCCTACCCTGTTCTTCAAGCGATGACTGCAATCTATATCTATTTCAGTAATAATAATATTAAGTTTGTCACGACACAGATCAATCACAAGCTGATTGGTATTTTCAGATGTGCGTTCAGAAATTCTAAATATTTACAAGTTGTTTCTTCTGGAGTACTGTTCTTGTGATTCCTAAAGGATCTTCATTGTTGACACTTTTTTTTCTAACAATGCGATCCTGTCTTCATGCATTTTTATACGAGTGTTTATTAATTGATCCACTTTTTTAGTCATCAACGCAAAATGATTTTCCATAAAGGCACTGTTCGACAAAACTTTTTCCACAACTTTTTGGATAAAAGTTTATTCCTTATCTACACTTTGTAAACGTGTGGCACGTTCTGTTTTGTTACCATCTCCTGAATATCTTCTAAGGCTTTTTCATTAAGCGCAGGCCTTTTGCCAGGAGATTTACCCTTGGAGACACTGCCAGTATCCCGAAATCGGTTGATAATGCGAGGAACATGTGTGAAAGTTTCATAGCTAACGTCATTGTTTACGAATTGCTGCTGGAGTTTGGTGAAGTAAAGGAGCTTGTGAATACTGCCAGACGCCATTTTGGTCAAGTTTCCCAGACCAAAAATAAGCCTCCAATATAAATTTGTTTTCATCAAAAATTGTAACCTAAAATTATTCACATTTTCTTATTCAAAACAAAGCTCTGTAAATTATCTACTTACCAGATAAAGCAATTAGATATGCAGTTTTAGTCTTACTAAAGACTAAGTTTATGAGAATTATAGAAATAATTTCATTAATCTACTTATTGCAAACAGGAATGACAGTCTGTCATCAATTATTGACAGATCTAAAATTTTTATCTGCGCGCATATGGTCGTGGGGGAAGAAAGTTTTGATAAACAACATATTCTCGTGGGTCCCGGTATACATTATTGATAACAATACAACCATAGCGAAGTTACGAACCCTACAATCATTATTGATCACCCAGTATTTATTGTAAGCACTCATCACAGAATTGATATTTGTATCAGGGCGTTATTTCACACTTCAGACATAGGCCTTTAACAGGGAAAATTAAACTGTTGTAAATATTGCCTCCCCTAAGTATTTGAGACCAAAATAGCAAAGAGATAATTTGCCCAGCTTTAAAAACGGCATCTAATACATAATTTACGTTTTCAAAAATTACAAGCATTTTTAAAAATAAAGACAACCATTTAAAAGTTGGCTGAATTAATATTGGCTGGCCATTACTTTGACAACTGAAAACGATCATTGTCTTCATATATGTATTACTTCTGGATGGCTAGTTGGGTCTGGAAACGGCGAAAACATTACGGCGCCGACATAGTCCCACTCTGAGTACTACGCGTCTCGCGCGGACGACGCTTGCGCACAGCTCACCAAGAACTTAGAAGGGGTTGGTTTTCTGTCTCGCTTACGCTGTGACCTCTCAACTTACAGGCGCTAGCAATATAGAAGTAATACATATATGATTGTCTTACATTTACATATATTATGAACACTTCCAATAGTTACAATAGTACTTTTTGTCATACTAATTCATTATTTTTGTTTATATCTGTGATACGGAATATAAGAACAATGCCATAACAAACGGGGCATTATGAGCAGGCATTACAATTCATAACACCCGCTCATCGTTGGCGACCAATCACATATCTTAATGTATACATACATACATACACAGCAATGGTTGAACATACACTTTCTGATTCATTATTTAAGTTATTAAAAAAACACTATGAATGGAACAACTATAGAGCCATATGCTTAGCACCAACAGCCGTAAAGATCTATAGCAACATTTTAGAAAAGAGACTAAGACAAATATAAAATAAACTTTAAGATTAATAGGGAAGGTTCAGAAGCAAAAGACAAACCACAGACCACATAAGTACCCTACACAATCTAAAAGAGGTGAAAAATGAGAAAAACTCGAAGCTGTATATTACTTTCATCGACCTAAAAGAAGCCTTTGATAACATAGACAGAAAAAGACTATGGAACATCCTTATCCATTAACAAGTAACACCAAAGTTAATAAAAGCCATACAGAGTCTATACAGAGCAGTCAAAGATGGAATACAATCGGAAGAATTTGTAATAAGTAAAGGGTTAAAACAAGGTGACTCACTGAGTCCCCTCTTATTAATCATTTATATGGACAAGTTATTGAAAAACTGCAAATTTAAAACACGTAAAACAACAATAGGATACAAAGAACTAAGACTGATACAGCTAAAGGCGCTAATATATGCAAATGATATAACACTAATAGCCGACAAACCATCAAAGATGCAAAAAATGATTGACACATAGGAAGAAGAAATAAACAACATGGCGATGACCATAAATACAGATAAACAAAATCTGGAAATAAGAGGAAGTCAAAAAGACAACATCAAAGAATTTACATGCACAGGAAGAAGTTTAGAAAAAGTCTCAACTTATAATTACTTAGGATCAATCATCGGCAATGATGGTAGAATAGACATAGAAATAGCAAATAAAGTAAGGAAAACTAACAATATATACAACTTTATAAATAAGACACTACTATATAAAAGAGAAATTAACACAAAAACAAAGCAAGCGATATACAAAATAGCAATTCCAACACTTCTCTACTCCGTAGAAGTTTGGCCAACCCTCCCCGTACACAAAAACAAACTTACCGCTGCGGAAATGAAGTTTCTCGGGAAAATATCAAAAGTAACCGAACTCGATAGAAAGAGAAACCAGGAAAAATATGACTTTCTTCCCTCCAAATATTGTCCGTAATATTTTCCTTCCAAAAATTCCTAGACTGTATCTTTTTTATTCAAAATCCAGGTTTCACATCCGAATGTCACTGTTGGCCTCATGTAGAGTTACATTTTTGCTTTCCTCGACACCCACTTAGATTTTATTATGTCACTTAAAGCCCACGCACATTTATCACCTTTCACTAACCTTGCTCCTACTTCTGTTCCTTCGAATGCGTTTTCTGTAACCATCGCCCCAAAATATGTTAACTGTGTTACTTGTTCTACTTTCCTTTCTTTGTTACCTATTAGTTGGAAGATTGCTTTTGTTTGTGTCTCTTTTTGTCTTCTTCTTCCCTATTATGTACTTTGTTTTCTCTTCATGGATTTGCAGTCCCAATTTCCTTGCTTTATTTTCCAAGTTCTTTGTAGTTCTTGCAGGCTCCATGCTAATAATGCAATGTCATCGGCGTATCTATGCATTGGTGGCTTTTATTTGTTAGGGTGCTTGATATGGTGATTTTGCTTCTTCTCACTACTGTTTCAAAAATTAGATTAAATAAAGTGGTTGAGAGGGGCTCCCCTTGTCTGAGTCCGTCTTTTACTAGGAATGCTTTTGAAACATCATTCCCTATTTTTTACGTTGTTTAGAGTCTGGTTCAGTGTCATTTTTGTAAGTTGTATTAATTTGGATGGGATTTCTAGCTCTTCTAGTGCTTCGAATAGTTTGTTCCTTCTTATTGAACATAATCTCGCCGGAAGTCAATAAACAATGCATATATTTCAGTTCTGTGCTCGTAACATGTTGCCTGAATCTCTTTTAATATGAAGATTTGGTCTACTACCAAACGCCTCCTTTTAAATCCGTGCTGGTATTCCTCTATTACCTTATCTGCGATCGGTTGAAGATTGTTTCTTACTACCTTTGCCAGTATTTGGTACACAGTGTCAAGGAGGGCTATACCCCTATAATTTTTGCAGTTGGTTTTGCCCCCTTTTTGTGGATAGGTACTATAATCGATGTTTTCCGTTCATCCGGGATTGCTTCTTTTTCTCATACTTCTTTAATTAACTTGAACAGTTCTTCTGTTAGCCCTCTGTCTCCTTACTTACTTACTTAATCCAGTCCTCTTGTACCATTATTGGTGGCGAGGTGTGTTTATTTGTGGATGTCATCATCATCATCCAGGATTAATCCTAATTGGATTGTTCCGGTCTCACGTAAATTGATCGCTCCAACGTTTCTTGGGTCTTCCCAATCTTCTCTTTCCTCGTGGTTTGTATTTTAAAACATGCTTGGGGATACGGCAATCGTCCATTCTGGTAATATGTTCCATCCAGTTATTTCTGTATTGGTCTATTCTTTCAGTTAAGTTGAAAATGTTTAGTTCTTGACGTATCCCCTCACTTCTTTTGTAATCTAATAATGTGTAACCCGCCACATATCTTAAAAATTTCATTTCTGATGCTTCAATCAGTTTCTTATCTTTTTAAGTAAGAGTCCAGTTTTCTGATCCATATAATAGTGCAGGAACCGCCATAACTTTGTAAAACTTTAATTTTGTGCTTTTAGTGGTTGATTTCAGATTTCTCTTTATAGTTCCACACATATACCTAAATTTATTTAATTTATTATAGAGGTCTTTGTTTTCCGTGTATGTTACATTATAGCCTAGATAATTAAAGCAGTTTACTTGTTGTAGTGTCTCATTTTCTAAAACAATTTTGGCTCTTATTGGGTCATCGCCTTTAAAAGCTAATACCTTTGTCTTTGCAGTCGAGATTTCTAAGTTGTACTTTTTCGATATTGTGTTTAATTTGTACATTGCATATTGTAAATTGTCTTCAGTGTTTGCTAGAATTACCTGATCGTCCGCAAATAATATTGTATTTATTTTAGAACCATTTATTCTGAAATCTATTTTTATTGTTTTCTGCCATTCTTCAATGACTTCGTCTATATATACATTAAAAAGCGACGGTGATAGAGGGCAACCCTGTCGTACGCCACCATTTATGGTTGCTTCTTTAGTGCCTGTGTTTCCATTTTCTAAATTGATAACTACTTTATTGTCTTCATATATATTTTGAATTATTTTAATTAAATGTTGTGGAATCCCTTTCTTTAACATTATTTCCCATAATTTATTTCTATTTATGTTGTCAAACGCCTTTTTAAAATCTACAAAGGCTATGTAGGTGGGAAGATTAAATTCTCTTCTCTTCTCTATAAGCTGTGTTATTGTGAAAATGCAGTCTGAACAAGATCTACCCTTTCTAAAACCGTGTTGTGATTCGGACAAAATAGTTTCAGTTATTGCGTTTAATCGTCTAGTCAGGATGGTAGTATATAATTTATAACAGGTATTAAGCAAACTGACGCCTCTATAATTATCACACTTGTGTCGATCTCCAGTTTTGAAAATAGGTGTGACTATTGCTATCTTCCATTCTTCAGGAATATGTCCATAGCGCCAGCAGATATTTATAAAGTCTAAGTGGATGTGCCTTGGTGAATTTCCTCCAAGCGTTGCTATCCTTGGCCAGTTCTACAGCTTCCGTCCAGCCCCTGTTTTGTAGCGTTTTCCCGACTGTGTTGTTCCAGCTCGTCCTTGGTCTTCCTCTGTTAAATTCAATTATCTCACAAACAGTTGCTTGGAGCGACACCTACCACATTTTGGTCAAAAACTGCCAGGAAATAAGATTTTTTTGTTACAAATGCCACACCAAGGCACAAACAAGTTATGAAGCTTTAAAGGTATGGGAAATGCTGCTAGTGACGCCCTCTGCAGTGTACATCAAAACTGTGATCAGATCTGGTTTTCTCTTCCCTAAAAACATAACTTTGATGCCTTGTACTTCGAAAACTATCAACTTTTGAACTAAGCTAAGTTGGCCTAGATCATCATAATTTAGCCTCAGGAATATTGTAGTACAGTTTTCTATAGAACTTTTAGTATGCTGGATCCGGCGACGATGGGAGGGGGGAGATATTTCTTTAATGTCGTAATTTACTACGTATTGAATTAAAGAAAGTGTATAAGCTAACATTGAACAATTCAATATTATAACAACCAGAATTATAAGTTTTTCCCAACTTTTGCGAAGGAGAACTACAACAAATTTCGATAATGAATTCAAATCTTCTTGCAATTTATTGGCATCCAGGCTAGAATTTTCATATCGTCTGCACAAAACAAATATTGTCTGTTTTATAAAATGCATGATATCTTTTATAAAGAGGATGTTACAGTATCAAACTGTTTTAACGACACTTACGGGCAAGGGAGTGCCAAATGCTTAATCAAGTCCGGGAGACGTCAACACTTACCCTGGAAATCTCTACAAACAGACTCAAAGGCCGCAGCTCTAATACGCTCAGGGATATGGGCATGGTCCTAGAAGCGGTACACCACAGGGCAAGCGCGACTGTATGTATAGGGTGTTTCAAAAGAAAAGGGCGCCACCAGGTCCAATCAGGGAGACCCACGCTTAACCGAACCTTGAAGATCAAACGGGGTGTAATACGGGAACTCGGCCTCACAAACCCTCGTCGCTGCAGCAGCAAGAGTCGCCATTTACCTGTGACGCTCCAACGCTCAGGCTTTGCCGTACATAATTCTTTACACTACAACCTGAGAGGGGCATGCAGACTCGTAAATTATAAGGCCTCAGTTCAAATAACAGTCTATTGGTCTCACACATGTCAAATTAGCGATACACGTGACAACAAAGGATTAAGCTAAATATACCAGTATAGAGCCCAGCTGGGAGGCGCTTTATCACTAGTTACAGTTAAGCGGTCGTATTAATTTTTATTATACAACAAGCCTTGGTAAACCATAAAGAATTTAAAACATACAACATGCCTTGGTAGACCATAATGAATTTAATTATACAACGGGCCTTGATGAACCGTAAAAAATGTAAAGCATGCAACAGGCCTTGGTAGACCGTAATGAATTTAATTATACAACCAAATCACTCAGACTAGGCCAACACAGATAAGCAAAATTAGTTAGGTATGACAGAGGCCAGAATATATTACGTTTGCGGCAAATACAGTTGAAATTAGGCCAACACAGATAAGCAGAGTTAGTTATGTATGACAGCAGCCAGATTAAATTACGTTCGCGGCAAATACAATTGAAATTAGGCCAACACAGATAAGCAGAATTAGTTATGTATGACAGCGGCCAGATTATATAGCATTTGCGGCAAGTACCATCGAAATTAGGCCGACACAGATAAGCAGAATTAGTTATGTATGACAGCGGCCAGATTATATTACGTTTGCGGCAAATACAGTTGAAATTAGGCCAACACAGATAAGCAGAATTAGTTATGTATGACGGCGGCCAGATTATATTACATTTGCGGCAAATACAGTTGTAAGGGGTTAATTACTAGGCTAATTACACACACAGTACCTTTGTGGCGATACGCCAAGCGTGGGCGAGACGGTAGCCAGCTGCCTGCTTGCTGAGACGGATGCTCGAACGAAAGCGTGGGAGTAGAGGGTAGCACCAGCGGAGATTCCACCAACGTGGCGAAGAATGAGTCACGTCTGCCTTGAGACGAAGTAACGGTGAGACCGAAGATTTGGACAACCCTGCAATTATGATCCCCAGTTTAGGAAAAAGGGCCTAGATCGCCCTTGCGAAATAATGCACGGCTGACGGTCATCTGCATACACTAGCCCCAACACACACTCCACTAGCCAGAAGCCAGGAAAAACCACCTCTCGCTCTAACGACTCGAAAAGAAGTCCAAAACAATTAGCAAAACACAAGCAACACGGTCGCCCGCCCACGCACGAAGCGAAGGGGGCGACAAACTTGCCCTATACCAACTGTACTCCCTTGCGGGCCGAGACTAAATTGCATTGCCAAAAACAGAAGCCAGCCAAGCTCCGCGCGCGACGCTGTGACACGCCGACAGATGTGGCCAATAGCAACGCGGTAAGTTTCGCCTGACGACCACCAAGCAAGCCGCGAGAATATCAAAGAATGCGAGGGAACGAATGCCTCTCTGTCGCACTCGAATAACTCGTTTTAAATTAAAATAAACAGGATGAAACCTACTGCAGCTGCAAGGGAAACGGCTAGAGACTAGCGCGGTACGATAAACCTTTAAATGAACCAAAAGCCACGTGCGTGTCAACTTTAGAATTTGAGACGCAAAATAGCGGAAATATGCGGTAAAATATGGCTGAAACTGAACCTAAATACAGGAAACAGAAACTGTTCGAAATAGCTATGTAGCTATAGGAATCACAGAAAAATAAAATGGTCTGACAAGGAAATATAAAAGAGACCCCAAATGATTACCCTGGGGGACACCAGAAGTCACACCCCTAAATTTAGATAAATAACCATTAATTACAGTTGCCTGGGATCTATTTCTAAGATAGAAACAGAGTCTTCTCAGAAAGTTTCCAAGGATGCAAAGGTTGTATAATTTATTGGTGAGAATTGTATGATCAATTTTGTCGAATGCTTCAGTGTAGTAAGTATACATAACGTCCACTTGAACATTATCATCAACATTTGTGTGTAAATAATTTGAGAAACAGGTGAAATTTGTGAGAATCGAGGGCCCTGAAAAGAACCCATGCCGTTCAGAACTGATTACATGTTTGAACGTGTCAAACATATGGTTTTTAATCAATAATCCCAAATAATTTTGAGAACATGCTATGCTAACTTTTAGAGTTTCAACAATAGTTTGTAACACGATCTCGTGCACCAGATTTAAAAATAGGCATTATGTATGCTTTTTCCATAAGGCAGGAAAAACACCCGCAATTATAGATTTATTGAAAATGATAGAGAGAAGTTCTTACAGTGAAATCGCACATATTTTGGCGAAGGGGGATTCTATCTGGACTTGTCCTTTTATTTAAATAGAAGAAAGTTAATTATAAAAAATAACACCCTCTGAGATAGAAATTCCATCGAGGTTAATAGAATTGTAGGGGGCCTTGAAGTTCAGGAAAGGTCAGTGTTTTTAATATAAAGATGAAAAGTAATCATAATCACTGCTCATTGTCTCATTTCTTATATAAATAATGAAAGAATTTAGGGTAAGGGTTTTGAGAGCGCAGTGATGATGAACATTTCCAAAAAGACGTTGAATTCATACAAATCGAAGATACAGTATAATTTCCAAATCCTTTTTTATTCTTTTTTACTTTCCCATACCCATAGGTATAGGGAAGTCTTGGAATCATGAAAATTTTGGAAATCGTGATTTTCACAGAAATATCCGTTTTGGGCCTCTAGGAACCCAAAAAAGTGGTTTTTAAAAAATGTCTGTCTGTGTGTGGGTGTGTGGGTGGGTGACGCTCCTACAGCCGAAAGTATTGCTCCGATTTTGATGCGCTTTGGAATGCGGGGGTGTATCGAAAATTCATCGACAAAATAAGCTTTTCAAAAAAATCCGAAACCGAAAGTGGAAGTTACGCATGTTTTTTTGGTATCACTGTTTTCGTGATTAAAATTTTGAAAATGTTATCGCGGATAACGATAGAAGGTCATAAGACAAATCTGCTAGTTTTTTGCCGAACTCGTTAGGTTTAAAATGAAGGGCGCTATGATTTTTTGAAAATTTTGAGTTTAACGCCCTATTACTCAAAAACGAATGAATCGATTCAATTGATTTTTTTCTGAATAGTATATGAAGGCTAACATGAGGTGATATAAAAAGTGTTTTGAAAAATATTAAGGGGCCTAAATTACAAATTTTCAAAATTTTGGAAATTTTCTAAAAATCATTTCTCAAAAACTGCCCACAGGAATTTGTTTAAACTTCATACACTGATAGACCCCGAAAAGGGCTATCGATCTGTTTTTTAAAGAATCTCATGAAATATCTGTGGCGCCCTCTACGAAGCTTTGAAGTTTGAAAATTTAAACCTCTTTAATTAATAAACAAAACAAGATAGGTAGCTGGGGTTTTCACTGAATTGCTCAGTGCATAATGGAGCATATGAATATGCAAATAGTTATTTACCTAACAAGTTCGGGAAGTTAATTTTCCCGAATGAGCACTTTGTTTGCAGCACGACCGAAGGGAGTGCTGCATGTAGTGCGAATTCGGGAAAATTCTTCCCGAAAGAGGTAGGTACAATGTTTTTTGTAACGAATAACTCAAAATATTTAAAAAAGTTAAAAAAATATTATTTAGTGTTTTACAACTTTACTGAGTTGGCAGCACAAATTACTAAATTTTTATACGTATCCTAGCACCTGTTAGCTTTTGTTGACGTTTACAGCGCCCCTGGAACACACAATTGCCATAGTTTTTGTGGGAAAGTAAAAAACACCCCGGTGCGGGAAAAGTCATTTTCGGCGCATCGGGAATGACCGGGAAATATGAATTTTGAAATCATGAGTGCAAAAAAAATATTACACTCGTGGATAAGGTCTACACATTACCCTTTTGCCGTGACGTCAGAAATAACAAAACAGAGCGTTAAAAACGTACGTCTTGTATTAGAGTCAAATTTAAAAAAATCGTATTTAGATCATAGATGGTTGACATCAGAATTTGACATATATGTCATCCACATTGTCAAAGCGGCGGTAAGTTAGCACCATTGCTATTACTTACTAAGTACCTAAAACTTAGTTTATCGTGTTAGTGTCACTTGCCAGCTCTTAGCTGTCAAACATTTCAGATTTCAAATTAATTAGTGTCAATTTATTTAGAAACGTTTCTTGTAATGGAATATATTGAAGTTCAGGTGCACAAAACTTACAATGGAGCTTACTGGATTGTCTTTAATTGACTAACTGTTTTGATTTAAACAAATATTTAAACGATAACGTTACCTTCCTTCTTTAACATTTTAGTAATTTAATTACATTTCAGTCTGCAAACCACGTTATTTTAGAAGTACAGTCAAGAATTTTAAAAAAATGAGACTCTCAGCGCGGAAGTCAAGTAAATGGATTATAGGTTCAAAGGCTTCAAATCTGTCACTGTTTGGTCGAATTGATTAAATAAAATTGTTAAATTCCATCTTTTATTTTAAAGAATTAACATTTATACAGGATTATTTATAAATAAAGATATCAACCAAGAATGTAAAAATAAAGAAACGGGGGCAAGAACTAGTTACTTAAGTCACTGGAAGAGTCAAACTCTGCTTCGTCTGATGAATCGTCTTCATTGATATTGATAATAATAGGATCAATATTAGAAGCGTCGCAAACTTTCATGGTATCCCATTGTATTGTATTGTAGTGGTGTAGTGATGAGAGTTGGTTGGATGCCATACAGCACTGCAGTCTCTTGGCTTATTGTGCTGCTCATCATTACAATTATTCAGTAAAAAGGTCTGCCGTTCTTATTAGGTTTAGTAGCCTTTTCACCAGGTGTTGGTATCCCATGCTTCTTTAATTATTTTTTTCAACGTGATTGACGTAGTTTCTCCAGTGGTCAATAGTAACATCAGCCAGTACTTGATTCCAAATGCGAAGAATTTCTTCTGGTTTCGAGTTTGTTAAAGTTATTAAATGATCGTATTTGCGCTTGCATTCCGACCAAACCATTTCTATAGCATTGTAATGGCAATGGTACGGCGGAATTCTCAAAATTGTATGTCCGTATGGCTTAACGTATCCATCCAAATAATAGGTTTTAGTGTTTGGTTTCTTACATGAAACAATAGACCAAAGTTCGTCTTTCATTGCATGTTCAGGATAATCGATGTTATTAGTTTTTAACCAATCAATCAATCTCAGTTTAGTCCAAGATTTGTTTGGCATTTCTTCCAATTGTCCACAGTGGTAACTTGCGTTATCCATTATAATCAAAGACTTTTGTTTTAAATTTGGAATTAGTTGTGTTCGAAACCATTTCTCAAAAATTTTGCCTGTTCATATTTGAATGATAATCCCCAGTTTTTAACCCACTTTAAAAAAAACCAACGAAGCGTTTTCGACAAAACCATCCATACCTCCAGCATGCAAGATAATATATCTGCACCCTTCGCCACTCTTGGAAGAGCATGTAGCTAAAGTTCCATCTTGCCAGCTGTTTCTAAACGAACCCTTGCTAAAAATCCATGTTTGGTCAAGAAAAATGGGTTGTAATGGATGCTCAGATTCTTGATTTTTTGTAAATTCTCTGAGTAATTTTAAACGTTTTAATTGTATGTTAGGTAACTCCATTAAATAACTCCTGTTACTTTCCCTTCTCCATCTAAAACCGATGCTTCTACACCATGTTCTAAGAGAATTTATGCAGTAAGGCAAATCAATTTCATTCTTTAACTGTTGATGCAGTGTGGTCATTGTAACATATTCTTTCTTTTCATACATTCTATATACCGTTTCTCGAATTGAGTTTTTCGTAAACTCAGTAATTTTGGTTTTTCTTGTGCTTATTTTTTGTGACATGTTTTCAAAATACGTTTTATCCGTTTGAATCCCTTTTTTCTTAATATTAGAAATAGTCCTTTCACTCACTTTTAATGCCAGGGATGCTCTAAGTAGCACATTACTCGCTCCAAGACGTTCTTGGCCCATTTCTGTTCTACGTTTCTCCTCTTCAAAGAAGTCTCTGACGTTTGAAATAAGAATTTGGGATTGCTCGTTATAGCGCGGCATTTTTAGCTATTTTGGACAAATGTCACATTGACAGCAAACAATAAGGTATATTTAACGCCGACCTGACGAAAAATTGAAAATGTTTTGTTTCGTCCAGTTCCTTGTAGTTAAATAAAGACAGAAAATTATTACGTCACAGCAAAAGGGTAATGTGTAGACTCTATATGTAAGCGCACCGGCACCCTCTCCCCTCTATTTTTGAAAAATAATTTTTTTATTCTAAGGGTTGTTATACTTTTGCGTCAAAGAATCTTTTTCCGCGAAAATAAAAAAATCGATTTTGTATGCCCTAGAAAATATAATTTCCAGGTACTTTGAAAATTTCACCTCGGTGCTACAGCAGTTTTGAGGAAAATAATACATAAACTAGCACAGTGGCGGCTTGTCGTCTTGGCGCCATCTACAGAAGCTCGGTGGTCACGTTTTGAACTACACATTCTTTTATATTTACCCGCAATTTACGTGAAAGTGTAAACGCTTATCACGGTGAAGACGTGAGTCATCGGGTTTAAATTTTGATATGTTGTAAAGACTGTTGAATAAAGACGATATGAACAGTTTCCAGTATGGGAAAGTCCAGGGAGGTAGTCACGTCCACTTTTTAACAGCTAATCTAAGAAACGAAAATTTATTATAATCGACAATGCAATTACGGACCTTCCACTTAGAATGATATTTATACTTTTTATTAATTGTGGTTATTGCAGAACAAGAGGAACGTTATTATCAATGATATCATTTAAGGTTCATATAAAAAGTTTACAGTGTTATCACAATCCAAGTGTAAAAGACAGTCGTTCCAGTCTATTACACTAATCAGAGTATTTTAGCGGTTAACTAGATATTCCTTAAATACTTTCAAATATTGCAACACTACGAAAGTATATTTGAAGGCCCGCCAACTAGATTCAGTGGAGACGGCGTGGAGTTCTTTAAATAATGTAACTATAGTAAAATCACGGAAACAAACGGTGCACGTCATCAAATATTTACTTATTAATTTAAAGTTACTGTTTGATGACGCCCACCGTTTGATTCCGTGCTTTACCTAAAGTTACAATAAATACGAAACAGTAACATTAAATTAATAACTAAATATTTGATGACGTTCACCGTTTGTTTCCGTGATGTTACTATACCAAATAACTAGCACCAACAAGTTTTTCAATTAGAACAAATATACTCAGATAGGTCAAGAACTTACAAACTCAGATTATTCACAGCAAGCAATAACACAATATATTCACTGAATGATATAAACATGTGTCTTGGATTTATTAAACAACCAGTACAGAAATATTATGAATTTTGACTAGGAGGTACTTATTCGAAAGGTACACCCCAAATTAAAGCTATCATAGCAGTGATTATGATGATACAAATACACAATCTAATATTTAACCAGTAAAATGTACAAATACATGTTAATTACTGCTATATTTTCTTTTACTGTGTTTGCGGTACCAATATCATTAACACAATTTACATAGTTACACTACTTATCAGACAGCCTCACGATTCTGCAAGAGGTGACACAAATAGCCCCCAAACGGACTCAAAGCTACGGCTGCAGGAGGTCAACGCCAGCACACACCATTAGTATAGCCCTCAGGTGATGAGGCTCAAACTCAAACTAGACTCCCCATGGTGCAGAGGATCCCTCTAAAGTCGAAGAGTGAAATTCCCAAGCAAGCGGGATCGTTGATATTTTCCACCCTGCAGGTGACGCTAAAAATGCCGACTAAAAGTCAGCTTATTGCAATTACGTTACCACAATTGAAATTGGAAGAAATTGTAGTCACCCTGTAATTACAGGCGATTAGCCATAACGTTAAAAAGTCCCTGATGATAAACAGTCTTAAGAATATGGACTAAAATGCCCATATAGTGTCCAAGACCCAAACCGCATACCAGCGAAGATTCCATAAATAATATTCTGCCGCAAAGAATTATTTAAAAGAGCTGCTCATGGCTACCGGCAAAACAGATTACAACCCGATCGCTGACACTGCATTTACAGAACGACCATATTCCAATTAAGGAGCTTTTACATGACTATGACTTATACACAAAATAAATTCTCATGTTAATTATGCTTTTGACGCTTGTATATTAATAATATTATAATCAGAAAGCTTAAAACCAAAATATCGTGTTTTACTTACTTTAAGAGGTTGGACACGTATAGAAACTCACAAATGTAACAAAATATGTTTATTGCTCAAATATTATCTCATACAATAAATGGTAAGATGCCCGTTAGCTGCTTATCAAGATATCGGTAGAGTGTCATAAGTTTAATCAAAGGACCAAAGTTTATAATACTGAAAATATAGTATGGTGGCCTAGCCAACAAAAACATTTCTTGATAATCTTTTTTAAGTTGACTAACCTAATTGAAATTATTAGGCGATAATTTTTTGACATTGACTGTCATAGTGAACGTCAAAATATAAAATGTTTCAGAAATTACAATTTTATTTTTGAAATCAATACATATGTATTAATTAAAATTAAACACACAATGGTTATATACTGTAAGGGTGATTAGCTCAACTTTGTATACCAATATTTGTTATGTTAGAGTTAAATTTTAATCAATTTAATTGCCCTATTTATTTAATTTGGATATTCAAAATTATTTTTTCTATCTCCTGTAGATACACTTGACTGAAAATCAGAGCGGATTCTTTTTATCTAGATTGCTTGTTCTGAAATTTGATGTTCCTATTTTAATTATCAATTCACAACTTTTGTCAAATGGTACATCAAACTAGTTTTAGAAAATTCAATTACAAATACTTCATCGTTACATTTGTCATACGACAATCTCAAATAGTAAGTACTTCCTTAATTAAAATTAATTCACTTTAATCTATATCTTCTTTCAGTTCTTATTTAATACATAGATTCATTTACCTTTTATTGAACTTAGCACTCTCCTCTGCTGAAACCAATTCGCCTAACTCTGCAACTGATCACACCACAACTGCTCACTCAAAGCCACGATGAAGGCCTCAACTGACAACCAAACTACCAAAATGTCCAGAATTAGGATCCAAATTAACACAGGAACCTAGTTTGCCCCAGGAATCAGCATATACAGCTTCACCACAGTACAGATCCAAACAGACCCGAGTTATAGTTGCGTTTCTTTAATATTCAATCCAAATTACTCATTTGAAGTACGTTACAGCGCAGCACCAAGAATCCTGACCAGAGACAAACCATCAGACATCATTTGACAATCCCCACAAACATGCTCACTCTGCCAACGACTTCCATGCGATCCTCTTCCCTTGTAAATCGTTCCTTCTTATCCAATTCAATCGATGCAAATGTAAAATGTAATCTTACAATAAACTTAATTCAGTATACCTTTCAATTTATTTACTTTTGTAGATTATAACTGTTTTAGTTTGGGATTCTCACCACATTCTTTATCTTCCTCCATATAGTCTGCATAGCTTCCATCCTTTTATCATTTTATATTTTATTCTTTGTACACCAAGCCAATTTTATTTTAAATATTAACCCGTCTATTCACCAAACATGCCGTTAAAAACTTTTAAAAGGGTTTATTTACTAATTTCCAATTACAAAATTCGGTTACATGCTTTTCGTTTCAAAATTTTCTATATCAAAAATAACATCTCCTTAGCGATCTAGCTTATTTTTTTAGTCCAACACACTATAAAAGCTTTATTATTTGATTAATACCTACTATGTTCAATAGTATATTTCGAAAAAGTATTTGTCATCAATTTCCACTTTCAATTTTGATTTTAAATTAAGTTAGAATCGTTGTTTCTCAATCAGCTTCATTTAATTAAATTATAAATTCTATTTCCTTTCTATTCTAAATGCATCTTAATAATTTTTAATATCCATTTCACATCTAAATTCATCTCCATTATTTTCAATTAATGTTTTCTTTTAATCTTATTAATATTAAGCAGTAGAAGATACATTGATACCATCAGATAAGGATCCCTTTTCACACTTCACGCTTTGAATGATTTTCTTATGATGATCTGCATCAATTTGCGAATATGGTCTAATCGAGTGAACATTACTATGTCCTGTAATTTTAATTAGTTGCTCCTCTCCTACTCCTTCTTTCGCCAGATTTGAGACGGCGCTTGCTCTTACGGAATGATTGGTAATTTTTATCTTCTTCGTATCAATTCCAATCTTCTGAGCCAACTCCGACATCCAGGATGAAATACTATTTCGTCCAATTGCCATATTTTTGTACCATCCTTTGGAATTGATATTCAGCCAATTAGGATTTGCTGTCAAAAATAATTTGTCGGTTGCAATAAATCTGGTTCTTTTCTCAAGAAGTTTCCTCAGCAATCTATAAAAATATTATTTTAATAAAGTGCATGCCATTTTCCTACATTGTGAGGTTCTAACTTATCGCACTGGGAAAATGTCTGGATTAGTTGTATTAAGAGTCAACCATTTGCTGTCCGCTGTCTTTTTAGTGCCCCCTTGAGTGGTTTTCATTATTATTTACAAGCACACGAGAATTATCAAGCAGATTTCAAATTATTAAATCTAACGCACTATTTCTACGATACATTTATTTATTATTTACACTGGTTAAACTTCAACTATTTATTTGTTTCACTCTTAACACTAACGATTATATATGGTTATTTATTTCTATTATTTATGTATATTACGCGAGCATTTATGTGGCGGCTTACGCCGTGTGAGCTTGATCAGAACTGCTTCCCCGAAGAACTCCGCCCGCTTATATATCACGCCGGGTAATTTCTTCCAGAAGCCTCCAGATATTCTCGGCAACGGTGACGTGTCGCGTCAGGGCCGCTCTAGCATCGACTGGAAAATGATTCATCCGCGTACACCTGCGTTCAAGGCGGCCCGTCGGCGGCCTATGATTCACGCGCTGGCAGCTGCCTCTGGAATTTCTAGTATAATCGAGGCACAGGGGCAAATAACCGTCAGCCGAATTGTTACACTGCCCCCGCCTTAGATCGTTCTGTCCCAGAACGAGTTGCGTCGGGTGCCTGTCTTCTCGCTCTTGTGGGGGTCCGATGGCGGTACTTGCAGGCGGTGCCCTTCTTGCACATAGACTGGCTGAAGAAGCAGCAGCCCACCGTGGTCTCCAGGCTTCGCAACAGCACACCTCGATCTGGACGCCGGTTGTCTCTTGTACTGCCGATCGGTAAGCCATCAGGAACAGGTGCATGTACTGGCCCCAGTCACGCGGTTGCTCGGAAACCCCCTTGGACAGATGCTTCCCCATGGTTCCGTTCGTCCTCTCCACCATTCCGTCCGATTGAGTATGGAGGGCAGTGGTCCGGATCTTGCGTATCCCCAGTAGCTTACAGAGGTTCCGGAACGGTCCAGACTCGAAATTCCGGCCCTGGTCGGAATGTAATTCCAGGGGGACCCCAAAACGGCTGAAGCACTCCTTCACCAGAACATCAGCGACAGTACCGGTCTCTTTCTTCGGAACGGCGTACGCTTCGGGCCATTTGCTGAAGTGGCCCATGCACACCAAGATGTATTTATTTCTCGCTTCGGTTTCGGGGCATGGTCCGGCGATGTCAATGGCGATACCCTCGAACGGACCACCGACGTTGTACTGCCACCTCGGAGCTCTACGTCTTCCAACCGGTCCGTTTACCGTAGCGCATGCTTCGCACCTCCGGCACCACTCTCGGACGTCACCTTTGCAGCTCGCCCCGTAGAACCTTTCTTGGACCTTCTGCAACGTCTTCTTCAATCTGAAGTGTCCCCCAGAAGAGCCATCATGCAGGTGGCGCAGAACCTCGGCCACTCTACTCCTTGGAACCATCGATCGTGATCTCGTTGTCCTACTGTCCTCATCTTCCAAAATTCTGGTCAGGACGTTGTTGTCCAGCTGCAAGAAGTCCCGTTGCGCCCAATAAGTCTCCACTGTTGCGTTGGTGGCGGGGACCTCCTGCCAGGTAGGTCGACGGCCATCTTGCTTCCAGGCTATAACCGCTCCTAAGTCGGGGTCGTTCTCCTGGCTACTCTGCAACTCGTCTGGCTCCCACGAGTCGTCGACCACAGTGGTACGATTAATGGGTACCGCACGACTCTCCAATCTCGAACAGTGGCCGCAGTCCGCAGGGCAGGGCCTCTTGGATAACGCATCGGCGTTGCGGTGGACTGTGCCAGGTCGATGATTTATTTCCAAGTCGAACTCTTGTAGGCGCTCGATCCACTCAGCCACCAGCCCTTCAGGGTTCTTGCACTGCAGCAGCCATCTCCGAGCAGCATGATCGGTCCTCAGCAAGACTCTTTTGCCAAACTGATTTATGTTTTCCTACGTCAGTACGGCCGCTGGGATGATCTCCGCACTCGACGATGTCTTGGTACCGGGCCACCAAATCTTCTATCTTCTTCCGTTTTCGTTGGCTCATGCCCCCTCCCAGTATTGAGTTCCTCCTGACGGTTGCCAGTTCCCTGCTGACGTGCATGATCCTTACTGGGACCCCAAGCCCAGTCTTGCCCAACGTCTTCCCAACCAGGATACCATGAGTGAGCTTCTTGCCACCATCAGGCTCGACCACGCGCACCACGTTGCCCCGGAGATCGCCATCCTCTCGGCTCGTCCTTGCAGAGTAACATCTTCCGCCCATACCACTTGTGCCGCGATCTCCCCTCTTGGGTGTCGGGAAAGCTCCTCCCCCACCCACGTGCAACTCGCCGCGTCTCAGGTCCAAAGCGCACTCACACTTATCCACAACATCCATTCCCAGGATGCACTCGTCCACAATGTCAGCATAATTGGGCTCAACCACGCGCACCACGTTGCTCCGGAGATCGCCATCCAGGTATGCATCCACGACCCTCTCGGTTCGTCCCTGCAGGGGTTTGTTGAGTCGCTCATCCCAAATTTTATGTTAAAATTTATCAAAAATGGAAAACGATGTCTGAAAAATCGCAAAAAAACAAATGATAGAAGAGTTAAATGAGTATTAAAGATATTATATTTTTAATTGATTTATTAAAATTAACCCAAGATACATTTAAAAACAAGGAAAAAATTATTTAGCTTTAGTTTCTTCTTCCTCTACTTCTTCCATTGAGACTGCCGGTCGTGAATTAAGGTAACTATTTCCGTTACATTCATCGCAAGCCGCCGAGCCTAAAGGCCACTTTTCCTACACCCTCAAGCTGGCCCGCAACTAGTTTTGTAGTTGCAAAAAAAATTATTTTTAAGATTTTTTGTGGAGCTGGTTCTTGTGTCATTAGGATTGGAAAACACTTTCCTGTAGCTTATTTCCAATCCCAATCTTCCGTTGAAATATCTCGGTTGCCCACCCAGAACTGTGTTTGCAAATACACGCGCTTTAAATGTTGTTCTGCTGAATCCATCGTAGGTCACAATGATGCTAAATTAATACTTTTTTAGTAGACGCCTTAATAAAAGAGTCAAACCTAAAATTCAACATGATGTTATTTAAAAAATATATGTATCGTATTGTATGTAACCTCATTTACCTTGGTAATAAATATTAACGTTCTGTAGAGAATGAAAAGAAAATAAAGAGGTCATGTACAACATCAAGGTACGCAAACTCCAATAGCTCGGACATATAATGAGGAATGAGAATAAGTACACCCTACTACAATCTATTATACAACGCAAGATATATGGCAAACGTGGAACAGGACGCAGAAGAATATTATCTTGGTTGCAAAACCTAAGGGCGTGGTATGGGAAATCATCCAACGAGTTATCTAGAATTGCAACCAATAAAGTGAAGATGACCGTGTTGAACGCAAACATACGAAATCGGATAAGCACCTGAACAAGAAGAAGATTCTTTCCTCTGTTAAAACATGCTGAAGTTGTGTCACATTCAGTTAAAGCATGTACAGAAAGTACATGCTCACTACACTTGGGATGCGCAAATTGAAGGCTTTTAGAAGAATTTTTTTTATTTTCTTTATTTTTGGCAGGTTTTAAAAAATATATGTATATCTTTATCAGGAGAAACTGAAGCTGTTAATATAAGTAATACGTCTATATTCTCTGATACTACGACTATGTTTTCATTTGATGCATTGATGCGTTGTAACTATTAACCGATCCGCATCACTTTCATCTTGAGGGCGGGGATATTGTTTGCATCTAAAGTTTATTTTAAAAAATTAATAAAACGACATGAAAGATATTTTCTAGAAATTTTTCTTGATACAACTTTAAAGACCTGTCTCTTTCAAATCGAATATCTGGTGCAGTTTTCGTTTTTAGACGACGGTCTCTTTCATCAGATTTTATTCTATGTTTCTGATAATCGACAAAAACAATTGCTCAGCGACCCAAAAAAACCCTATTTAGGTAAGAAATAAAGTCAGAAAAATTTTTTATTTTTTTGCCATCTTGGATCCGCCGGCTTTTAGAAGAAATTTTTTTATTTTCTTTATTTTTGGCAGGTTTTAAAAAATATACTTATGTATATCTTTATCAGGAGAAACTGAAGCTGTTAATATAAGTAATACGTCTATATTCTCTGATACTACGACTATGTTTTCATTTGATGCATTGATGCGTTGTAACTATTAACCGATCCGCATCACTTTCATCTTGAGGGCGGGGATATTGTTTGCATCTAAAGTTTATTTTAAAAAATTAATAAAACGACATGAAAGATATTTTCTAGAAATTTTTCTTGATACAACTTTAAAGACCTGTCTCTTTCAAATCGAATATCTGGTGCAGTTTTCGTTTTTAGACGACGGTCTCTTTCATCAGATTTTATTCTATGTTTCTGATAATCGACAAAAACAATTGCTCAGCGACCCAAAAAAACCCTATTTAGGTAAGAAATAAAGTCAGAAAAAATTTTTTTGCCATCTTGGATCCGCCATTTTTTATTTTAGTTGAGTTTTAATGTCAAATTCGTAATCAGCGACCCCAAAACCCCTTAGACATCTAATAAAAATAAAAAAAAAATAAAAGAAAAAATTAGACCTTCGACGCTATTTTGTAGACGCCATTTTGGTTTTTAGACCAAATTTGAGGCCAGATTCGTAATCTGTGAACCCAAAAACCTTATGTTATCAAATATCAGGCAATGGTTTAAATAAATAAAGAAGTTATTCATTTTTTTAATTAAGAATATATTAAAAAACACTTCTTTTTTAATAACAATTGGAAAAATAAAAAGCACACCTTCTCACCTGTGGGGAACTTTTCTATAAACTTTTTCCGAAATAATAAAAAAAATGTTCAAAATCGGTTTTAAGTCAACGAAGTTAGAACTTTTTTCCTTTAGTAAATGGACTATTTACGAAGTAAAAGAAATTAAAATCAGACTATGCTTTTAGTACCTATTTTTTAAAAGAATCCTACTTTACAGGTACAGCACAGTATAAACATCAGCAACACCTATGGGGGTAAATATTCCATTAATTTGAAATAATACGTCGCTGCGTTGATGGGTTATGTTAGTACAAAGTTTTTGTTAATCAACGCAGGCAACGAAATAATAATATCAAGAGTTGACTCTATGGTCTATGAGAAATAAACTGTGATGAGCACAGCCTGCTTAATTTTGTGACAAACGTCATTGCGTGGTGATGAGAGGTCATTTCGTAGTTACGAAATCTCCCAAGAGATGCCCACTAGTCCGTAATGGTTCTGCTCTGAGGTGGTTTACATTAGTTATTGTTCTGTGGTTTACATCTTGGTAAGTTTTGTAAACTGCAATTCACGCCGAATTGTTTTATTCAAGATTTCACATAAAGTGATTCCGGTGATTCATTTACGCAGCTAAAAATGAGTTCAATTGGCACAGGGGTACGTTCACTATATACACAATTAATATTTAAAACCAATTTTCCAGTTTTTGAGTAAATAACCTAAAAATATTCGTCTTTATTTACAGTACGATCTTAGTGCTTCGCAATTCTCACCGGATGGGCGAGTATTTCAAGTGGAGTATGCCGTTAAAGCCGTAGAAAATAGTGGAACCGTAATTGGTCTAAAAGGTAAAGATGGGGTTGTCTTCGCTGTTGAGAAACTAGTCACGTCCAAACTGTACGAACCTGGTGCTAATAGAAGAGTTTTTACTATCGATAGGCACGTCGGAATGGTATGCTACTTGTGCTTTACTTAATAACATCACTAATAGAAACAATTTTAGGCGGTTTGTGGCCTAATTGCCGATGCCCGCCAAATTGTGGATATAGCGAGACGAGAAGCTGCAAATTATAGATCACAGTACGGTGTTCACATACCGCTAAAATATCTAAACGACCGTGTAAGCATGTACATGCATGCTTATACTTTGTACAGTGCAGTGCGACCTTATGGCTGTAGTGTAATTTTAAGCAGTTACGATGTCACTGATGGACCTTCAATGTACTTAATCGATCCGTCAGGTGTTAGCTATGTAAGACCACTAATTTATATTGCAATGGAATAATAAAATACTGTTTTTCTTATAGGGATATCATGGTTGTGCTGTAGGTAAAGCAAAACAGTCTGCAAAAACTGAAATTGAAAAACTAAAACTAACAAACATGAGCACCCGAGATTTAATCAAAGAAGCTGCAAAAATGTATGACCTTAACGGTTAAAGATGTATTTGTTTTTAATGATTTTTCCGATTTCAGTATATATTTGGTACACGATGAACTGAAAGATAAGAATTTTGAATTGGAACTGTCCTGGGTGTGTGCAGAAACGGAAGGAAAACATCAACGAGTCCCTGAGAATGTTTTTAACGAAGCAGAGAAATGTGCAAAGCAAGCTATGGAAGCCGAATCAGATTCCGATACTGAAGATATGTAACATTTCCTTGAATTTTAATAACTCAAAGTATTTTGTACTAAATTTATTACATAAATAAAAGTGTTTATCACAGACAGTTTCATGAAGTCTTAGTTTACATCCAGAGCGATTACAATGATTGTATCTACAAACACAACACTAACTAAATACAGTCGTGCACTTTAATAGCAATGTCAATATAGATTTTTGTACTTACATCTTACAACCTGTAAACCGAAATGAACACAACTTAAATAATTAACGAATTGTACTGTTTATAACGGCTGCCCTTATGTTGTGAGTATTCAGTATTTATAAAGGGCAACTGTTAAATGAATTTTATTTGTTAATACGATTATGTATTCTCTATTATATAATATAGAATTTTGAATATATTTTACGTTTACTGCTCATTTTTTCCAATAAGTGGAACTTTGGAGTATATTACTTGGAACGAGTAATTTGGTTTTGTGAAAATAAAATCTGATTTCTCCAAACCAAAAATGTTCCAAATAATGCACTGCCGTTATACCTTGCACAAATAAGCAACTGTGTTTGTGCTCAACATGTTAACACTTTTATAACTAATTATCCAGGTGCAATTTAAAATTATAAGTAACACAAACTGACTACTTTTAAAACCTCTATAAACGGTATAGAAATGCTTGACGCAATGGTAATATCTCATGTAAGCATTTGTTTCCCTAATTATTTTACAGCAAATTTGTAAATACGTTATTTTTTCAAGAAGAAAATTCTGCATCTATTTCTGCCCTCATTTATTTTATATTTCAATCAGTGGTGCCTTGAAATTAATGAAAAAATTGGATTTATTTATTTGCATCTCCTATAATCCATTCGGGAAACTCCAGTGACGTAAAAGTCACTATCAGTTGGTTAATATGAAAATCGCTAGTAGGGTGTTAGTAATTTTGGCATTTTATGTTGGTGCCATTTTCAATCTGAATTTCAAGTTTTTGTTTTTTACTTTCAATTTTGACATTTAAATTATTATTTTACTTTGTTTCACTAAAACTACGATTCATGTTTAAGTTTTGTAAAATAACAAATTATTTGCCATAACCTTACAAGTTTGACGCTACTGATCGTTCAGTATAATCAGGTGAAATAGTAGGTACTTAGTACTTATCAAGTACACTCAAAATTTTGCATTTGACACTGTAAATGTCACGGGAATTTTCTAAATGGATTATATATGTGGCCGCAAACATGGCACTTATTTCACATGCACTGCTTTCGGTATACCACCATTTCATATATTGCACTTTTTCATTGATACATTTTTTACGTGCAAAACTTAACAAAACCGTAAAGACAGAAATCTTGAAAGTTTAGGTCGACAGATGCAAACAAACAGCAACCTAATTTGTTTCAATTATTGCAAGGCACCACTGATTTTTGTGAAAATGGTTATTTTAATTTCTTTGTTTTCTGAAATGTACAATGACAAATGACGGCATAGATAATTTTGTTAAATACAAAAAATGCATTCACAAGTTTGCTCTAAAATAATTAATCTAAAATAAAGATATTACCAATGAAAACCCTATGGCGCGTATATCTACACCCTGTAGATTAAATGTATTTACTCCCACTATTGCTCAACTGAAACTTCAGATTTCATGTCTGGATGATTATTGCTCACATGCTGATCATGTATTTTTATTTTTCTGCGGCTTAACTGTATACGATATAGCTACTTCTCCTACTAAATGTCCTTATTATATTCATTAAAAACCGTTATACCGATGGGGCCACAGTTATACATAACAGCAATGAGATAACATGAACAAGAAAATAACAGATATTGCTTGAGTAAGAAAGAGATAAACATAGCAGCAAATATGCGAGTAGGCTTGACGCCAGAGCTGGGCAGTATTTGTATTTGTAAATACCTTTTTTTATTTAAATACTTTGTAGTATTTAATTACTAGGTATTTAAATACTTTTTAATGGGCTGTATTTGTATTTGTAGGTGCAAATACTTTACAAAGTATTTAGTATTTAAATACAATTTTGGAAGTATTTAAATACTTTGAAAGTATTTAAATATTCTCAAATGATGACGTATTGGACGTTTAAAATTACACAAAAAGTATTTACTAGAAATAAAGGTAATTAAATACCTTTGAGAGTATTTAACTACTTTTATTTCTTAAAAAATGTATTTCTAACTAGTAAATAGTTTTTGTATAATTTTAAACGTCTTTTAGTTCGTCATTTGAGCTATTCTGCCATTATTAGGCATTACACGTTGGAATTCACATTAAGTCTGTAATACAAATTTTTGGCAAAAAAATACTTATAAATTTTAGCAAAAAAAATACTTATTTTATATGAAAAGCTTTCAATTAAACAATATTGCTTGAATAAAAATGAAGTGGGGTATTTGACCGAATACGTTTCTAAGTCACTGGTTTTAGCATTAGATATTCTGAAAGGAAAATTAATCTAGAAAAACTAAAAACAGAAAATCTAAAGTATTTTTCTTCCTCAGATGCTAAATTTGAAGGACAACTTTGTATTTGAACTGAAAAATGTAAATTGATCTTCAAATTTGTTATTAGCTGAAGGCCTACGACTTATGGCAAAGATGTAAAAGAACTACTATGTATATGAAAACGAAAAATTAAAAAAAAAAGTTTATATTTTAAATTTATATTTTAACCCCGGTGGAGGCACAAATTTACGTAGAAAAACGTATATCAGTCCTTCTCAGGACTAACCAGGAACACCTGAAGATGGGAGTAGATCAAAACTCCCGAAACATTGTGTGATTTACATTCTAGACAGTGGAGAAAGTCCGAAAAACATATAATAGACCACTGCCAAAAAATGACATTCAGAGAATAACTAACTTTGTTTTACTTTTTTGTTAATATTCAATATAAGTAATTTTATCAAAAATTATAACTTTAAATTTAGTTTTGAAAATTGCTAAACTGCTAAAAAGATTAGAAATGCTGCATTACTACTTACATACTTCACAAGACTTTTTACATTTTAGTGATATCTAAAAACTAACACCCGTATTCATAGTCGTTCGCCAGCGACTTGCCGGCGAAACGCTGGGTTTTTCCTACGCGCCGTACGAGAATTAACACTGCATAGTCGCTCGCCGGTAAAACAAAGGTGCGCGTTACTATGGTTTTCGGCGGAGCGGTGCCGACGCGCTGCATGCGCGAGCGACTATGCAGTGTTAATTCTCGTACGGCGCGTAGGAAAAACCCAGCGAGTCGCCGGCGAGTCGCTGGCGAACGACTATGAATACGGGTGTAAGTGTTTCAATAATTTTAAAAAATTTAAATACTTTTAAAATATTTAATTACTTTTAAAGTATTTAATTACTTTTAAAGTATTTAATTACTGTTATAAAGTATTTAGTATTTAAATATATTTAATTTTCATAAAGTATTTAGTATTTAGTAGTTAAATACTTTTTGAAAGTATTTTGCCCAGCTCTGCAGTTGACGCTCACTTTAATTGAATCGTCTAGTATCAAAAGCCGACAAATCCACTTTTCACAGATATGGAACTAAGTATACCACCATGTTCCTAAGCAGAAGCTCTACCAATGCCAACTTCTGAGGTTCAAAAATACAACGAATCCTGGTATAAAACATGCTTGAAAATCAGGGTTAGTTTCAAATTCTGACAAATCCATTTCTATGTTAGTATCAAAATCCGACAGATCCAGATACAACCAATCGGTGACTGTTAAAAGTGTCACGTGATGCTCTCTTTCAGCACTATGTGTTTGTGCGAAGTAATGCCCGACTACCGGATCTGATTATTTAGATATTAGTTTAAAAACTAGCAGTCCAGTGAGACAAAAAAGACCGTTTTGCAAATAGAACGCGTATTCACCACACGTACGTATATGATGTCATTGTTGGTAGCAAACTACCAGTCGCATTCGCCTTGATAAAATTTGCCTAGAATCTAACCTAAAAAGTTAGGATTAGGATAATTAAGATAATAATTAGTGTCACGTGACTGAAATTCGGTACTTGACCTGACATGACCATTCCAAACATATAACTTTCATAACTTTTTTCTCTATCTCTTACGGTTTGGCTGCTGAAACAGCGTCCCGGACGGAGAAGTCAATTAGATAAAGGATCCGTTTAAGTTAAGATAATTTTGTTTTAAGTTCTAAATAAACTTTTGAATTTATAAAAGTCCTGTTTTCATATAGAATTTAGCTATAAACAACGACAAGTCACAATATTAGTTTCAAAACTCGACTACTCCAATATTTAAACGTGAATATCCTAGTCTGATGTATAGGCAAAGCAGCCAAAATGTTGGGAATGCCATAAATACTTCATATATTACGTCTAGGAACCGATTTTATTGGAGTGAATAGTAAAATAAGCATCAGAAAAGTTTTTCACGTTTTAGGGCAAAACAGAGAAAAGTGGATTTGTCGGCTTTTGATTTTAGACGATTCAATTATGATATATGTCAACTAATTGTGCCTACTAGAATAATTTTGTTGTATGGTCATCTCTTTCTTACTAAAGCATTCTATCTTATTGTTCATGTTATCTTACTGCTGTTATAGAGGGAGTTTATTATAACACGCAATGTGTAAATGCGTTCATTTTAAAATGCAATATGAAAACGTTACTGAGTATGTAAAAACATAATATATTCTACGGAGGAAGGAATTCTGTTAATCAAATGTTATGAAAACTTCAGCTTGCCCTGTTGTTCTTTCTGATTCTTCTTTTTCAATAAAATTACGGTTCATATATAAAATAAACGTATGTACACATGGCGTGGCGTACCCTTAGCAACCAATAGTAACAATCAAGTCCTCATGGAAACGGGAATACCACATTACGCATTAAAATAAATTCACTGTATATAATTATGGCCCCATTCGTATATTACATAAAATAGGCGGCGCCTTGCCATTTTTTAAAAGTTTTTGTAAAATTTTGGCATCAGTAATTATACTATTACACAGGGCAATAAAAAATAAAATTGATCGTGGGAGCCCATGAAATATATGACAACCATTTGCACTGCACTTTATAAAGCTACATTTGAACTACAATTAACTGTATTATTAGGGCATCTGACTTTTGAACAGTCTAATAAGCTACACAAAAATGCAATTTTAATTTATAGGCAACATTAAAACAATACCTGGATAAGTTAAACGAGATGTCAGAAATAAATTTTAAAATTCAAACAAATTTGACAATTTGATGTCAACCAAAAGCAAGCTACAAATTAGGCAAGTTTTATTGTTTTCAATGGCTCTTTCTGTACAACACAGAAAGATATCGCCAATAAGTTATCTGCCTTAATAATTCAATTTCAATATTTACCATTTTTTAAGTTATATGAATATTTACAAATTTCAACAAATAGACATCACTAATGTACAGTCGTGTTCAAAAATGTATTATAGAGTGACAGTTGTAAGTTTATTGGTGGTTGTGTTATTACCATATATCTAATACTTACTATATTGCTAGCGGCTATGAGTGGGAAACTGGCCGATGAAGTGAGACACACAACCAACTCCTTAATGTATACGGTGAGCTGTGCGCAAGCGCGGCGGCGTCGTCCGCCCAATGGGGAAGTGGTCAAGTTTAAAATTCGCTTCTAAAGGCGGAGTTCGAATTCTCACGCATGCGCACGAGACGCGTTATACTATAAGTGAGACTATGTCGGCGCCGTAATGTTTTCTAGCGTTCCGAGGCCCTACTAGCAATATATGTGTATTATTTATATGGTTATTACTCAACAAAGGCTCACACTTTATAAAATAGGTAGAGCTAGATGTATACTTTCAAAGTATTTGTATATACAACACTTTGAACTTTGTGTAATTACTTTATATTCACAAAGTACAAATTCTGTTTAATGAACACGATTGTACTTAGAAATTTTAGGTATTTTGCAGATTTAATATACAGTGATCAGCATAAATTCAATTCTAAACCACTTTTCCAAATAATATTTTTGTGTATTTTGAAAAATAAGGGTACTTCGTCAGCTAGTTTCAGATTTTTGATCCTCCCCCGTATACAAAAGGAAATATTTAAATTTTGACAGTATTTTTGGTTTTGAGAAAATGCAAGAATTTTTACTAAAAAAAACACTGTATATTATATTTCCTTGTTAATATTGTAGGGTGTAACAGCTAAGAAGTGTCGAGACTATTTGATAATGGAAAATGGTTTTAAGTTTGATTTATCTAATATTTACTCAAAAGTGACTGGATGATGTCAAAATTGTTATTGTTAGGTACTAAAAACCAAATTAATTCTTAACATAATCTAACAAACATTTTTTTGTAATTTAACAAATATGCAATGCTTACTGGATATTGTGTAATAACAGATTAAAAAAATGGAAATTTGTTTAAACTAGAAATTAAAATTTAGTCTTAATAGTAATAAATGTAGTTATTGAAAGCTTTGTTCTTGTATCTCTACAAAGTACATGTAATAAAAAGATATACGAGTCCCTCTTGCAGGATCCATACATATTGACATGAGTGCATGACTTAAACTATTATAAGAGTAATAATTGGTCACCAAATGGTGGAAATACATTAGCTTCTTAAAAGATTAAATTACAACGATATAAAAAAGCAACAACACAGGTCAAATTCTTTAAATAAAACACCCTATATATGTATTTTGTTATTAAACAATTATTCAATGTACTACTCATCAAAATAAGACAAAAAGTTTTCATAGGGAATCTTGATAACTTTAAGAGATATGGAAAAACAGACTCCCCATTCCCGATCTTCCCGATTTTCTTGAAAAGCTTAATGCTGCAAACCAAACTTGGCTATCGTCTTTTGTTTTCGAGTTTTAACCGAAAGTATTTATGAAAAATTAGTTTTTACGTTCTTCAGGCACTTTTTTGATGAAAAAGCAGTGGCGTAGTCAGTTTTTCAAAAAAGGTTTAGAATTTCGAGTTACGCCATTAAGTTGTATTTTTTTTATATTAAAGTCATAGTTGGCTGTGCCGTCATGAGAAAGAGTATTTTTTTCCAATTCCAGTGATATATATATAATATGATGCGAGGCGGATTTATTAATTTTCATTACATTATAGCAAAAACGTATTTTCAGTAATAATAGGACGAGAGGTCAAAATATTGCCGACAATAATTTTTGCGATTCAGATATGTTTCTGTGGCGACGAAAATAATTTTCTAAAGCAACAGAAACTAGAAAATCTGAAGAGCAAAAATTGTCGGCAATATTTTGACCTACAGTTTTGACAATTTAACTTTTAAATTATGGAAAATGGTTAATAAAAATACTTCTAACACTAAAATTAAAAATTCACAAAACTAGTCTTTGAATTATATACACTGTAATCAACCCTAGCAATATTTTTACAAACAAACAAACAAAACAGTTGTTAATATTTTTTTTAATTTCCTAATGTCAAATAGTTACAGAAAAAAATGTCCCTGAAATAAAACTCCTCAAAATATTGTCACTAAAATAAAGTTATAGAAAAAATTGTCGCTGAAATCAAGTTCCTTGTCACTAAAATAATCGTTCGATTGGCAGTTTATTTTTAAATTGAAAAATGCCATTGGTTGACAATGAAACCAGTTAAATTGTTAAAGTAGTTTTTAATATTTCTTTGTTTTCTGGTTTACGGCTTGTGTCATTTAGAATATACCTGATTAAACAAAGTATCTGTAATTGTGTTGTTACAATACCAACCGTTTGATTGACAGAATTAATAAGGTTTGATTGTTGCCTTGAATGTTACACAATGGGCGCATTCAGGTGACACACCAGTTGAGTATGGTGACTTGTTGGTTCTACTGAACGGTTCTTGTTGAGTTTTGGTTAGTTCCAACTGTTGCTTAACATTGACACCAGAAAAATTCTGTGTTGACTTTAGTAAACGAAGTATTCTAACCTAAAATTTTGCAACTGTTTTGAACGCGACTGAGTCATTTCGCGTGCAGTTTATAAAAATTAAAACACTCAAAACCTGAGTAACCCCAAGTTAATTGTTTTTATTCAATTTTGACAGTTTAAATTGACATTATTAACTCCATAACAACCTTCATAAGCAGTCAATTATTCACAAGTGAAATAAAAGTGTTTTAATTCACTAGAGAATTAAAAAAGTTTCAACGAAGAACAGCACATTTTTATTATTTCTACAAATATTTACATTCAATTATTCTTTCTCTTTCTAGTGTGTAATATATAATTACTAAAATTTAGATCAAATGGACGATGAATGGGCAAATTTATATCTTAATTTGAATATTTAAAATTTTTTATTCAAAATTCCGTCAAAATTGAATAAAAACATATATACGCCATGTGAATTAAACATTTATTAACTCAAAGATCTGAAAAGCGTTCCAGTTTATACCATCTTCAAATACTTTGTTTAATAGCATATTATTCATTTGTTCAGTTTTTGTTTGTTTTCAATACCAGGGACACATAACATAATCTTACTTGGCCAAATTATGTTATGTCACCACTAGAGGTCGCCACGTGAATGTGCATCGCTAAACGCTACCAGTTCAGGCGCTTTTACGATGTTTACTTCCACGACACCAAAAACATGTTTGTGGTGTAAATCAACTGTTGTGTCCCCTGAACGAGCTCAATGTCAGTTATGAATTTGGACACGTGAAAAATTGTTTTATTATCCATTTATAAGAAAATTTTCTTCTTGATAAAAGTCCCTGCATCTTCTCAAACTAAAAATAAACTTGCCACAATTTAAATATCTCCTTTTGTAGGTGGGGAGGTTTAAAAATATGAAAATGGCTGGAGAATAGTTTTCATTTTTCAAAATCTACAAAAATGTTATTTGAAAATACAGTAGAACTTGGTTATAACGAATTCCACGGGTTCGCTATATTGGTTCGTAATAACCGTTATTCGTTATATGCAAGAAGGTCATAATTTGAGCAAATTTCCAACTTCCGTATAATTTCTACTTTTTCGGAAACCGATAAAATTTTCCATTTAACTCCGAACATTTTTCCACAACCAGAAAATGCGTAGGTACATACGGAATGTCTAAGATACATCCACTTGAATATTTTCGCAACTCTTTTTGTTGCATTATAGGCCAACTTCTTAGCTATTGTAATTTAATCCTGTAAAGGGTTTTGTTAAAAAAACTACAATAGCTAAGACGTGGCTATGACGCAACACTTTGATTTGCATAATGCGATACCAGAACTGAGCCATAACATCGGGCAAAACCCATTATCGCTTTTCGAAGAACTGGATCCTACTGCTGGATTCTAAGAAAAACAGAGTTGCTTATAACACCCACTAGCTCGCGCTTACTTCGTTGCGTACGATGTAGTAATTCTACAGAGTGCTAGAGAAAGCGGCCTACTACGAAATTTAACTGACCACTATTAAGCTAGAAAACCTTAGTTATTATAATGTTGCCACAACAAAATAATATCTTTCAGTTACATTTTATTAGGAGATGAAAAGGACCAGTCCTAAGAATATATTCTTAAATTTTGGTTCACTATTCCCGTGAAACTAATTCGTAATAAACATGAAATACACGCATTAAATCAAATGTAATTCAAATATACATTCAAAATTATTCGTTATAAACGTGAATTCGCTGTAACCGTGATCGTTAAAAGCGAATTCTACTGTATTTGTTATAACATTTCATTAAAATTTATAATTTTTTAAATTTTTTTTGTTGATGTTCAGATCATTTAATACATTTTTTTAAGATACCTGGGCCCCATTTCATAAAACGACTTTTCACTTTGCAATTTCCTGCTACATAAAAATATTTTCAAAAACTTGAAAAGTTCCATCAAAATTATACAAAGTGCAAGTGAACGGTGGAAAACTAGTGAAGTTATATTTTATTAAACGCAATTTATTTTTAATTTTGTAATTTAAAAAGTGGAAAATGAAAATTTTCAAAGTTGTTTTATGAAATAGGGCCCTGGTTTTTACGCTGGACACAAAAATTTTTTTAGCACTAATTTCGATTAACATAATTGTCTGGTTGCTAAGTGAGCAAAACTCAAGTTTGACAATACAGCCTTATCATATGCAATAATAACTTTGAAGTATTCCATTTTCTGTAATACACAGAGTGGTAAGAACAAAATATGAGAAACCAGTGAAAATTGTTTTTCAGAGTAGGTGACTGTGACTTCATATTTGACACCTTTAAATTATAAAACTTTTCCAAAAAACATTTTGTGTTGTTTGAAAAATAAAGGTAGTTTATTCTTGAGCCATTTTCATATTTTTCAACCTCCCCCGTATACGAAAGGATATTTAAATTTTGGCAAGGAAAATTTTTAGTTTTAAAAGATGCAAGTACTTTTAACAGCAGAACATCTTATATTATAAGAGCTGATGCCGCCGGTCGCCGGCCGTCCAGACAGTAAGCACTGGCGTGCGCACATGCCGACCGCGCACAAGTGGCGACGCAGCAAGCATTTGTATTGTCCATATTTATGAGGGGCCCTGTGTGTTATATTGTATATTACTAGCAGTCCAGTGAGACAAATGTCTCATTTAATAAAACAAAAAAGACCGTTTTGCAAATAGAACGCGTATTCACCACACGTACGTATATGACGTCATTGTTGGTAGCAAACTACCAGTCGCATTCGCCTTCATAAAATTTGCCTAGAATCTAACCTAAAAAGTTAGGATTAGGATAATTAAGATAATAATTAGTGTTAGAGACTGAAATTCGGTTCCTGACCTGACATGACCATTCCAAACGTATAACTTCAATAACTTTTTTCTCTATCTCTTACGGTTTGGCTGCTGAAACAGCGTCCCGGACACACAAAACAGCGTCCCAGACAAGCCTATTACATATATGGATGCTATATTACACTATAATCAAAGAAAAATTCTCTTTCCCATGATGCCCTAACAAACTATGAGTTTCATATAAAAATAAAACAACTTTATGGTATAAATCAAAATTCTAAACTATTTTGAAAAAATGTTACTATGCCACTGCATTCTTATCAAAAAACTGCCTGAAGAACGTAAAAACGTTTTCCTATTTTTATAAATAAGCAAGATATAGCCGCAAAACGAAAAATTGAACTTTTGTTTAACTCCAAACAAAATAATAAGGCCCATTTTGATTTTTATCATTAAGCTTTTCTCGGAAAAGAGATCGAGGATGGGGAGGTTCATTTTTCCATATCTCCTAGAGTTATCGAGATTCCCTATGAAAACAACAAAATTTGCCCACCCTGTACAGTGTGTCCCAGATTCGTAGGTGACCATTGGGATCTTGGAAACCGTAAGATACGAAAAAATTTAAATTATGGCAAAGTTGAGCATTTTAGAGCTTATTAAAATGCCGATTTGAAATTCTAAAAATTCCGAGTATTTCCGAAGATATTCGACAAAAAGTGAAATTTTAAAATTTCTTTTTCTTGCTCCTGACTTTATTTAAAGAGATAATGCAAAACTAATTGAACATGTCCATGTTCACTTTTCCTGCACTATACGCTGGTGCTTTCAGATTTTATATTCAACGTTTAGTCTTCCAGCTACCAATATCAACTTCATCGTTTTAAATACGAACCGGGATTTTTTATTTTCATTTTTGAAGAAACGCGTAATTCCACGAATGAGCATCTATCATGTTTGATAGTTTTTGAATTTTTCGAGGCAAAAATTACGTCAAAATGCTCAACTTTGCCATAATTTCAACTTTTTTGTATCTCTTATGGTTTCCAAGATCCCAACAGTCACCCACGAATTTGGGACACCCTGTACATAGGTCCAAAAATGCGTCATATGGGAGCTGCAGCTGAGAAGGGTAATAACAAATCTGGTGTGATACATGCACACAACTTCCTTTTGCAATGATCTTATAATTAACCAAAAATTTTATTTTTAATTTTTAAACTTTTGTCAAAAATTACAAATTCTACAGGAAGTATATTAAAAAATTTAAAATTCGCCTTCGGCTCATGAAACTATGGCGAATTTTAAGGCATTTTGATCTGTTTTGTACTATTATATGGGCATGTTCAGCACAATAGTTAAAATTTTAAGGATTCTGCTCTGTTTTTAAAGGTATATTAAAAAAAGTTAAAATGTCACGGCATTTTGATCTGTTTTTAAGTTTGTACTATATGGGCCTGTTCAGCACACAACTCATTTCATGGTTTTTTACCTTGTTTTTAAAGGTATATTTAAAAAGCAAATATTTCAAGAATTTTGCCCTGTTTTTAAGGTATAACAGAAAAAATGTAAAACTATAATGTGACGAACAACCACTATAAGGTCAACAACTCAAATTGATTTAATAAAACCAGATTTGTAAAATTAAAACCCCATCTCCACTTTTAATTACAACAAACAGTAAAATGTATATTTTCTACGAAATTAATTACCGAATATCTTCTGTTCTTACCGCAAACTTTTAAGAAGATATCCCATATTTATTAAAGACCATCTGGAGATATGATATTGCCAATAATAAAATTCTCGTTATGGATTATCCATCTTTTACCATAAAAATCTGGTTGATATTTTGATGCTTTGGGGGTTCCAAAAGAAAAGAAAATTAATTGTACCTTTAATAGCTATACTGGCAGAATTTTTATATTTATACTAACTTCTATTTTCTAGAATTAGACGAGTGCTTATACAGAGCCAAAGCACACGGAATGATTGACGATTTATTTCCAGGTCTACCATCTGGAATAAATAATGTTTTTAGACATACAAATGGTTTGTTATAATTATTTCAAAATATTTTTTTTAATAAAATGAGTTTTCTAATAGTAGATTATGTTATTAGGAGCAAAAGTTATATTTTTGATACTTTTGCTCCGAATAACATATAGTATTTTTTCTTCAAACGTTTTTATAACAAATTATTTACAATTTTGTGAACAAAATTCGAAGAAAATTACTTGATCTCGTCAGCAATAAAGTGACAGTTTAGCATCATCAATCCAGCAGTATAATGCCATATTTTACTGCCGTTTGAAGAAAAAAGAATTTTTAGCTCTGGTGAATTTCAGTGGACATGTTTGATATACAGTGTGTCCCCGGATAGGTGAAACGACTCTTGTAAAAGGTTAAAAATTTTCAATTTTAATTTTAATTTTTTGGGGTTCAGCCCTGCTTGGTTAAAGGCGAATTTCTAACATAATTTCAGTTCTGAAAAATCAAGAATGCCTTGGAAATTTTCAAAAAAACCTATTTTTCTGTAGAGTAACATGCCTTTCATGTGGCAAATACGACAAAAAGTTGTTTAGAATCAGTATTTAGACCCCTACACCAAATTTCAAAATCCTCGGCCAACTTTGATCTCTCACATTTTCTTTTGTTTATTTCCCAATTGAACAAATTTTATTTCTAACAAAGGTTTTTTATTACGAATAAAAAAATCGGGAGTGTGCTCCCCTAGACTTTCTCGCATTCGCCTTGTTTTCTAGCAAATTTGAAAAGTTTATTGCAATGTATATACATACAGCGATAAAATTACATTTTCAGGTAACCACTACCTGTTTAGGTAAAGTGCCGCTTTAGGTTAACCTATCATACTGAAATTTTATATCTGGGAGTTTTTCTCAATAATAAATGTATGTGCAAAATTTCGTGCAAATACCTTGAAGCAAACTGGTACTTTACTTGAATGGATACCGCTACCTGTTTAGGTAAAATGCCACTTCCGGTTAACCGATCATGCTGAAATGTAATATCTGGTAGTTTTTCTACATAAGAAATGTATGTACAAAATTTTGTTCAAATATCTCAAAGCAAACTGGTACTTTACTTGAATAGGTACCGCTACCTGTTTAGGTAAAGTGCCACTTCCGGTTAACCGATTTCGCTCAAAATTTGACAGGAATCTACAAATTTTGAATAATGACTATGTACATAATTTCAAGGGTCTAGCTTATTTCGTTTTTAAGTTATCGTGTTCACACACACACACACACGCACACACATACACACAGACATAATTCGAAAAATGGTTTTTTCGGACTCTAGGAGGTCTAAAACGTCAAGATTCGTCAAAATCTCGAAGTCGATTTTTTTGACGATTACAATACTTTCTCTATGCGAGAAAGTAAAAACCTGAAAAATATTTGTTTTTCCATGGCAGTGTGTTTGTTAAGATTAAATTTTTTTGACTTGGAACATTAACATAAAAGAAAATGCGAAAGATCAAAGTTGGCCAAGGATTTTGAAATTTGGTATAGGGGCTTAGATGTTGATTCTAAACAACTTTTATTAATAACTTTCTGTCGTATTTCTCACATGAAAGGCACGTTACTCTATAGAAAAATAGGTTTTTTGAAAATTTCCAAGGCATACTTGATTTTTCAAAACTGAAATTATGTTAAAAATTAACCTTTAACCAAGCAGGGCTGAACCCCAAAAAATGACCATTTAAATCAAAAATTGTTTAGTTTTTACAAGTCGTTTCACCTATCCGGGGACACACTGTATATTGTCCTACTAAGGGAATCTTAAAACAAATTAGAGAATTGTTGAATAAATTAACTTAGGTACAATAACCAAACTTTATTGATTTAATAATAAATTGATATATTATAGAGATATTGCTTTTGTCGATTTTTCGTTTTTAAAGACATTAAAGTTATAGACAAATGTTTTGTATGTTTAATATTGTACGATTTTTATTTAAATTTTGAATTTCCTGCTAGATTAAACTTGAGATAACCCGATATTAAACCCGGTAAATACTTTTCGAACAATCTCTATATTCGATTGATGACCAATGATCATACGCATGAGCGGTACAGCGATCAGCATTTATTGCCACCATTCACACACATTCGGCTTCATTTTGTATTTGTGCATGAAGCCAAGTGTTTTTGTGGAGTAAGTCTAAAAGTAATTGAATTGGTATTTTGTCGACGTTATTTGAGTGTGAGATTGAGAAATACCAAAAGCATACTTGGCTGATTTTGGTGTCAATCGACTCAGGGCGACGCAAGTAAGCAAGTAGTAGGGTTTTCAAATTTTTATAAGTGACTTTTTTTTATGTGGATTTTCTAACTTCAAAATTAACTCGACACACAAAATGGATCACTCTTGTACAAATTGCATTAAATGAATTAATCAAATGTAAATATGTAGATAATAACTTCTACCTTCTTTTTTTCCTCTAAGAATGGCAAGCAATTATAAAATACCGTGCCTCTTTGAAGAGTTAGCTGCAATTGCTGAACCAATGGATCTATGGGAGTTATTTAGAACATATTTGACGGAGTTTTTAACATTAACCAATATCATACCAGTATTTAAAAAATCCAATGATAGCAAATGGCAGTGGGAGCTTATAGCGCAAGACACACCATTACGAGGAGCTAATAAAGTAACAAGGGATGCTATCTGGAAAATCTTGGAAGTCAATAAACCCAGAAACTGTGATACTGTTCTGTTCGACTATACTGGAGATAATACTATTCTTATACAGTTAAATTATATCAATTTTATATATGGATTTTATAGGTTTTACTTGATGCATTACATTTACTGTGTCATATTGTGAGTGTAAATCAGTTTTACATAATACAAAACTGGAGGATCATGCTCCAGTTTCAGCAGGCAAGATGAATTCAAGTTTCTAAAATATCTCTCATCCCCTTTCGATAACAGATTGTGCTGCCAATATAAAGCTAAATTGTTTTTAAATGCTATATAATTTTGTGATAACATGTAATAATAATTTGTTATGTAATTTGCAATAATAGTAATTCTATTTGCAATGTTTTTGATGTTAATGTCTGACATATAGATTTTTGTATATGAATTTTTTATAAGGTGATTTTTCAAATACTTTGGTGAGGAACAATACTTAAAAATTTAAAAAAAGGTACCTTAGAAGCAGGGTAAAAAAACCATGAAATATTTGCTTTTTAAATATACCTTTGAAAAACAGGACACAATCCCTAAAAAAGTGTTGTGTGCTAAACAGGCCCATATAGTACAAACTTAAAACAGATTGAAATGCCTTGAAATTCAGCATAGCTTCATGAGCCGAAGGCGAATTTTAACTTTTTTAATATACTTTAAAAAGAGTTCAGTCTTTAAAAATGTTACTTTTTTAAATATAAAGACAGATCAATAAAAAAACCAATTAGGGCAGGCTGTGATATGTGGTATACGTTTGGCATTACTGAAGTGTATCGTCAGTCTATGTCAAATTCGAGATTTGCAGGTTAAGTATTACGTCAGTCTGTGTCAAACAACAAACAAAACCTAACCTATTAATCTCGAATTTGAACTAGACCGACAATACACTTCAGTACTGCCAAACGTATAACACATATCACAGCCTGCCCTAATTGGTTTTTTTAATGATCTGTCTGTACCTTTAAAAGCAGGGCAAAAAACCATGAAATGAGTTGTGTACTGACCAGGCCTATACAGGGTTTTTGTAGATCGCTAGACAACTCATAACTTCATTAGTCATGGAGATATCGAAAAAAACTTTTTTGTTTTAAATGCCAGTACACAATCTACAAATTGACGTAAACCAATTTAAGCCATGGCCTACTGTTTTTGCGCAGTGATACACGACTTTGGTTTTTTAAATGGAACACCGTTTATTTTTGGAGATTTGCAATCACCGCTAAAGGTGCGTTATGATAGAATTTTTAAATTAAAATTTAGAAACTTATTTTTAAAAATGAAAAGTGTTTAGCCAAGGTAGGCCATTAATTATGCAAAATCACTAACAATTAAACAATAAATGCAAAACAAACTCCACTTGGTTCTAAATGACCGAATTATAGCACCAAACGTACTAAAACAATTGAAAACTATGTTTTTTTAAATGGAATAATATGAGTTTCATTAACAATACCATTTATTTTTAATCGTTTTACGTAATTTTGATTTTTAAAAGCTACTTCTAAACAAAATGGCGCAAATATGGTACACCGTTGGAAAGCCATTTTATTGTAGTTTTCAACTGTTTAATGAAACTCATATTGTTCCATTTAAACAAACACAGTTTTCAATTGTTTTAGTACGTTTGGCGCTATAATTCGGTCATGAGACATTTTTAATGCCAAGTGAAGTTTGTTTTGCATTTCTTGTTCGATTGTTAGTGATTTTGCGTAATTCATGGCCTACTCCGGCTAAAAAATTTTTAATTTTGAAAAATAATAAGTTCCATAACGCACTTTTAGTGCTGAATTCAAATACCTAAAAATATTCAGGGTGTTCCATTTAAAAAACCAAAGTTGTATATCACTAAGTAAAAATAGGAGACGTAGCTTAAATTCGTTTAAGTCAATTTGTAGGTTGTATACTGGCATTTAAAACAAAAAAAAGTTCTTTTCAATATTTCTATTATTAACAAAGTTACGAGCTGTCGAGCGATCTACAAACACCCTGTATAGTAGTAAGAATTTGATATCTTGTAAGGCTTTTAAACATTAAAGATGTGCTCTAAAACGATGTTAGTTTACCTACAGCTACAACAAAGTTATCTAGCGATGGAAGGTAAGGATGAATGATGAAGTGTAACTGTACTCAGAAATGCATAAAAAATTGATGCAATTATAAGAATGTTTGTTTTTTTATGATTTGCAAGAGGTATTTTTCAGTTTAAAGAAAAATAAATAGGGTCAAGTGGGCCACCTTGAGACAAATGCACTAATTTTGATTTTGATGCCCGTAACTCGTGTTGAGTCAGAATGTGAGCAACTGCATGCTGTTTGCATGTTGTGTACGAAATGTGATAACGTGAACGTGCAAACTAAAAGTGTTGTGCTCGATTTGTCATTTCTATGCTCCGCAAGTATTTTCGTTAGCGGTAATTAATCTGTTCATATTTTATTATAAGTTGTTTATTATGGATGGCCGTAATTTTCATCTATTCTTTATAATTTTGTCTTGGCGTCACAGTAATTTTAACTTGATTTTGAGGTTAATATGAGATTGTGATGGTGATTTCTAAAACTTCATAATAGGGCTACCTTGAGACAACAGTTTTGGGCCACCATGAGACATGTTTCAAGGTAGCCCATTTCTAATTTTGTATTTCGTGTTACAGTAAAATGTCTAGAGGACGTAAAAAAAAGAGTAACAAGGGTAGAGAAGCTGATTATAGAAGAAAAACAAAAAGAACAAAAAAATAATTTGGAAGTAAAGAAAGGCATTAAGAGAAATTTTGCTGCATCGAAAAAATCTAGAAAGACAAAGTTTATGATTCCGAAGATGACAATTTTGAAGTTGAGGAAAATTAATTTACTTTTGAAGAAACTGTTGCAAAACCTAAAATCGATTCGTTTGTTTTGATCGAATACAAGGATAAGACAAAAATTTATTACGTAGGAAAATTTATAAAAAAAAGGACCCCAGACTGACTACCAAATAAGTTTTTGCATAAAAGTGCAAAAAGTAAGAACTGATTTGAGTTTCCGAAAGTACCTGATGTAGCTATTGTCAGTGTAAATGACATCAAGCAAATTTTGCCTGCACCCACAGAATTAGGAAAAACTAAGCGCCAGAGCGCTTTCATAATAATAATGGTGAGGCACTAACACCCCATGAAGGAGCTTGGCCTGCAAGGTGGAAGGTTAGAGCTTCCGTATCCTCGCTCTCACACCCGGCTGTCGCGTGTCAAATTCATGACACGTGGTGATGTGGTGAGCACCACGCATTAGACAACCGCATTATTACCCCTTGTTCTTTCGAACGCAGGTTCCCAATTATTTAAAGCGACTGGGTAGGCCGCCCGCCAGGCATCGATCTGGGATTTGAACTCCAGACTTCCGCGCCGCAGTCCGATGCTCTAACCATCAGAGCTACGCTGGCGCGACAGAGCGCTTTCATAAATTTTTGAATTTCTTTTAATAATATCAACATTTGTTAATGTTACTATATTAAATTAGTTTTTTTTTTAAATAAATTGTGTTGAATTGCTTATTTTTTATAAATAAAAGGCTTGTCTCATGGTACCCCATGTGTGGGCCATAATGAAAAAGTGGCATTGTTTTAGATAAATAATATCAGAAATATTATTTAAATACTGCTATTTCTTAATGTGCCATTAGTTACAAGAAGCAATGATGAATATATAGTAAAAATTCTGGCTTGATATCTATTTGAATAAAATTTGTAAAAATAATTATATACATTTTGTCTCGTGGCCCACTTGACCCTACAATAGAACTCGGTTATAACGAATTCCACGGGACTGGTATATTTATTCGTAATAACAGTTATTCGTTATATCCAAGGTCGTAACTTGAGCAAATTTCCAACTGCCATATAATTTTTACTTTTTCGGAAACCAATAAAATTTTCGGTTTGACTTCCGACATTCTACTACAACCAGAAAATGCATAGGTACAGACGGAATGTCAGTAAAGGAACAAAGTTGAAGATTTTCGCAACTCTTTTTTGTAGCGGTATTATAGGCCAACGTCCTAGCTATTGTCTTTTTAATGCTGTAAAGCGTTTTGTTCAAAAAAATACAATAGCTAAGACGTGGCTATGACGCAACACTTTCATTTTGCAGAAAGTGATAACAGAACTGACCCATAGCATCAGGTGAAACCCAATATCGCTTTTCGTAGAACTGGATCCTACAGGCAGCCACTGAATTCTAAGAAAAACGAAGTTGCTAGTAATGCCTACTAGCTCGCGCTCACTTCGGTGCGTACGATGTAGTAATTCTACAGAGTGCTAGAGAGAGCTAGAGAAAGCGGCCCACTATTTTCCTAGAAAACCTTGGTTATTATAACGTTGCCACAACAAAATAATATCTTTCAGTTACGAATTCGTAATAAACATGAAATACATGCATTAAATTAAATGTAATTCAAATATACCTTCAAAATTATTCGTTATAAACGTGAATTTGCTGTAACCGTGATCGTTAAAAGCGAGTTCTACTGTATTCTTGAAAGTTAACCATTTTCTTAAAAATTGTTACTCCTTATGATGGTAGGTACAACTCTGCCTAGTTTTCAGATTGCCAAAGTAGCAAGGTATTCCGCGGATTACTTTAAATATGCTAGTCACTCTGTAAAATGCCTAAAACCACTTTGCCAGTAAGTTAAACAGCGTATTTGTATTGTTCTTCTAGTGCTATACCTTTCTTAGCATTTTTGCTAATTTTGTAAAGTAAAATTCATGCTTCTAATAGTACTTTTCTACACTCTATAATAAAGACGCTGAAAAATAGTAAATAGTGAATATTTAAGAAATTTTTTTTTAATAAATAAAATACATTGTAGAGTTTTTCTATCGTCAGCATTTCAACCGCTACATACTAGTAAATGGTTAGTAAACTACTGAGGCATAAGAAAATATTTTACACAGTCTTAACTCTTTAGTTTATGCTAAATACTGTTCAAAATTGAAGATTCTGCGAATAACATTTTTTTACACTTAATACGATCTCTTTGGTATAAACACAAACCGGCAGTTCAATCTTAACTCTTAACTTAATGTGCAACTAACAGCAATAAACTGTAGCCACATATAACTCGATTGTTCTACGTGCTCTACCTATATATACACTTTGCATTGCGCAGTAAAATTATAATTTTAAAACGAGCACTTATATAATAAATAATACTTTAGCCATAGGGTCATCTAATTCACGAATAATGCACAAATACAGTAAATTAGTTAAAAATATGAGGGGCATTCAAGAAGTAAGTTCTGGAAAGCAATTATCACTAAGGTAAGAGGGCGACGTTTTGCAGGCATGGAAGTTGAACACTATTACTTTTGGTGAATTATCATTTATTGTTGTACACCAGAGGCTTATGGCAGTAGTAAACAATTCCACCAGTTGTAAGAATCGTATTGAATACGGGTTTTGTAAGAAATTAATTGATGGCTGTAAAATATGTCAATCGAATTATTTATTTAAACAAAGATGCAACGATGTTCACCGTGATGAGCAAAGTTTTTTTAATTCCGGAAAGTTTTATGCGTAACAGCGAATTTTATCAGCAAAAATCATCTATCTAGCAGAACTGTTTAAGCAATGCCCACCATAAATCACCTGTATAAAATAACAAATGATAATTCGACATACTTAAAACGGCCAACTGTTACCTAATGTGTTAATCTTTACTGCTCCACAAACCAGATTTGGCTCTCCCGACTTATTTGGTAATAATTTCTTACCTGAACTTTTTGAATGCATCTTATACTTTGACTAGGTATGCAATTATATGATGATACGTAGAGAAAAATAAACATTTTTTATAGTAGCTATCTTACAAGTTGGAAAACATGATATAATAGTCTTGATTCATTTAAAATCGATGTTTCAAATTAATTTTTTAGCATTGTGTAAATTGGAGGAAATATGTAGTATGGAAATGCGGTAAATTAGTAATATTTTTGACAATTACAAAAAACTTAAATACTGTCAAGTCGGTGATGCTCAATGTAAACATGCAATTTAACAAGCTTTATGAATACTAGAATACTTCTTACATAAATTATTTTCACGTTCTGCAGGGAAGCAAAAGAAATATAAAAATGTGTCTCTTGGAATGTTGTATTAATTTGTCAATTTGATGTTTGTCTAATACGATTTGATAATTATTTAAATACAGTTACAATAATAAATTTCCTGCAACACTGATGGGACCATGCTTGAAGGCTACCTATCCATATATATAATAGACTTGTCTGTCCGGGACGCTGTTTCAGCAGCCAAACCGTAAGCGATAGAGAAAAAACTTATTAAAGTTATATGTTTGGAATGGTCATGTCAGGTCAGGAACCGAATTTCAGTCTCTAACACTAATTATTATCTTAATTATCCTAATCCTAACTTTTTAGGTTAGATTCTAGGCAAATTTTATCAAGGCGAATGCGACTGGTAGTTTGCTACCAACAATGACGTCATATACGTACCTGTGGTGAATACGCGTTATATTTGCAAAACGGTCTTTTTTGTTTTATTAAATGAGACATTTGTCTCACTGGACTGCTAGTAATAGCCTAATGCGTATTATTACATGCCAATTTAGTTTTGCAGGAAGATATAGAAAAGAAGTATCAATCTCCCATTCACAATGATCATTTAATGCTATTTCGCTATTGATAATACTTCATAAACCAGTAATTTTCTAGAATTGAAATCTGCAAGTCGACAAAAAAAATCGAAATCATGTAGCTTCAAGCAATAACATATTAATATTTAACCCTCCAGTACCCATTCAAAATTCTAAGACATCAGTACCCGCACCGGTCTCGCAGACCGACACCCCTCTGCCACCTCCACAAAAATAATGAGATATCTTATGGCATTAGTTTCTTGTTCACTAACGTCTTCATAATCAGATATTTCCTGTTCAGTGTCACTGTTCATTTCCCTAGTTTCCAATAAATTATCTTCGTCAGACGATGGCACATCATCATAAAACACGTTGTCGACATCCTCCTTCGCTATTATATCTCGCACCGTCTGTTCTAGTCGCGCCTGTTCTATCTCATAAAATCTGCCATGACTATAATAATGTTTTAGTATAACAGTGTTACTAATATTGCAGAAAATACTTCCTTCTCCTCACATTGGTCGTATATCAAAGGTAAAAATAAAAACAACTCGGGTACCCGCTTCGGTCTCTGCAACCGAAATTATAAATAACTTTTAAACCACTGCACGCACGAACTCAAAACTGCATACGGATCTTCAATGGCAATATATAGGAAGGTAGTGAAATGGGCGGTAAACTAACGCTAGCACTTTAAGTAATATACTGCATCATGTGTTTGCTCGGTCTCACAGACCGTAAACGGGTACTGAAGGGTTAACTAGCAGTCCAGTGAGACAAATGTCTCATTTAATAAAACAAAAAAGACCGTTTTGCAAATAGAACGCGTATTCACCACACGTACGTATATGACGTCATTGTTGGTAGCAAACTACCAGTCGCATTCGCCTTGATAAAATTTGCCTAGAATCTAACCTAAAAAGTTCGGATTAGGATAATTACGATAATAATTAGTGTTAGAGACTGAAATTCGGTTCCTGACCTGACATGACCATTCCAAACATATAACTTTAATAACTTTTTTCTCTATCTCTTACGGTTTGGCTGCTGAAACAGCGTCCCGGACAGACACGTCTATTAGATAAAGGATTATCTCTTACTGCTTTAATGTGTTTAGAAAAAAAAAAATCAAATTTCTCCCTATTCCTTTTTAAAACATCAAAATATTCTTATTTTCTTTAGCACTCTTAAATGTTACAAAGGTATTCTACACAGAAAATTAAGCAATTATTTTATTGCCCCAGATTTCGACTTTCAGGTTAAGTGTAACAAGTTGTGTCATTACATGCCTCATTACTAAAGCTGATATTATATGGCAAATGCATATTTTGTATAATTGATATGCCGGCAAAACTTTTTGCATACGTATACTAATTATGTGAAAACAAATCGTTTAAGCCAAGTTTAATTTTGCATATTTATACGTTTTTGAGCATATTTTATGAATTTTGCATATTTGATTAATACGGGTTTACCAATAAGGGTTACCTACAATTGAAATAGAATAAAACTCAAAATATTTAAGGAAATTCAGAAATGTTTATTAAATATGAAAATATTAAACATCTCAATTATATGTGAAACAGAACTTCGGCCAAACGACCGCAGCGGCTCCTTTGCCAGGCCTCAATTCGCTTGATGAAATTCACCATGACTCCTGCACATTTCCCTCGGAATGTCGCCGATGACCCGTTGGATTTCGAGTTTACGTTGTTCAATATTCTGTGAATGGGTAGCGTAGACATTTCCCTTCACGTATCCCCACAAAAAAAATCTAGCGGCGTCAAATCACACGAGCGTGGTGGCCAATTCACATTGCCGTTTCTAAAGATAACACGGCCGGGAAATTTCGTTCGCAGCAAATCCAGTATCGCACGTGCCGTGCGGCGGTCATTTGGCCGAAGTTCTGTTTCACACATAATTGAGATGTTTTATATTTTCATATTTAATAAACATTTCTGAATTTCCTTAAATATTTTGAGTTTTATTCTATTTCAATTGTAGGTAACCCTTATTGGTAAACCCTATATTTAGCAATAATTTGTAATGTATGAAGAACTTTTTGATTCTTTTTTGTAAAATTTACTATTTTATTAAATTTATTAATAAAAATTTTATGTAAAACTGAGATATATACTTTCACTTTCTGCTGTTGGAGTGCAGTGTGCGTATCGAAATGAGCAGAGAAAAGGGGAATTCCCTGTTAAAATCTTTGACTATATAAACATATAGTGTGTTCACTAAACATAAAAACACATAGTGGCCTCTGATTTCTAAAATTTCATGAGCGTACTTCCAAAGTGCATCTTTTGTCTAGGAATGTACTTCCAACAAGTTACTAAAACAAATAGGTTAAAAGGGTGTGACATTTAATTAGCATCTGTCATATCTACTTTTAAGGATGTTAAACAAATATTGTGTTGGATACTATTGATGTAGCATTTATTAACAGGTATTTTTATTACATTTTATAAAACTTCAGACAAGAATTTCCAGAATAGTATGTACTTTGACACTGAATTAATGATATTTATTAATTTTCATTTTTAAATTCAATGTCACCTTTATGCAGGTATGGAAACCTTTGCAAAACAAAATACAGAATCCCTAGCACACAAATTTTACATATATGCCAACTTCAAAAAATGTATATGTTCTTGTGTTTACTGAATGGCCTATAGACTGCCAGCAACCCCTATTTTTCCCATAGAAGCAGTGTATAAGGAATCGGCCAACACAAAATCCATCTCAAGAGTGTTGGGTGAATAACAGTCTGGTGGCGTTAGGGGAAATCTCATTTTTAAGTTGCTTACAACGTGAAGTTGGCGTTGGTACTCCATGTTTATATAGTCAAACATTAAAATGAATGAGGGCTTTGAATAAAAATTAGAGAAATAAATATACTCATACAAAATAATTGAAATTTTTACATCATTTAGAATACTCCTACTTGTTTTTAAAAAAATAGAGCATATTATGTGCATATATTATAACTTTGGGTGCATATACTGAACAAATGTATGCATATATATGCGCATATTTTTGTACTTTTGAGTGCATATAATTATCAGCTTTACTCAGTACTTATCGATTTTGTTGATTTATTGCCAACAAACAATAAGTAAACCTATTAACAAATTAAATGGCATGAGGACTATGAGGGTAGCATTGATAATTGCTGCAAATTAACAATCAAAGTAGGTATAAAAATAAACTATTACCAAACAGAAGTACATTGTATACATACGTATACTTTCCAAGTTCTTGTTAGATTTTATTATCTATTCAATAATTTTCTTCACAGTGTTAAAGCAAACTGTTTTATTTTTGTTGTTTGCAAAAACTATTGGTGTTATCTTCGTACGTTTGTAACTTTCTAGAATATTTTCAGGGGCAATATAATAAGTAGTACGCTTACTATCGATTATTTTTTAACGAATACTAAAAATTTTAATCCCAACGCTGAAAATATGTATTATCTTGCATGGGGATTATAATGGAAATGATTTTCTTAAAAAATTATAGATTGTAAAGGGTGCTACTAATTATATAATATAACGATCAATGTCCCAAACACACTTTTTTTGCTTTTTATGCTTAAAACGCACCCCTAACTTAAAATCAACTGACGTTTCTAAATTAATTCACTTGACACATGAAACAAAACCAAGTTAGTTCGTACCAAATCGAAAATTGTTATATTTTCAGTATGATAGTAGGTCCTATTGGCCAATGTCGTAAATGTATATGATAAATGGCCCAATATTCAACAGTAATATCCCAAGTGCATTAAAATAGCAGATTAAATTTTGGCGTTTTCTGTCAGAATGTTTCGTTCGCTAAGAAATTTGTCAAGTAAATTTGCCGCACTCGGGATTTTAGAGTGGAAAATTGATGAGATATATTTCTTCAGAGCAAAACACTCCAACAGAAAATCGTCAAAATTTATTCAGGCGCAGTTTACATGCATGCGGAATGTTTGGCGTGATTATTTTCTGAATAAATAGATAAAATTCAGTTGGTGAAGCACCTTTAATAATAATGTTAAAATTATTCATTAAATTTTGACACATTTTTAACCACGGTTAAATTTTGACATTTAAATTTTAGTCATTATTAAACTGATAGAAACCATGGTGACTATGCATTATTATGGATATGAAGGACATAACAGCGTACATAAATCAAACAAGTAGAGACACTCACTGTCGGTTCCTTTGATGTCAAAATTCCGATTTGGATGACCTTGAACGGCTCCTGGGGGGTACTTTCCGATAGTACCAACAGATGGCGCCACTACTTTCTCACATATGATTGGTAGCAGATCCAGTAACTGGGCTCCGATTGGTAGAACTTTGTGCTGCCATCTGATAGTGAAGCTTAGAAATACCCCCCCGAGTCACTGTCCCAGGCACTCTAGACAGGTTTCAACATTTGGCATGAGTGTCTGTACTTGTTTGATGTACGTACGCTGGACATAACGAATTATATTCTAAATGTAAATTTAAAATTTTACACTACAATAATAAACAAAAAGAATCTAAATCTACTAAAAAATATACACGACACAAAATTTATTCATTCTACATGAAGGCGTTTACTTGATACTTTCTTTATCGTTACCCGTATCAAAAATAAATAGGCGCGTAGTTTATGCCGAACTCTCCAGCATCAATTGAGTAATTTTTAGTACTCTCCTACTTTATTTATTAAAACTTGTTTTCAAGTAAGAACGAATACCAAAAATTAAGTTCACCCTTGTATACACAAGCCCAAAAAGTACACACATGGTGCAGTAATTTTACAAGTATACCGAACGTCAGAAATCCTTCTAACACGTTCCTTATAAGATAAGCTACAAGCTGGGCATCACCGACATAAAACTATCTTTACACTTCACAATTCTAGCATTCACGCAAGTTTTTAAATTTCATTAAATAAAAATTTAAATATCTAGCTCGCTCCACTGTTTTCTTCAATTTCGATTATGGTAAACATAAATTTTCAAATTTTCTCGAATAGTATAAGCCAATTGCATATACATTACTGTCAACAGCGGCATACAATTTTTGGAAACAGCAAGGCTACACAATACAGTTTTTATAGAAAGCACTGCATTTATTGTCAGTCCTTGTAAAACTACCTACAATCTGTTAAATAACAGCTTCACTTGAAAATTAATTGCAACAGTAAATCAAAAGCAGACTTAATATGAAAACAATTAATTGTTATGTGAAACTGTTTCTACATTTAAGATATTACCGTGTGATTATACAACAGCAGAATATCGTTTTGACCTTTTTTTTGAAAATGTCTAGTTCTCCAAAATATATTATTTGTTGTGCGCTGATGTAGTTTATAAATCTTACTAATGAAAAATACACAGTATTTATATAAATCACTGAACCAATTACATGACAGCATAAATAATACTAGTGGTGCAAAATGATAAAATATGTTATTTTAAAAATACAGAATTGTGTCTATGGGCAGTGAAAACCATACGTTCTGTATTTTTAAAATTGACTAAACAATTAAAAATTTAAAAGGATGTAAATAAATATAAAAAGGGAGAGAGCATTTTTTTACATAGTAGGATTAAAAATAGAATACATTTGGGGCATTATAAAAAAATTAATATTTACAATAAAAAAATTAAAAATTTAAAGGCTCAGCAAAATTTGTTACATATCTATATCACAGTCCAACTTATTCAATTTGGCACTTACTTAAATTAACAGTTAAATACATACAAAATGACAAACACACGTCATTTCTTATGCTTTGGGTTTTCAAACGGGGTTGTAATGAGGGTAGTAGGTATAAAAACTCCAGTTGATGAATAAAAAACTCATTAAGTTTTCTCACAAACATTTTTTATCATAATCCCAAATGGGTACAATCTTCTTTCACAGACGTCTTCTTTCTTCTTTTTTCTGCCATATACTTGGAAGTAGCTATATCTAACAGGTTTAATATGCAAATAATATTAGACTTACAATATGAAAAATCACAAATTGTCAACACATCTGAACACGTGAAAGATACATCTAATCAACTTTAATTCCAGCGGACATTCTTAACAAAAATTACATGCATTGTAAATAATGCACAGACAATTGCTCCTGTAGCTAATGTAAGTCAACTACTTAATCTAACTGTTATATCATTAAATTTAAAAAAATATGAATTAATGTCTTGATCGGTGGGAATCATCTCGACGGTCTCGTTCACGTTCCCGGTCACGATCTGCTTCACGACGTCCAGATTCTCTTTCGCGATAACGATCTTCATAATACCGCGACTTGGATGTTGCATCTGCAGAAGGATCAACAGCATCTGGCGATGATTTTCTTGGGCGTGATACACGGGTACTAAAATATTTAATGTCGAATCTATTTAGCATACATTTTAACAGTTAAGATAATTACAGTTTCATTATAAAAGAGCAGAAATACAAAAAACAAATTTCTTTTGCATCAACTTACCTGGATTAAAAAAGCATGTTGGTTTATTACAAATATATTATAGTTAACATTTTGATCATTTTTCTATTTAAAGTATATTGTTTCCGAGCTGATAGTAACTTCAATGTGGCAATATTACATAAAATGAGATTTTCTCATGATTTCATGAGAGCGCTGCATAAGCTTACAATACCTCCAATGTGCACAAATTGCAATTTAGTTATATTTTAGGTTTTGTATTCTCCTATTCGACTATTGACACATTGTGTCGTACTGTAATGCTGCCATTGCAAACGGTGCATTTACAATAAGAGCACAATTTGACAGTTGTATCTGCCTGCTTTGCAACAAGTACAGTTAATAACTGATGCGGATGGAATTGCCAACGTGTTTCTGTCAAAACTGATGGAAACCTAACCTGATAACCTCGAATTTGACATAGACTTACAGTGCCACCAGCATATTATCCATAACGAAACTCCGGAAAGTCGCCAGACTATGCATACAGGTGTAAGTATATATGTGGTTTATGTCATGAACACCTAAATAACATTATTTATCACAAACTTGTAACAACACACTTATCGAGCCTATTCCTTTGAATCTCTTATTACGAAATTGGATCTGAAATAATTTGTAAAATTATATCTTCAATAAACAAATGAACGTTCGAGATCTAGATTCAAGTGGCAGACTTACGTTACGTATGGAATTTTAGTTCAAGCTTTACTTTCTCGAGCGTTTCTGACGAAAATTTTTGAATTTTTTGAGGTTGAATAGTATAAATAAATCTAGTTTATGAAACCTAACCCCGTTTTTATCATTTATGTGTTTACTTGCGCATCGCGGTTTTGCATTTCGCGGCACTCTCCTGGAACCCAACCCTCGCGAACGGCAAGGTCTGCCTGCAAATAAAAATCAATTGCCGCATGTATGTTACATCATCACTGGAGAATGGCTTGACCGATTTGGCTAATTTTTTTTTTGGTTGTGTTCGTAATTGTCAGAACAAGGTTTGTATGAAAGGACATTTCAGGAAAATCCACCGGAAAGTCGGAACATTCGGAAAAAAAAAGATGATTTTGTATGGAATTTCTTATGTTTTCGTTTCTGACAGGGGTTGGCAAAAACCCGGGTTTTTTCAGAAATTATTTGCCCGCTGGGTTTTTGCGGGTTTTAGATATATTCATTGTTTTTTGGATTGAGGTATCTTATGTAAAAATCGGGGTGAAAATTAAATTTTATTTTTAGGTAAAACGTAGATACTTGGGTAATTTGTAATTTACCTATAAATATGCAAATAAGCATTCTTTAAACATGTAAATCATGTAAATGGGGTTATATGTATACTTAAAAGAAGGTTTATCAAATTATGTTCTACAGTAAGGGGTTTTCACTGTCCATTGATGATTCTGAGCGACTTCCTTCAAGGGGATTCCCTCATTCAATGATTTGCCGCTTTAGAAAATGAGAATTGATCATCACACAATTTTCTTTTAATGCTTGTAAAATTTTAATTTTGTGACTTTCAAAATCGATACTTCCTAGAAAACTTTCAGTTTTATTTTTGTGAAAATTTAATTTTGCAATTTTTCAAAAACTATACGTCTTAAAAAAACTTCTTTAACAAAAGTTATAGATAGTTACGTAATATATAAAATAAAGTTTTAACAGTATATTACATACCTTGGTAGAAAGTGTTTCATTACTGTCACGAGATTAACTAGTTAACCGAGACGCGTAGCGTTGAAATCAACTTTATCTCGAGACAGGAATGAAACTTTTCACCGTTGTATGTATACTATTTTATTCACAACCACTTTATTCTAAATAGGAATTGTAAAAATGGATTTGACAGTTTTTCAAAACTGCCATTAAGCTTATAATACTACAATGCTGATAAAATCTGTTGCCATGACAGCGGCCAGAAAATGACTACTTCCCACCTGCTATCATGGTAACCTGTTTCCCGCTCGGAGTGGGAAGTACACTTTCATAATGGCTTATATTACATATATGGTAGTGAATAAATAGTATATTAAGATGTATGGGTGGTAGGTGAATCTTACAAGGTCGAAGGTAATATTTACAGGACCGAGGCCCTGCAAATTACCTGAGACCTTTAAGTAAACCTAACACCCGTACGTCTTACGTATTTTTTTTTGCATTATCGTTAAGTTTATCAGAATATAACAGTAATTGAGAAAATTTAAAATTAAATTTTTTACACTTCTATATCTAGAATTGCTTTGAAATCACCCTGGAAACAAATAAATAACATTTTCATTTGATGTTAGCGTTTTCTGTGTTTGGTGTATTTTTCGATTTGTTAATAATGTTTCAAGAAAAATTGCAAAGCGAAGACAGTGAAATTGAACAAAATTTTGCCATTGGCTGCAGTACAATCATACCACAAAAATTCAAATTAAGGTACGAAGCAACATACGCCACGCCACGTTCAAGAAGTGGTGTTCTGAAAAACGTGTTGCTATTTCTGAGAAGGTTTTATTAGAATATTTTGTTCAACGAAGTGAATGTCTGAAGTCTCCTAACAGCCTCTGGGCAGAATATTCGATGCTCAAGTCCACTATAAACTTGAATGATGCTACAGACATCTCAAAATGTACTAAGTTGATAGCATTTCTGAAGAGTAAAAATGCAGGCTACCGACCTAAAAAGTCACAAGTGTTCAGTAGGAATGACATGAATCAATTCTTGAACGAGGCTCCCAATGACATTTTTTTACTCATGAAGGTATGAATGAAGAATAAAGTAAAAAGCAAATTTTGTGTTTTGTTACAATACATTTTGTGGATTTTAGGTAGTTATGATAATGGGTATTGCCGAAGCCTGCAGGAAAACGGAACTCTGTGATTTAACTGTTGATGACATAGAAGATAGAGATGACTTAATTGTAGTCCGAATACAATATACAAAAACTGGAATACAACAAACTTTCACAGTTGTAAATTAAGAAGAAGGAAAAGTTCACTTTTTGGAAATATATAGAAAATATGCCAGTCTTCGACCGAAAAAATGCTGGCAGTCGTAGATTTTTGTTGAAGTACCAAGTAGTGAGGAAAAATTCATTTGGAAGTTTTCCATTTAAAATTGCAACATATCTAAAGAAAGACAATCCCAAAGCATACACTGGACATGCATTTAGGAGAACATCTGCTACCCTTTTGGCTAATAAAGGAGCTGATGTTCTGGCACTGAAGCGGCACGGTGGCTGGAAGTCTTCCACTATAGCCGAGAGTTATGTGGAGGAATCAGTTGAAAATAAAGTGCAATTTGCTAATAAAGTTTTGCATGATCAAAACGTGCAGATGAATATCAAACAAGTACCAGCTGCTGTTTCTGGCCCAAGTTGTTCCACAGGAAGCGTAGTACCGTCGATGGCCATTAATGCAGAACAAGAACTAAACCAGCGAAGTAAAATGCCCCAAATTGTTCAATTAATTTTAATATGCGTTAATATAGTTAATTTAATTTTTTAAGTTTGTGGTTCTTAATGTTACATGCTTCAATGTAGGTATTTCTATTATTTAATTCCAATAAAGTTTTTGTTGAATTTCTGAACTACATTTAATTGCAAATCTACTTACAGCCCGAGGGCGGTAAGTAATTTACTTACTGCCCGTTGCCTATGGTAACCGCAACCAAACTGTAAAAACCACCTACTGTCCTGGTAACAACGCTGGTAAACTAATAAAAAGGGTCAACCATGCAAAAAAAAAAAAATATATATTCCTATTATTAATTTTTGGGCCCAAGGAAATCTTTGTAAAAACGCAATTTTTCCAAAATCTATACTTTCTACAAGAGAACTGTTTAAAAATTGTAAATAATTGCATAATATATGATCCTGTTCTATGAAATTTAATTTTTATTAAACAATTATAAAATTTCGCCCCACAAAACGGAGAAAACAAGAGTAAAGTGCCACTTCCGGTTGCTTCATTTTAACCAAAAACCAATAGGCCCTCTGAATTTATGTTAGAAAGGATGGCATAAATTTTAAGGCCAATCCATTAGATAACAGACAGATTCACAGACTGATAGATATCACTTTGAAAACTGCAAAAATCACTAGTTTGAAAAAAATTATGAAATTGGTATTAATGGAAGATTTTATCAGCTTTAGGATGCTTTTTTGAAAAAACCCAGATTTAGTCTAAAACCCGAGGGTTTTTTCAGGTGGGTTTTACCAAATGTCGCTAGAAAAACTGTGTTCAAAAGATGAACAACTGAAATAAACTTTTGTAGAAATAATACCACGTGTTGAAAAGCTTTATTGGAAGATGGTATGGATATGATAAGACTCTGCCTCCCCAAAAGAAAAAAAATCTGGTGTAATACATGCACATAACTTCCTTTTACAGTGATCTCTTATAATTAGCCAAAAATTTGTGTTAGTTTCTCTACTACGTTATATAAAAAATTTAAAAAAAGGAAACCCATTTTAGAAGTATTCAACAATCGTCAATACACATTAAAAATGTAAAGTTTGAAAAAAATCTTAAATCGTTGAAGAAATTGAAAAAACTGAAAAATCACAAGAGTAAACTAGATAGTAGATAGTACACAAAACTTTTCGTTTTTGAGATATTCTGTTCCCGACACACACACACACTTACACACGCACAGTCAGACAGACACACACACAGACAGTCAAGCCAATGAATAAAAACATGTTTTTTTTGGGTTCAGGGGACTCAAAAACGTGAAGATCTGTTGAAAACCCAATTTTGAATTTTTGGGGTAAATCCAACCCTGCCTTTATTGTAAAAGGAAGTAAAAATAACTCCAATAAATGATCAACGTTATGATATTAATACTAGAATTTCTGCTGGTATATTGAGTATCCAAGGGAGTGCTTTAAAAAATAACTTAGATATTTTAGAAGTAGATCATGAAGCAATATAAAAGAAGAAAACCTTGACCCTACAGTGAAGTCCGGTTATAACGAACCTCAAGGGACTGTAGAAATTGGTTCGTTATAGCCAAAGTTCGTTACAAGAGTTACAACAACAAAAAATGTGCGAGTCATTATAAACTTACTTTAATAACCATAATCGGCCACATTTGTACAATAAGTATAGAAACATTTATGTAAGAACGATAAACACGTATTTAATAGAATTTATTTAAAAAAATCGGATATTTTTGTCTGCTTAGTATTACTAGCCGAATAAAGTTTGTCAATGTAAGCATCTACTTCGGCAAAACTAGTTAATATACTATCCGGAATATTACGCGATTGCAGAAAATAGCCGATATAATTTATTTTCTTAATTGCCTCATGTACTGTAGGAATGGCAAGATCCTTCCCCGAAACCGATCCGTCGTCATCTTCCCTGTTAATTTCTTCGACTTGCTTATTTTTGGTTTCTCGAATAATAGCTTCGTCGCTTAAAAATTCTGTAGTGGCAATATTTTCGTCGACAAGTCTGTAAGCTTCAAGGTCACAATTCTGAAATCTGCCCCTATCAATCGTTGAAATAAAGACAGGCGAGTCATCACTTTCTTTGTTACATTGTTTATTCAACCACTCGGACAAGGGCAACACAATCTGCTTACCTAAACAATTCACTAGCCATAATAAATTTGGGACTTGACAGCAGTTCTTGCAAGCAGGTTCGCTATAAAAGGAAACTTTTCTTTTTCGCGTAAAAAATGGACCGTTATAAACAAAAGTTCGTTATATGCGGGTTCGGTATAATAGAAATTTTTTAGCATTATTGTAATGGGAATTTTGGCGGGACTTTTAATTTAGTTCCGTATAACCGGTAGATCGTTAGAAGCGGGTTCGGTATAAGCGGTCTCTACTGTATTTAAAAAGAGAAAAATAGTAAACTCAAGAAGAATTAAAGGAAAACCATAGGAAGATTAGAAAAGAGCTAGAGATGCTAAACAGCTTAAAGAAAGATGTAACCACCAAGCACTGGAAAGTTACACAAAAATCATTTTGTTGTTTTACTGCATCGAAAAGCTATCAATTTTGGGAGCGTTTAGCAGTAACTTTTACTTTTCGGCAGTAATAACCCTAGCAACAAAAACTAACAACCATTTCTATTGGTCAAAATCAGAATAGACACTCCCATTATACGGTATGTTTATGACTTCCTCGAGTTGTCATTTTATAATTATAAAAAACTAAAGCAGTAGAATAAAAAATTATGTATCTATGCAACTCGTACGAAAGCGAACTTTTAAACTTGACTCGAGTCCACCAAATTCTTCCGAGAAAGCCAAACATTTCGCAAATGTAGCATACACAAAATGTTGTTGTGCAATCGTAATGCACGTTATAATAAAAAAACCACATTTTTTGTGCAACCGTGCCGTTAAGTTTGTGGCTGCAAAATTCGTTTTTGCAGCCGTTACTAATAACGACGACCGTGAAGACGGGTATAGGTAATCAAATGTCAGTGTCAAGCAATTCATTGGAGATTGGTCGTTTCTCAGTCCTAGTGAAAAGCTAAGTTTCGTTATTCATTTTTAGTTTTAATTGTTAATGGTTGATAAAGAGGGCAGATTGTCCCTCAAAACGTTCGATATTTAATGTTTTTAATTTTTCAGAGTGGCGAAATACCCATAAAAAGAACATGAGCTGCTATTGGTCTCAAGGGTGTGTTTGGTTTGTGTAATTTTGGTAAGTCGTAAATTAATGGTAGACTCTGTAAAATGTAAGAAGTACATGATGACTCAGCCAAAGCTGACCGGCAAGCTCCAGTCAGCTGATGAGCAGTGGCTTAGAGTTTTCGTTGTAAAGTTGGGGTACTTGTATATTACAAAATATAGAACTTTTGAGTATCAAATTATTGTATTTAGCATATTCCGAAGATTTTGTCAAGACAATGTATTACCTTTAGCAAAGAAAGACAAGAAATCACGTTGCGAAACAAGAATTACACCTCCAGAACAGCTAACTGCAAATGCTAGGTTATAGAGTGCGCGTTCTGCGTGCTGCGCCACTGAGTTCCAACCTCCCCTTAAATTTGAATGTGAACTCGTCTAGACGAGAACTCGTTTCTGCGCATTATGTACTTCTTACATTTTACAGAGTCTAGTGTTCCATTATGTGAAATATAGTTGTTTGTTACGACATGTTTTATTATTGTATTGGTTTGATTTTATACAATTTTTGTTGCGTCTTTTTTTTTGTGTTTTTATCATTTAAGAGTGAATTCACTTTATTTTCATAAATGTTTTGTGTTAAAATTACTGTTTTCTGTGATTTATCTGCGTCAAATTTGAGGTTAGCAGGTTACTTATTACTTCTATATTGCTAGTAGGGTCTGAGAACGGGCGAAAACATTACGGCGCCGTTAGAAGCGAATTTTCAACTTGACCATGAGGCTCACTTACCCACCGCGCGGACGACGCTTGCGCACAGCTTAACAAGTATGTAACATAGTTGGTTGTCTCTCTCACTTATGCTGTGACCTTCCCACTTACAGGCGCTAGCAATATAGTAGTATTAAATATATGCGCAAAACCTAATCTGATAACCTCAAATTTGACATAAATTTACAGTGCCACCAACATATCATTCTTGATCTACTCCCTTCCAATATGGCCGTCATAGCTGGAATCGGGTACTCGGCGCCACCGCGAGTGTAGCTTCTAAGTCCCTTAGGTGTTTATTCTGTGATAATATATAGGCAGATCTTGCCGTTCGCAAGGGTTACGTTCCAGAAGAATGCCGGAAAGCGCAAAACCGCGATGCGCAAGTAAACAAATAAATGATAAAAACCGGGTTAGGTTCCATAAACTAGATTTATTTATACTATGCAACCTCAAAAAATTCAAAAATACATAAACGTGCGTATACAAACTAAAATTCCATACGTAACATAAGTCTGCCACTTGAATCTAGAGCTCGAATGTCCGTTTGTTTATTCAAGTTATAATTTTACAATTTATTTAAGTCCAATTTGGTAATAAGAGATTCAAAGGAATAGACTCGATAAGTGTTTGAACAGAATTTCCTGGAGGCTGCTCAGGTTTCCGTTGCTTTGCGCTGGTTCTATCCCTAATTTTAAGCACATAAATGAGACTGCACTTGTTTTAAGCCAATGTAGTCAATGGCACTTAAAGGGACAACAGTAAACTACCCTGGGGGATGCAGCCTCATGTCCCAATGATATTTTGGCTTAGTAGCAGGGTAGCGACGTAGTGAATGAATCAGACATTAGATGCAGATTGATTTTATTATAAAAAAAAGTGGACGTGACTACCTCCCTGGACTTTCCCATACTGGAAACTGTTCATATCGTCTTTATTCAACAGTCTTTACAACATATCAAAATTTCAACTCGATGACTCACGTCTTCACCGTGATAAGCGTTTACACTTTCAAGTAAATTGCGGGTAAATATAAAAGAACTAGTGAGTCACCCGAACTACGTTTCGGTTCGCAAAATTAAGAGAGATTCATTAATATAAATTTTAAAAAAAAAATGCATCGACGGGATCGAACCCGGGGCTCCCGCGTGATAGGCCAGCACGCTTACCGCAGAACCACACTCTCCTGTTTGAATAATGCGCGCACCCGAGCTAATAGTAGACAGCGATAGGCGCTGCGCTCTGCTGCCTAGAGAAGTTAATTAAATTATACTGCTGCCTAGAGAAGTTAATTAAATTATAACTGTTTCGCACTTTTTTGTAAATAAAAACCGGCCTACGATCTAAATCTGAAAATTAGCAAACTTTTAAGCCATCGTACAACTTAATCGGTCCAGTATCTTCGGAGGAGATAGCGAACAAACATAGTTACACGCAAACAAAGAGAGCTACGATTTTATGTTATAAGATGTGTAGTTCAAAACGTGACCACCGAGCTTCTGTAGATGGCGCCAAGTGGACAAGCCGCCACTGTGCTACTTTATTTATGTATTATTTTCCTCAAAACGGCTGTAGCACCGAGGTGAAATTTTCTAAGTACCTGGAAATTATATTTTCTAGGGCATACAAAATCGATTTTTTTATTTTCGCGGAAAAAGATTCTTTGACGCAAAAATATAACAACCGTTAGAATAAAAAAATTATTTTTCAAAAATAGAGGGGGGAGGGGGCCGGTGCGCTTACATATATCCACGAGTGTAATATTTTTTTGCATATTCATATGCTCCATTATGCACTGAGCAATTCAGTGAAAACCCCAGCTACCTATCTTGTTTTGCTTATTAATTAAAGGGGTTTAAATTTTCAAACTTCAAAGCTTCGTAGAGGGCGCCACAGATAATTCATGAGATTCTTTAAAAAACAGATCGATAGCCCTTTTCGGGGTCTATCAGTGTATGAAGTTTAAACAAATTCCTGTGGGCAGTTTTTGAGAAATGATTTTTAGAAAATTTCCAAAATTTTGAAAATTTGTAATTTAGGCCCCTTAATATTTTTCAAAACACTTTTTATATCACCTCATGTTAGCCTTCATATACTATTCAGAAAACAAAAATCAATTGAATCGATTCATCCGTTTTTGAGTAATAGGGCGTTAAACTCAAAATTTTCAAAAAATCATAGCGCCCTTCATTTTAAACCTAGCGAGTTCGGAAAAAAACTAACAGATTTGTCTTATGACCCTCTATCGTTATCCGCGATAAAATTTTCAAAATTTTAATCACGAAAACAGTGATACCAAAAAAACATGCGTAACTTCCGCTTCCGGTTTCGGATTTTTTTTGAAAAGCTTATTTTGTCGATGAATTTTTGATACACCCCCGCATTCCAAAGCGCATCAAAATCGGAGCAATACTTTCGGCTGTAGGAGCGTCACCCACCCACACACCCACACACAGACAGACATTTTTTAAAAACCACTTTTTTGGGTTCCTAGAGGCCCAAAACGGATATTTCTGTGAAAATCTCGATTTCCAAAATTTTCATGATTCCAAGACTTCCCTATACCTATGGGTATGGGACAGTAATAAATGGTCTATTTATACAAAACAAAATAGCATAGCTAAGTCACAAAACAAAGTTCAATTATTGTGTAGATTACTAGAGCGCGTTTAAAGGTACGAAATAGCAATTCAGCACTGTAAGCTGATTGTATTTCTGTGTGCGTTTGCAAGCCAGAGCGGTGAACTTGGGTGTAGTAGGTCACTTACGGCGTGAAATGCCAAGTTGCAGGTTTGCTCCGGTCTTTAAACTCGATGCTTGCGAAACAAGATTAGTTTTTAATATTTCATAAATGTGAACTGAAATTTGCCTGTTTAATCCAAGATTAAACAGATCTAAATTAAATATAATAAACTGGCGAAATTATAAAGCAAAACTGGAGATTAAAACTGCTTGTTTATGAAATCAGAATTACATTTAGAACTTGACTGGATTTCGTAAATTTTGTTATTAAAATTTATGTGTGTTTATTTCAAAATTAAACAGTGTTAATGACATAAACCGCATACGTCTGCTTTATTTACTTAGTGTGTGCAAGTTGAAACAGTTAACGTTGGCAATTCCATCCTCAAATGCGCGAACGGCAAAGAAAAGGGAGCACATAAGTGCCCCGCGTAAAATCAAATCAGCGAAACGCAAATCCGCGAACGGCCTGTACTTACAATGTGCATTTATAAATTATAATTTTAGTGAATGTACTCTTTTAAAATACTAACTGAAAAAATCACATTCACTTACCATAATACAGCAAGCGCTCGATAACGTAAATACCTGATAATGACAACATCACGCTAATGTAAACACAAAATTCATATTATAGGATCAAACAGAACACCCGATAACATAAACAGTTTTTGGCAATGTTTAGTCGCCGATTTATGTAGGGGATTCCCCTCTGCGACACAGCTGAGTCGATCGGATAGGTGTTTATGATGCGTTTGCATTTCATTTTAGTCATTGTTGAACATCGGAGCTAATCTATGTAGAATAAAATAACAGCTTATCATTAAAAATGTGTATTACTTATCGCTGTCATAATATGTTTTGTTTTTATTGTGTTATTAAACGTTTCTTTTAATAATGTGTAACATTGCACCACATTGGAGATATTCACAGCTGGGGACACACAATACACTGGTTGTAAATGAAAGCAAAATCACATTTTTTTAAATGCCACTGGAACATTTTGACAACAAAAAAGTTTTGGAAGCACATCCATTTATTACTCTAGTGCTGTAAGTTGCATAAAATGAATTAAATGTCCTGTTATTCTTGAAAAATTGTTTTATAACAGGATTGTAAGCCTACCCAAAATTTAACTAGAAGAAGCTAGAATAAAAAGTCATATTTTAAAGGTAATTTGAAAAGTTAAATGTAATTTTAAAAAAGTTGCCAAAATGCTCCAACTTGATACGAATATACTTAAAATAAAGAATGATCCATTTAAACCAAGAAAATGGAGGTTATGAATAACACAAAAAACTGCGTTACGTTCAATAATGACATATTAAATCTACCAAATTACTTATATCTAAAAATATAATTTAAATAATATTTTCATTAACACTACATGAATATGACAATTTCCTTAAAACTATGACTTACCCGTCTTCACCATCTCTGTCTCGGTAATCTCGCTCTCTTTCACGTTCCCTTTCTCGTTCACCTCCCCTACTACGAGAACGATCCCGTTCTCTGTCCCGTTCCCTGTAGTCAGAATAGTAGCGATCCCGGTCACGTTCCCTATCACGTTCACGGTCCCTGTCTCGGCTCCTTTCGCGGTATCTGGATGAGGACCTCTCACGTCTTGCCCTGCGATGAGATCTGTCTCGTGATCTAGATCTGTCTCTGCGGCCTGAACTGTAGCTTTTATCTTCAATTCCTCGCAGCGTATCCTGTAGCGAGCTAATCAAAATCTTGCAGCGGTCATCATGCGCTACTTTAGACTGCTTTATGAGCGAAATCGCAGTCACTAACGTCTCAATAGCACTGGCAAACTCTCCGGCTGCAGCATCCGATACCGCCCGGGCAATAGCAGAGCTGGAAACGGTTCGATTTCGAGACATTATATCTTCAAACTCTTGTTCACTTATTTGGGGCACGTCGGGCCTGTGCTCAGGCACGGGTGGTGCACCGTACGGTGGCTGCTGCACATTTGCTGGTGGCCCATAATTGTGAGGGGGGCCATGTGGCGGTACTTGAGAAGGACCCATAGGTGGACCATGAGGAGGCCCGTGAGGAGGTCCATGCGGTGGACCATGAGGCGGTGGCATACCAGGAGCAGGTTGCATACCCGGATGTTGCATTTGTGGTGGAGGACCTCCTTGTTGGAAAAATGCGGGATTAACATGTGGAGCCGGGGGTCCTTGTGGTGGGCCCTGTTGTGGCCCAGGCGGAGCCCCCATTGGCGGTGGCCCTCTAGGACCCATATTAGGAGGAACCTGCATAGGTGGACCTTGAGGTGGAAAACCTTGCTGCATGGGTGGCCTGTTCCAATCAGGTCTTGGTGGCCCCTGTGGTGGAGGACCTTGATTTGGTGGGCCTCTTGGTGGCCCTTGCATCTGAGGTGGACCTTGAAACTGCATAAAAAAATATATAATAAAGTAAGGCACGTAAGTTTTACAACAGTTTGATAAAGTTTTGCTAATATTATAAAGAACGACAAAAATTTTAACCCTCTAAGCTCCAATTTAAAAATACTTTCATTACATTTGTGCCAATTTGTTATATAACTTTCCAAGGCAAGACAATTATTTTACAGAAAAAAAAAAGATTTTACCTGATAGAACAAACAATATTGTATACCTACAGTAACCAACTTGTATTTACGTTTGTTGGTTAGTATGTACTACTGGAAGTAATTGAAAGTAAACAATATTGACGATAGCGTGCTTATTTTTGCAATATTCTAGTTGTTTAAATGGAGTTTCTAAATATCAAGTACCTAGGCAGCATTTAAAATGTCGGTCGTTCACTTTCAATTGCTCCCGATAGTACCGGGTAACCTAAATGGTTGTAATTTTTTTTTTCTTAGATTGGCAATGTACGTACAACCTAAGAAAAAAAAATCACAACCATTTATGGTCACTCGGTACACAATGCAGTAGAACCTCGATTATCCAGGAGCGAATAAATGTGGGGCGGTTTAACCGTTTAACAGTGCCCTTTTAAAGCTTCAATCATCTGGGAATGGACTGTTATTGAAATTTAAATTGATATGATTTTTTGCAGAAATTTGAGGTCAACTCTATTTATTTGAACACTCGCTGTGATTATAGTACAAAGATAAAAATAAACACTGCAACCTCAGTTTGATATTACATACAATGAGTTTATGTATGCATTTCGTAGAATGACTAATGACTGTAAGTACGACTTACTACGTTTGACATATAATTACGAAAATATTTTAGTTCTTGTTCCCCCATGATAATTAGCATATTGACTTTTCAACATGAATCCCAAAGAAAAACAAACAGGTCCTATTAACAAAATAGATAAGAGTAAAAAGCTAGGAGATTAGGTATATAAGGAGTGGATGACTACATAAACAGGATGCACGACAACAGACTAGCACAAATAGCAATAAAAGCAAAGTCTTCCAACCCTCCGCCCACCAGGAAGACCCCTCACAGAGTTGGACCACTAGCTGGCAATTAAGCAGGATCACAAGATGGTTATTAATTCTAGGGATGCACCGGATTCCCGGTTGTATCAGGTACCCAGCAAGTTTGTCCGGGGACTGGCAATAATCCGGCTGGGTAATAAATGAAAAAATAACATCACACCAACTGAGGATTAAAATTGGAAAACATAGGGCGCATATGAAAAGAGGTAATTCCCCTAGTTTCCTAGCATTAAAGCACATAATAATTAGTATCATGTCCGCTTACAAGAGGTGCCACGCAAAATGCCCGCTTAATGGAGTGTCCGTTATGAGAGATTTCACTGTATTTGGTGTGGAGCAAGTGTCTACAAAAATTATGATTTCAATTAATTGAAGAACACTTGAAATTACGAGCTGCAAAAAGTAAAATTCCCAGAGAAGTAACCAGGTTGCAGGAAATGCTTAAGTTGGAACCACCACAAGCAAGGGAAAGACCTAACCCCAATCAAAAGGCATGTGTAGAATGTAGAGGAAAAAGAAGAGTGGCAAAGTATTATTGTGAAAAATGTCAAGTCTACTTGTGCTTAGAATATTCATATATGTGAAGATCGTTGTTCAAAAATCTAATAATTTTCCTTATTTCATTTTGGAACCATAATCTTGATTATTAGCCCTCGATAGCGTACGTAAAATGGCTTTTATGATCCTCGAGCCTGTAAAGTTGCTAAGCAGTATAACAAACGGGACCTGGCCCCAACGGCCAATCGCTATTTTGGCGGTTGTGGGCATGACTACAACGACCACCGTGACCATAACGGCTAAAGGCGCCGGCGTAACCACAACGACCAATTTGACCATATCGGCCAACTCGATAATTGACCATAACGGCCACCACGACCACAACGGCCAATTCGAAACTCCGCTTCATGTACCATTTTGACCACAACGGCCACCGACGCGTATGTATTGGCGTCGTAGACCACAATGGCCAACTGTGGCGGGTTACATGGTGTTCCATTTTTATTGTACGTAACTTCGGGACGTGAGCATGATGTGGAAGTTCTATTTTATATTTCTAATTTTTACGATACATCGCACAATAGAAATAGAACTTTAAATAAAAAAATATTTTGAATATTGTAGCTTTGTAATAACAGATCTTTTTTCAATAATTTTTCAAAAAATATGACGAATCAGTGGCGTGCAATCCCGTTAAACCGCCCCTTTTACTAAAAAATAAATGTACGGCACGGATTTTTCTAAATCTCGTAACATTTTAGAATTCCTTTGGGCAAAAAGGATCTCTTTTGATTTTTTAAGTTACGGCTTTGTTATCGAGTTATTTCGGATTTAATAAGAGTTGTTACTTAAAAAATGGCTAATAATATTTTTTTATTAAATTCTAAATATCTTATATTATAAGAGCTGATGCCGGCCGTCCGACCGTAAGCACTGGCACGCGCACATGCCGAGCGTAAGCACAAGTGACGAGACCGTCAACAGCATGCATTTCGTTTCTTTACGCTGGCAGGGTCAGACGTAGGCTGGCCACGCGCGTTCTAGTCTCTACAATAAGGACATAACTTACAACTTCGAAGGAACGACTTTTACTTCAAAATTAAACAAGGAATTCTAAAATTCTAAATAGTCAATGGCGTGCAATACCGTTATGTGTCCCCTTTTGTTTGAAAACGTACCCATAGTCTGCACGGAGTAATGGGCAAGTTATAATTTGGGTCTCAATTTCAACTTCGCTATTTTAAGGAAAAATGCGGTTTAGAGTATTTTTCTATAGGAATCCAGCATTTTTAAGAAGATGTCTGTCTGTGGGTGCGTGCATACGTACGTATTCTTATATCTCGGTAACAGGTGATCCGATTTTGAAGAAATTTTAAATTGGCTCTAAGGAATTGTTTTAAAGTTTTCTTATCGATAGTCACCAAGAGTCTGTTGCTAATTTTTCTAGTCGCATCTCCAAAATTTGTATATGACGCCCTGTAGAATTTTTCAAAAATAAGCGCAATTTAAGGCGTATCTCGGGAACCCTAAGGTCTTTTCAAATAATTTAAACGGCAAAGGTAAGCCCTAAGATACCTAAAACACTCTAGGTTATGACAAATTTTCTGTCTCAAAAATTTGCAAAAAAAAATCATTCAAATTTTGAAAACTTTATCGCAAATCGGGTCTAACAAGTTTTTTTTAAAAAGAATTTTAATTATTGTGATCGAGGGGCTACTGCCTTTTCAATTTTTTATTTCAAAGCTACAATATGCAAAATATTTTTAAAATTCTACTTCTGTTGTGCCATACATCGTAATTAGAAATATAAAACACAACCTGTAGCTCGGAAATGAATGGGTATTTGATATAAGTTTAAATAGCAAACTTCTAATATTTTTACGTGTTCTATCACCTCTAGAAGTCACGAACAATAAAAATGGAAAACCCTGACGTACTCATAAGTTGGTAAAATTTTGCAAAACAATTATTTGCAATTTGAAACTGACATAAATTAAACCTATGTAAAATATGTGCTTTTCCAAATTTTTTAAATCGGGTTAAATATATTTTTGAATAACATTCCGTTAAAAATACATACTTAATTACAATTACGCACAAAAATGCAAACAAAATCCAAAAACATACATTTGGTGTAAAAGCAGATTACGTCTATTTACGCAGAAAATTTGTTTAATGGGCAACAAGTCCCAATTTCTATTAGATAAGAAGAACACATGGTTTTATTTATTTAATGGAGGATATGACTATTAGTGAAACTGACTAATAATTTTACATTTTAACAATAATTGCAAATTTAAAAGTATTTAATGGATCATCTGTCAGACAGATTCTCCAAAATCCATTACAGATGCATTGGAATGCATGGCAAAATGTTAAAGATTGTATTTTTGAAAAATATATAGGTACCTATATACGTATAATGTAAGTAAATACATGCGTAATTTTTTATTTGCCGAATATAACCTATTGTTTTCTGAGAACATACTGCAAAAAACGCATTTTCTATAAACCGACCATCCTCATAAAGTGACCTATTGATAGTAGTTTCTTCGGTGGTTACTTTATACAGGTTCTACTGCAGTGATGTAAAGTTGAAAAACTTGTCAAAGTTGGTCTAAATTTCATAAAAATTTAATATGTTATACGGGTGACAATCAAATCTGACCACCCCTATTTTTAAAATTATATTTTAAGATATCAAAATTAAATTTGGTATGCTTAATATAGGGGTAGATTGTCATCATTTAAGGCCATGTAACTACAGTTCTCTATCAGTTCCGGGTTCTTCGAAAATGACATTAATTTTCTTATTTTAAATAGAAAACCCTGTATGTTTTTACATTTTTGTAATCTGCAGGTCATTTAGAATCTATCCATGTTAAAATTTCACCATTTTGAGAAGAATAACAATTTTTACATTTAAATTTATTTATAAATCTAGGGTGCTGTGGCTGGTGCCAAATAAATATAAGGGAGTTTAGTTGTTAATTAAAAATTGCTACACAGTCCTAAAGTGTTGTTTTTACGTTTTAATTTGTTTATCATTTTTCATTTGTATTCCCAAACTTAAAAAAAGCGATTTATTGAAATAAGAAGGCACTAAATCAACTTTTGCACTTTTTGTTTTAAGATAAGCATGTCTTATTGGTATCAATTAAACCGCCGAAAAGTGTAGTTTTTAAAAAAGCAGTATCCCACCACGGCACTACTTGAAAAAATCTGGTGTGATACACGCACACAACTTCCTTTTACAGTGATCTTATAATTAGCCAAAAATTTGATTTGAAATTTTTATGCATTTGTAAAAAAATTTTTAAAATTACAAATTTTGCAAAAACGGTACAAAATAGAGCGTTAGTTGAAGAGACAAATTTTCTCTAGAATTTTAAGCTGAATTCAAAAATGTAATAATATACTGGGTGTTCTATTTAAAATAAGAGTTAATAAAAAAAATAGACAGAAAAACAAAAGAAACCCATTTTAGAAGTATTCAACTGGAAAATCACCTACCTCACATCAATACACATTAAAAATGTAAAGTTTAAAAAAAATCGTTGGGAGCAGTTTTTGAAAAAATCGAAAAAAACTGAAAAATCACAAGACAGGGTGTCTAGCAGATATGGCATTCAAATTCCCGTATAATTCCCGTATTTTCCCGGTCATTTTATTAGGATTCCTGGATACTTTTTGGTCTTCCGGTCTGACTTTTTCGAGTATTCATTAAAAAAAAAAAGGAACAACGACCTGTCTTCGCGCGTCCCGTACATTTTTGCAATTATTCCGGATAATCCGATAATTTTTACGGAAATTTCGCTTATTATTATTTCCGTAAAATGGCAAAAATTACTGTAAAATTCCCTTTGATAAAAAAAATCCCGGTTGCCTAAGAAATTCCCGTATATTTCCCGCATTTTCAAGGGCACTTTCAAATTCCCGTATAATTCCCGGTTTTCCAGGAATTCCCGGTCGCTAGACACGCTGCAAGAGTAAACACCTACTTCCGGTTATGCGATTTTCTTCAAAAGCTTGCTGTCTCATATACATAGTACACAAAACTTATATATGAAGTTTCAACGCCATACCGCTTTTCGTTTTTGAGATATTCTGTTCACAGACAGACACACAGACAGACAGACACACAGGCAGACACACAGACCAATGAAAAAAAATATGTTTTTTGGGTTCAGGGGTCTCTAAAACGTGAAGATCTGTTGAAGACTCAATTTCAAATTTTTGGGGTGAATCCAATACTTCCTTTATTGTAAAAGGAAGTAAAAAATTGAGTAATTTCTAGAAATCGATTTTTGCCAATTTTGATTGCTTATAATAGAATAAAAAAACATTTTATGACTATAAACTATAATAGTATATTGTATGTTAAGAGCTGAAAGTGCATTCTTGCCGCTTGCGCATGAATATTGCTGGTTGAGACGAAGGAAAATATCAAATTTCATTTTAACGCAAAAATTAATTGACAATCAAGTTAACATTACTCGCGAAGTCTATTATACATGTGACACGATTATTTCGACAAATGACGGGCATTGTCAAGGAAACATTCGGACATGACTACCTATTTTGTTCACGCGGAAACCCAAAACGCTCGGCGAGCGGCAAAATGATGAAAACGCACGCTCAGCGGCGAATGTCAACTTTCTGTTGTCAAATGACAGTGAGAAAAATCTACTTTCGATGTCAGTCGTCAAAAAAACAATTTTCATTAACAACTGAACTCGCTTATATTCATTTGGTACTACTCACGGCACCTTTGATTTATAAATAAATTTAAATGTAAAAATTGTTATTCTTCTCAAAATGGTGAAAGTTTAACATGAATAGATTCTAAATGACCTGCAGAATACAAAAATGTAAACATTTTAGCATAACCCAAAAGTGCATCACGTCAGTACGTAGCCAAGACATACAATAATTATAAAGAATGGTGCTATAAGGCTTTACACTATTTTATATTCTTAAGTGTAAGAAGCAATAAATATAATATGCCTATGTTAATATTATTTTTAAAGTATTTCAATAATAGTATATTATATCATGAGAGACTAAAGTGCACCATTTAATCCCGCGAGCGGAGTTTGTTGCCTCGAGGGCAAAGCCCGAGGGCAATAACCACTCAAGGGATTTAGGCACTTTAGTCCCGAGGTATATACGCTATTTTTTGCACTTTTGGGAACATTATCATCAAACATTTCCAAAATTTGGAATCTGTCAATTTGGAAACTGACAATTATAATTTATTACAAACTGAATTGCAGCAGGTACTGGATAGCCTGAATCAGTTGGCAGTACTGAAGTGTATCGTCAGTTGTCAGTATATGTCAAATTCGAGATTTGCAGGTTAAGTTTTACGTCAGTGTGTGTCAAATGACAAACAAAACCTAACCTACTAACCTCGTGTGTACATAAATTTACCATAGTTACGGTATCATTTTTACTTTAGTCCCTAGGGATTAAATGAGTTACTTTAGTCCCTAGGGATTAAATGATCTACTTTAGTCCCTGTTTACGGGGACTAAAGTATCAACTTTAGTCCCGGAAGTGCAAAAAATAAATTATTAATGATATCACATGTTTAGGCTGTTTTTAACATATTTAGCCATTTGCTACTAATTTTTTCCCACATTTTTTATTATTTTTTTGTGCCTAGTTAGCTGCCTATTTTGACTATTTGGTGCCTATATTATCCATTCACAAAACTTATGAACTGTCAATGTCAAATTTTTTAAATATTTGCTGAGTGTACCTGGAAATTCCAGTTTTTTTGGGAATGTACTTCGGATCTAGTGATTTCTAGTAATATTTAAAGTTAGGTTATGTTACATGTGTCAAAAGTCAAAACTATTTTCTTCTAGTTTTCCTTGTAATAATCAACTACAGCCTTTTTTCCCTTTCCAATAATAAAACCCTCTTTCATTTCGCTGCCATTGCAATTGAAGTATGCACAAAAATTAAAGAATTTGGAAGATTATTTATTTTACAAGAAAGTGTGACGAAAGTCAAGTTTTCAAATTTCAAACATTTCAGTGCTGCAAAAATCAGCAAGCAAAAATTCTAAAACAGAATTTAAACAAGGTACCAACTTGACGGCGTTTTGACAGTTCACGAGTTTTGTGAATGGATAGTACATATAATGCCTATAATCTATTTTTTTATGCCCATTTGCCTGCCTATTTTGGACTTTTTTAGTGCCTAGAAATCCAGGCCTTAGTCATCTGCAATTGACTATGAGATACCTAGAAGAAGGATACAAACAGTTTTACCAAGAAATTATTGACGACTGGCCCGCAAAGAAGCCTAAACCATAATCTCTACCTATTTTTAATTTAGTTCCTATTTTGACAATTTGCCATGTAATCTCAAGTTACATGAAATAATGTTCCTACGTTTTTGCCTACTTCTAAGTTCTGTAACTTATTTTTACGTTCCATTGTGCAATTTTAGAGTATGTTATATTCCTCTTACATATTTTGGGATTAGTATAGTCGTTTTCAAGTTGTATTTGAACATTTAATGTTTATTCAATAAATTTTCCTGATATACTCGTTTATATCTATATCGTTAAGTGAAAAGTACAAAAAAATAGTAATTTATTATACAAGACGATAAAGTTAAATTTTATCCACGAGTGAATCGTTTAACGTCGAGACGAAGTCGAGACGTTAATGATTCAAGAGTGGATAGAAATAACTTTATCGTCGTGTATAATACAATATTTTTTTCTATAGCAAGAACTTTAACAATTTCAAAAGAAAATAATGACAGTCAATCACATTTCAAAACGTCAGTAGCTAGATCGGGTTGCTACGATAATACGAAGCTGTCATATTTAATTTAAACAAAAGTTAGAAAATTAAATTACTTTATCTATCCTTGATGTTAAAGTGCTACTTTATCTACCCTTGCTGTTAAAGTAAAACTTGACCTTTTGTTTTGAGTTGATAAAAGCACACTTTAACATGTGCTATAGAAAAAAAAATTTTTTTATGCACAAAAAATAAACATTTACAATTTGTAAGTTAAGTAAGTACTAGAGAGAGATTAGGTATACATAAGTGATTGACAAAATTGCCATTAAATTGAACAACAACAATTTGAAATAGTTTTTTGTTGTTTTCCTAAAGTTTACAGAAAGGGGCTTGGATCCTTTCAACAATAATCCATTCAAATATATAAACTAGATTAAAATAAAAGGCCAATTAAGGACGGATTCCATTTTCTTATCAGTCAAATACATTGACACCCGTATGCATAGTCGTTCGCCAGCGACTCGCTGGAGTTTCGTTATGAATAGTATGTTGGTGGCACTGTACATCTATGTCAAATTCGAGGTTATCAGGTTAGGTTTTCCATCAATTTTGACAGAAACTGAAGCAACACCTAACCTCCTAACCTCGAATTTGACATAGATGTACAGTGCCACCAACATACTATTCATAACGAAACTCCAGCGAGTCGCCGGCGAACAGCTATGCATACGGGTGTTAGACTATTAGTGGCAAGAAAATATTGAGTGACTACTGAAGGGTTAATAATTCAACCAAAAATTTAAATAATTACACAAAACGAAAGTGATGTACAAGTTGGGTTATTTTCAAAATTTAAAGAGTTGGGAAATCACATAGTGCGAGACAATAAAGAACAAAGAAACATTTTCTGCTTTCATAATCCATAACTAAAACTGATACAGTATTGCCCGATCATTCAAATCAACTAAAACCAGCGCAATTTGAGTGGAAGCTGAGTCTCTTTAGTTAAATATACAACAATTAAAGTGTCATAATATTTACATCAATGCCTCCAAGGTGATATTATTCAGGTAATGGAATCAGCAAAATCTGATACCTATATTTCTGACTTTAAAGTGAAGCTAGGTATATTTTGAGTATGTCATTACAAATTCAACTTTTCGTGATTGGTTTTCTTGGAATTTCACCATGAAGTTCCTCTAATATAACCACTTTTTTGCCTAATACCACCTTTTAGCAGCACCAATATTAAGCTAAACCGGCACTGCATTCAGGAACAACTAATCAATAGACATACAGTCCTCAAACTAAAATTTGCTGAAATCTCCAAAATTTTTGACAAATTAAAGGCCATTCGGATTGCCCAACCCACCTGAATTCATAAAACGCTATTCTTATATGGACACATTTGACGCTTTGAATTAACGGGATTTTACTGTATCAACGATAGCAAAAAGCGATTCTGACATTAAAACATTTTTATACAAATTTCAAATCTGATTTAACCCTGCAGCGGTCGCGCCAAGTCTCACAAACCAGATGAATACGTTATCGAGTGGGAATTTATTCAAGGAGTGTAAGAGGGTAGTGCGTCTTGGTAGCTTTTCATTTTTAGCCTTAGTTGCCTCCCGATAATCGGCATAAGCACAGTTGTTAGTGTTCGTGAGTTATTTGGAAAAAAGTCTGTGAGACTTGGCGCGACCATTTACGTTTCTGAAATTGTTTTGCCTTCTTGATTTTTTTATATTAAATGTAGCTGCAATAAACTCGCAAATAATTTGTGTTCCAAACAAAATCGACGTTAGTATACTAAGACGTCAATGAGTACAAGAATTAGCTCTGATTCTAACAAATGACGCATTACATCGGCGACCACTACTCAAAAGTTTTCCCTCGGAAATCCATCTAAGAAGAGATGAAGTAGTTGGAACCATTTCAAACCATCCAGTAGATGACCCTAATAACCCCACAATTAAAAAACATTGCTTTTTTGCCAAAAAATAGCAAAGAAAAATTTTTTTTTGTAAAAATAAATAACATTATTCAGTCCATAATAAATGCATATTAAACATCTCATATTAAAATTTAATGTCATATAAACCACTGCAGCGTTAAAATGTTTTAAAGGTTTTTTAAGAATGAAGATATTTATACTAATTTTGTTTTTTTTTTCAATGGTGTCAACAGTGTTCGTCACTAAGATTAATTTTGTTTACACAATAACCATATTGAATGCCATGTTCTGGATACACTGTATACCCGTACCAAGAAGAGGGTTCAAAAACGAATAAACACAATGTCATTGTCAACTAACAAATAGTAACTTATTTCTAGTATAATTCCTATAAAAAATATTAGTTTGCTTTTACCATTGGTGGGCGAGGAGGTCCTTGAGGTGGTGGACCAGGTCGCATGGGAGGTGCAGGGCCTTGCGACGGGCCATTAGGTCTAGGACCGTTCCATTGGGGGTTCTGAAATCTGGGGGGCCCTTGATTCATTTGCCCTGGAGGGCCATTAAACCCTGGCGGAGGGCCCTGCATGCGAGGCCCTCCAGGACCTTGCATTCCTGGATGAGGCATTGGTCCACGCATGGGAGAACCCATAGGCATGCGGGGTGGGAAATTCTGGTGAGGACCTGGGGGAAGATGTTGGTTAGCTTGGCCGGGATGCTGACCACGAGGGCCCGAGTTATTAGGTGGAGAGGGTCTAGTTTTGGACTGACTTTCAAAGGTGCTGAGGGCTTGTTTGGTGGGAAGGGTAACAACAGGGTTTTGTCCGTTGATCTCCTTTTTGGGCAGGCGTTCCATGCAGAGTCGCATGCTAGCTTCTGAACCCATTGAGATAACACAAAATCCCTTCGATTGTCCATTTGCTCGGTGCTCGAAGAATTTCACTTCGTGGAAATCGTTTACTCCAATATCACGTACTGCATCTGTTATATCTTGGTCCGTTGTCCACTAGAAATGATACACAAGGTTTTAAGTTTACAATTGAATTGCTGCATATTATGAACTTACCCATGTTAAATTTCCGACATACAGCTGATGCCGGCGTCCAATGGTATTTGGTGTGATGTTATTTCCTTGTGTCTGATAGGGTGTCCCATTGGTTTCTTCGGTGTTGGTATCAGCAGGAGGCTGATGGTTAGTTTCGGCATTGTCACCACCAGGTCCTGCTGCTGGTGTCGCTATCACATCATCATACAGGTCCACATTATCGCCACCAAAGTCGTCCTGCACACAATAAATCGAGATATTAACCATAACGACTTGACGGCGAGTTCAAACGCCTTGGCAACAAAATGCCGGTAGTAATGCCAAACACCCCGCGGTAGGTTTTAACCTACTTCGGGCACAGCCGCCGTGAAACCATTACTTATAATGTTTCTACTGAGTATGTGTAACTTTCACAGCATATTTCAGAAGCACATTTACTCACCTGTGCAAAATCTTGATCAATATCGTCTGCGTACAAATCAATGTCGTTTTCAGCCATCATGCACGCACACAAACAAAAGTCAATAGGAAGCTAAGATGGCGAACATCAATCAAACGCGCTTGCGCGCAACAACTATTACAACCGCGAAAGTACGATCTAGTTAACGAGTTAACTAATGTAGTAGGTATGTAAAGTGTCTCAATAAAAAGTGCCCCGTTCAAATAACCCTCTTGGTAAACGTTTTCTGAAAACTTTTCGATACATACTGCAACTGTCCACCCAGCTTTCTCAACAGTTCTCGCCGATTCGGGAGTAATAAATATGACAAGCGTTTAGATTGTTACAGGTAGGGGTACTGACCAATCAGCTTTACGAATAAAGGCGGCTAATTTGAATTTCCATTTAATACAGTATTTCACTAATAAAATGAATCCTTGTTTTTAATAAATTTTTTAAAGTCCGTATTTTTCCATTACTGAAACTTTTTAATCAGGAAAATAAGCTTTTCCTGAAATCGTCAAGAAAGTGGACCATATCAAGACTCAGTTTGTCTTGAAAGTGTCACTTTCACAAAACAGTAACTAAGTCACTTTGCAAGACTAGTCACTTTTACAAGATTAGTCATTTTTACTTTACTTTGCCTGGGTGAGCGGTTACCTTCACCATGCGCCTTGATGCGATAGAATTTTATTTTTAAATTTTTAGAGATTTCAGATCAAGTGTAATACCAAAGAATTATATGCTCTGGTAATAAACCCAACAAAATAGAGCGTTAGTTGAAAAGACAAATTTTCACTAAAATGTTAAGCCGACTTCAAAAATGTAATAATCTACCAGGTGTTCTATTTAAAATAGGAGTTAGTAAAAAAAAGGAAAACCCCATTTTAGAGGTATTCAGCTGGAAAATCACCTGTCTCACATCAATGCACATTAAAATTTTTATAAAAATGTAAGTTTGGAAAAAAACGTTAAACCCGTTTTTAAAAAAATCGGAAAAAAACGGGAAAACCACAAGAGTAAACACCATACTTCCGGTTATGCGATTACTTATATATGAAGTTTCAACGTCATAGCTCTTTTCGTTTTTCAGATATTCTGTTCACACACACAAACAGACAGACCAATGAACAAAAACATGTTTTTTGGATTCAGGGGATTCTAAAACGTGAACATCTGTTGAAAACGCAATTTAGAATTTTTGGAGTGAATCCAATGCTGCCTTTATGGTAAAAGGAAGTAAAAACCAACAACATTTAATATTTTACGCGAAAATCGTATGACACTCATTAATGACCAATAGAAAAATTAGTCCACTAGCCGTAACCAAGACCACAACAAAATTTCTTGGAAATTTTTTGTAGGTATGGATTACTTCTTTTTAGGGTTTGTGTCGTTACGAGTTTCTTACCGAATCTGCATTTGAGCATAAATTCATATCCGGAAATTATTTTATCTACGACCACTACTAAAAGTAGGCCTTTTAGCGCTAGCTTGTTTCACTAAAAGTGACGTTTTATAGTTTACCGTGGTTAAAGAAATCAGATGTTTACTTTTAGCTCTAGTGCTAAAAGTGAAGTGAGGGTATAAAACTACAATTTCGAACTGGAAGTGAAGTTGTAAAGTTATTCTAGTTGCTTCTTGCGTTACAGGTTACAGGTAAAGTGTTTTTAAAATAATTCAAGCGTTATGTAATGAATACACTCAGATGTGGAGTATCAATAATTACATTTCGTAACTCACCTTGACAGTACTGGCGTGGTAAACAATCGCCCGCGCGGCGTGGCCAACTGTTTAGTGTGACATAAATTAAAAGTGTCGCAGATGCAAACATTTGTTAAATCGATATTTATGGATTAATAACGGTAAAATTAAGGTCGTAGATAAAATATTGTATGCAACACGTGCTAAAAGTCGTTTATGCACGAGACATGTTATGAAACTCAGCCTTCGGTTTCGTTTCATAATTTGCCTGTCTCGTGCATAAACGTCGACTTTTAGCACTTGTTGCATAAATAGCTATTTCGTGCATTCCAACAACGTCCTAATTTGCCCTCACGTCCGTTGTTGGAACGCACTCAAAAAAATTTCCGGAAAGAATTAATGTTCTTATGAGATTGTATGTGAAAATTTACCTTATATTATATTCAAATAGTAGAGAATGAGTTTTATTTGCGGGCATCGCGAGCAACAAAACATTCGAGAATGCAAAAGGATTTCGCAGTCGAGTATCAAACAACGTTTTTTTCGAAAACTGCACAGCTCCACATTAGCAGAAACTCAACGAAAATTTTGTCTACTTCTTTAATCAAAAATTGCTGAACGTAAAAGTATTTTTTGTTCTAGATTGTAATAGTTATTTACCTAACAAGTTCGGGAAGGTAATTTTCCCGAATGAGCACTCCCTTCGGACGTGCTGCATGTAGTGCGAATTCGGGAAAATTCTTCCCGAAGGAGTTAGGTACAATGTTTTTTGTAACGAATAACTGAAAATATTTTAAAAAATAAAAAAATTATTATTTAGTGTTTTACTCATTTACTGAGTTGACAGCACAAATCACTAAACTTTTATCTACGGACCTGTTAGCTTTTGTCGACGTTTACAGCGCCTCTGGTGTTTGCAGGCGCAATTAAACCAACGAGAGACAATCCTCTGTATAATAAAGGAGAACGATCCACACGTGTGTGTCCCGAAGGCCCCCTTGGAGAGGGGCGGAGCCCCGAGAGCCCCCTTAGATATGGGCGGAGCCCCGAGGGCCCCCTTGGAGAGGGAAGAAGCCTCTAGGGCCCCCTTAAAGAGGGGGCGGAGCCCCGAAGGCCCCCTTGGAGATGGGCGAAGCCCAAGGGCCCCCTGGAGAGGGGCGGAGGCCCGAGGGCCCCCTTAGAGATGGGCGAAGCCCCTTGGGCCCCCTTGGAGAGGGGCGGAGCCCCTAGGGCTCACTTGAAGAGGGGCGGAGCCCCGAGGGACCCCTTGGAGATTGGCGAAACCCGAGGGCCCTCTGGAGAGGGGCGGAGGCCCGAGGGCCCCGTTGGAGATGGGTGGAGCCCCGTGGGCCCCCTTGGAGATGGGCGGAGCACCGAGGGCCCCCTTGGAGATGGGCAGAGCCCGGGGGCCCCCTGGAGAGGGGCGGAGGCCCAAGGGCCTCCTTGGAGATGGACCAACGTAATAGGCCAAAAACCTGGTGGTAAATTGAATAGAATAGACCGAGCAATAGCGCGCGCAGCCCCGTTTATTATAAAAATTTACAAAAAACAAATTCCCCTAGTTTTTGTTGGAAAGTAAAAAACACCGCAGTGCGGGAAAAGTAAGTTTCGGCGCATCGGGAATGACCGGGAAATATGAATTTTGAAGTCATGAGTACAAAAAAGTTACATCCAGTGAACAAAAAACAGTCACTTTGACAACCGATTTAGGTCATGTAATTGTCAACATTTTTTATCAGTTTTCGAAAAAAAGTTTTCAGCAGCGGCCGGCTACACCCGCAAAATATTTTCTTCGGGTTGCCCTAATTGCGGTGAGTGATCACAACAGCCAAAATGACCACAACGGTCAATTGTACAAATGGTAATTTAAAAAAAGGGTGTCACAACAACGGCCAACTGTCCAAAGCGTAATGTCCTCAAAAGCCACATTTTGGCCACAACAATGTTTTTGCGTTTGGAGAGATTTGCGTAATTCGCGTTACAGAGACCTAATTTTCTTATAGAAAATTTTCAAGCAATGTCAATTATAATAAACACTTAACTATGTCTTGCGAAAATGCATGAAAATGAAATCGGCGCTAATGTTAAATAATGTTACGGTTTATCTTCTGGGCTATTAAAAATTATACGCCACTTCTTGTTTTAACCATTTATTTACAGCAATTTGACTTAACGATTTAACAAAGACACTTTTTCTTTCTTCTTCTTTTTGTAACCATTTTCTACCCTACGGGTATAGGCCTCCTTCATGTCCTTCCATTTTATTCTATTCTGTGCCACCATGTACCAATTCAGACCCGCTGTACGTTTGACATCGTCGACCCATCGCATCTGTGGACGTCCCACACTTCTCTTCTGTCCCCAGGGTCTCCATCTGATGGTCTTGTTACTCCACTTCTCCTGACCTCTAGCCACGTGGCCGGCCCACTCCCACTTCCGCGTCGCCACTCTTTCAATTACATCCTGTACCTGCGTTCTTTCCCTTATTCAGTCATTTGTCTTGTGGTCTCTTAGGGTTATACCAAGAATTTTGCGCTCAATTGCCCGTTGATTTGTTCTCAGTTTATTTATTATGGATTTGGTAAGGGTCCGAGTTTCCGCTCCGTAGGTGGTCACTGGTAAGATACACTGATTATATAAATCTGCTTTCAGTTTTACAGGTATTGGCATCAGTAATATGTCTTTGATCTTTCAGAAAGCCGCCCAGGTAAGTCGTATTCTGGAACGGATTTCTAAGTCTTGATTTTCTTTACCTAGTGCTATTGTTTGTCCTAGGTACGTGTATTGTGTTACTAATTTTATATTTTCCTCGTCTATTTTAATGGCGCCTGTGTCATCGATTTGGTTTGACATATATCTAGTCTTCGTGAGATTGAGTTCTAACCCTATTCTGGCCGATGCTGTTTTAATGTCTGTGACCATAGATCTAAGTTCTGCTTTGTCGTTTGCGAAAACAACTATGTCATCTGCGAACATTAGATGGTGTAATTTCTCTCCTGATATATTTATGCCTCGGCCATTCCAGTTTATTGCCTTCATTGCATCTTCTAGTGTTGTTGTAAATAATTTAGGGGACATGTTGTCTCCCTGACGTACGCCTCTTTCTATTTTCACTTTCTCCGTGTTTTTGTGCACTCTGACTTTCAAGCTGGCTTGGTCGTAGATACGCTTTATGATATTAATGTATCTGCTGTCAATTCTGGAGTTTTTCAGTGCCTGTATTATGGCCCACATTTCGACCGTGTCAAATGCCTTTCTGAAGTCTAGGAAAGCCATCCATAAGGGAATATTATATTCAGTCGCTCTTTCTATTATTGTACGAACTGTCTGAAGATGTTCTATTGTACTAAATCCTTTCCCGAAGCCTGCTTGTTTTTTTTTCCTGATAGAAATCCAGCTTGTTTGTTAGCCGGTTAGTTATTATTCTAGAAAACACCTTATATATCTGAGAGAGGAGACTGATTGGCCTGTAGTTTTCTAAATCTTGCGCATCCCCTTTTTTATAGATCAATATCACTATGGCATTGCTCCAGTCCGAGGGCACATCCTCCTCATGTAGGCATTTGTTGAATAAGCTTACTAGTTTTATCATAAAAGCTTCACCCGCATCTTTGATCATTTCCACCAATATCCCATCTTCTCCCGCAGCTCTTCCGTTTTTTATGTCCTTTAACGCAAATTTTAACTCTTCCACTGTGATGGATGGTATTTCTTCTGAGTTCACATTCGTGATGGTTTTGCGGAGATCCGTTTCTGTTAAGTCGCATGCTGCTTTTGTTTTATATAACTCCCGGAAAAACTGTTCACAAACTTTTATGATATTGTCTCGGTCAGATACTGTTTGACCTTCGTTATCCTTTAGTGCTATTATTTCTTTTTTTGGTTTGGTATTTCTGTTGAAAATTTTCATTCCTTTGTGCTCTTCTAGGACTTTCTGGGCAAGTTTAATATTGTGCTGTCTGATATCTTCCTTTGCCATTCTTCTTGCCATCTTGTTGACTTCTACATATCCTACCGTGTTCTTATATCCTTGGGAGATTAGTGCCCTACGTTTTTCTAGCATTTTCATGGTTTCCAAACTTAGTTTATTTATTCTTTTAGGTTTAGGCTTCATGTATGGTTTCGTAGCTTCATGTAATATTTTAACTAATTGTTTGTTTTCATCGTTTATTGATCTCGTTCTTGGCGACTCCAGTTTTAGTCTGTCTGATATCGCTTTTTGGTACTCTTCTTTGTGTTCTCTTAGTTTCTCACAGTCTATAGCTTCTTGCAGTGCTTTTCCCATCTTCTGTTTTCTAATATCCTTTCTGCTTATTTTGATTTTCGTTCTTACCACCCGATGATCGCTTTCAGTATTACATCTGTTTAAAACTTCTACATCTTCGATTATATTTGGGTATTTTGAAAGCACGTAGTCAATTTGGTTTTTGGTCCTCCCGTCGGGGCTTATCCACGTCCACTTTCTGTTGTCTTTCTTTTTGAAGAATGTATTCATGTTATAGTACTTTTCTTGTTCCAGAAAGTTTGCTAGCATCGATCCCCTCGGGTTTCTTACTCCCAGACCATGAGCTCCTACATACTCCTCCCCCTGTTCTTGCTTGCCTATCTTACAATTGAAATCACCTATAATCAATGTGTGTTGCGTTTTATGCGTTTTAAGGGCTTCTGATACGTCCTCGTAAAACTCTATGACTTTATCGTCTGTGTGTTGTCCCGTAGGAGCGTACCCTTGTATGATTTTTAAAGTATTCCATTTGTCTAATTTAATTGTTATGTATATCACTCTGTCGGAAATGGACTTCATAACACCTATCTTCTTTTTCAGTTTTTCGTTAACTAATATGCCCACTCCACCGACGCTGGAGTTGGTCTGACCTCTGAAGTATAGGATATTTCCCGATTTCAGTTGGAGGCACTCTTCATTTCGTCTTCTAACCTCACTAATTCCAAGGACGTCCCAGTTTATAAAACTTAGTTCGTACTCTAGTTCTTCGAGTCTTTCTTCCGTCGCAATGGATCTCACGTTGTAAGTTGCTATGTTTAACTTATGGGCTTGTTTTTGTTTCTTTACTTGTACATTTGTCCTACTTTTGTCCCCCCCAGAATCCTTAGGACAGCCTGACTCTTGGTCAGTGTGGGAGTTTGGATCAAAGGTCCTACCCACCTGGAGTCGTATCCGCTTGTTTTGAAAGTCTGACATGTTTTTTGTTAGAAGGGAGTTGACATTAAAACGACACGCTTGTCGGGCGGGTTGTCGAGTGATAGTCAGCCGCCCACTCTGGGTCAGACGCTGTTTGCAGCCGCTCAATATGAGTCAGACGCTGCTATGCTAGTTTTGGTCCGCCCCGGGTATTCCATTTCCCCGGTACCACCCATATCTGAGAGGCATTCCTCTATCCGCCACCTGAGGAGGCGCCCGGTGGGGGACTAGCAACCCCCCGCGGGAACAAAGACACAAGAACTATTAATACGGAACACAAATTATCTATACACTAACAGGAACTATTTCTAACAACACATACACTTTATTTATTTACGACTTCAACATGAATGATTTATATGGCTAGATTTATTTACACACGAGTTATTTATATGGCAGCTTCGCGCACTTCAAGCTAGCTTCGGACTGTCCTCCTTTCCACTGTGCTGGCTTATATATTCACCGGGTGAGTCATTCCGGAAGTGTCGAGATATTCTCGACCATTCTGGCAAATGCTGACGCATCGCCCGCATTAATCCCGCAGTCGTTCTCGAACGCTGACTCATCCGTTCGCCCGCGACCCGGCTCGAGGTCGTTACAATACTATTAAACAACAGTTAGTGTTTTGAAAGTTTTTGATAATGCGTCATATGAAACCCAGGTTACAAAAATCTGTAAGAGCTGCGATGTATGTCTGATGTCATTTTAATAAAATAGGTTCCTGTGGACGTGAGTCTAAAAACTCTTGGTTACAGAACCCTCCAACTACTCCAAATAATATTTTATGATAACGTCGGCAATAGTTGCATTAACTGTTTGAACTTTTTTATGCTGAGACTATTTATTTAGTTAAAAGTATGTTCTTATTTTCGTTTTAATACCTGCACTACGGCATATCATATAGCGGGTTTGGTGGAAAGGGGGTTATCTTGCATTATTATATTAGTAAAATATATATTTCTGAAAGTAGCACGAACTTAGAGCAAGCTCAATGCTTGCGGTGTAATTTCTAAAACAACTATCCAAATATTAAATGTAACAAGTGGTTACTTATGCATTGATACAAATAACCATTCTTTTAAACATATTTTAATAATAGCGTCGTATACACTTAGTAGTCTGTTGTTTTCTTAATTAAATAATGCTGTCGATAGCTACATAAATATGTTAGCAACACCCGCTTTCCCGTTTTTGATGCTACATACCAGTCGTATTAAATAAACAAAGTCGACAATCCAGGCGATTCAAACAATAATGATTTTTTATAGCTCTTACATTTCTAAGACAGGCATGATTTCAAGTTGGGCATGTTGTTTTTTATATGAATGATCGTTGAAATCACACAAAGTGTAAGTTTTGAAGCAAACCTAATATTTATATAATTTTATCTATAATATAATTTTCCTTAATGTGTGTCTGTGTGTCTGTGGCACAAAATAAAATCTCACGTTCCGGCTTCACAGATGTTTATATTTGTTTAGGTTTTGTTTTTCTTATCTTAGCGCTCGGATCGGAGCTTGACCTTTCTCGTATCCTATTTCACGTGCGCGTAGCGCGCAGTTTGCTTGTTCTCTATAAATGTTTCATGGGAACGTTAAATTTCTGCTTAGAAGTGGGTAACTATGCTGGTAAAAGCAGTTTTATTTGGTAGTGGATTGATTTGTGGAAATTTTGACTACTTCAGGATGACAAAACATCAGTAAAAACACAAATAATTATTTCTCTATTTTCGAATGATTACGTAAATTTTTAAGTAACCGCATTTAAGTAATAGTTTTAAGAGTCTACTAATTTAAACTTAAAGTAATAGCAGGTAGTGTCAAACAAATACCTTCACACTGACATTTGGCCGACAAGAAACGCTTATAATATAATGTTTTTTCAAAACTGAAGGAAATGATTCCGTCTTTTCAACTAAAGTTAATCATAACGGATTATGAAATTTCATTAATTCGGTCATTGGAGGAAAACCTTCCGAATGCGTATAAAATTGGATGCTTCTTCCACTATTGTCAAGTAAGTAAATCGGAAAACCTCAGACAGTAACACTTATTTGATAGCTGAAGTATCTTTTCTGTAACAACTTTAGGAGTATGATCAGAAAAAGATCTAGGGCGGGTTTTACATGAAAGTTTCTCAGAAGACTTTTTACAAGCGACTACCGTCACAATACAAGACCATGTTGAACCTATTGTATTATCAGCTGTGTATTCTCCACCAAAGCACATCATCAAAAAGGAACAATACCTACAATATTTTCAAACTTTGGGAAACCGATTCATCAGTGGAGGCGACTTCAACGCTAAACATCCTTGGTGGGGTTCTAGAACAAATGTACCAACGCCAAAAGAAAAGCAGTTATATCTAGCCATGCAATGCAAAAATTTAACACCACTGTCAACGGGTGAACCAACTTATTGACCCGCAGATAGACGAAGAGTACCTGACGTCATCGACTTTTGTATAACGAAAGGTATACCCGCTACACACTTAGATATAAAATCAAATTTAGACCTATCATTCGATCACTTCCCCTTAATTGTTACTCTGAGCGCAAACATTACTTATTCAAAAAGCCAAACCTCCTCGACTGCATACTAATAAAACAAACTGGGAGCCAGAGACATAATGAAGAATTATCACTTTAATCCATCTCTTAAAAATAAAAAAGAATTAGATATAGCAATAGACACGCTGATACAAACTATACAAGAACCGCATGGGAAGCCACTCCTTTAGAAGATGTTAAAATGCAGCAAAAAACCTGCACAATGTTAAAACAAAAATACTAGAAAAAGAAAACAAACAAGATCTCCGCGCGATAAAACTAAATTGAATAAAGCGACAAAAAAACTAAAACAAATTCTAGAAGAAGAAAGAAATACGCACATAAAAAAATATCTACAAGGACTATCGGCCACTAAGGATACAAACTACTCATTGTGGCAGGCAACTAAAAACATCAAACAACCTCAACAGTACAAGCCTGCAATGAAACTCGCTCACGGCAAGTGGGCCAGAACAAGTTAAGAAAAAGCTGAAGCTTTTTCAGAGCATCTAGAAAAAACATTTACACCTCATCCTAGACTAATACCGGTAGAAGAAAAAGAAAAAATCCACAATTTTCTTGAGTCTCCCATTCAAATGGAATTTCCGGTCAAGAAGATAAAAACAAGGGAAGTGAAACAATTAATAGCCAATGATCTAAATGAAAAAAAGGCACCGGGATGGGACCTAATCACAGGCAAAATACTTAAGGAACTCCCAGATAATACTGTACGTAATTTAACCTCACTTTTCAATGCGGCCATAAGATTAGAATATTTTCCAGAATTCTGGAAAATAGCTCAAATTATCCTCATAGCCAAGCCTGGTAAAGACCCTGAAAATGTAGCCTCTTATAGACCTGTAAGCCTGTTGCCAGTCTTGTCAAAAGTGCTTGAAAAGTTAGTTATTACTTAAAAGAATTAAACCAATATTAGAGGAACGACACTTAATCCCTGAACATCAATTCGGATTTAGGAATCAGCATGGAACCATAAAGCAAGTGCACCGTGTAGTTAGACAAATAAATTCTAATATAGAAGAAGGTAGATTTTGCTCAGCTATTTTCATCGACCTGTCGCAAGCCTTTGACAAGGTTCGGCATCCAGGAATTCTATACAAAATTAAGCACCAATTACCGCACAACACATTTCACCTCCTGAAATCTTATTTAGAAGACAGATGCTTCTGTACCAAGTATGAAGACGAACAGACTAGCCTAAAACCTATAAAATCAGGTGTGCCACAAGGGAGCATCCTAGGACCAATCATGTACTTACTTTATACAGCTGATCTACCATTGCACCAAAATACAGTCGTGGCAACATATGCAGACGATACTGTCGTAATGGCATCGCATAAAGACCCAACAGTAGCGTCTTATCATTTTGCAAGAAAACATAAATGACATCTAAAACTGGCTCAATACCTGGAGAATAAGAGTGAACGAACAGAAATCAATGCACATAATCTTTAGAACGAAAAGACCTACCTGTCCGCCAATAGTCCTAAACGGTCAAACTGTACCTCAAGCTACTCAAGTTAAATACTTAGGTATAACGTTGGACCGAAGGCTAACGTGGAGGTCACACATTGATAACAAGAAGAAGCAACTAAACATAAAACTCAAACAACTGTATTGGCTAACAGGCAGAACATCTCAGTTAACCCTAGAAAATAAACTACTAATATACAAAACAATATTGAAATCCATATGGACCTATGGCTATACAGCTGTGGGGTACAACAGCAAATTCCAATATTGAGATATTAGAAAGATTTCAATCAAGGTTTTACGAGTCGTTACAAATGCACCTTGGTTCGTCACCAATGTTATACTCAGAAGCATGATACTACTACTACTAAGATAAACCCACGCGGCGATCGAATTTCGTACTACGTTGCGCATGACGTCACTCCGTGACAAAAATCCTGCTTGACGGTAAGGAAATGCATTGCTTTAAAGCGGTTTTTATTAATGTTTACTGTTTAGTAGTATATTTTATTATAATATTGATATATTACATTTTATTCAATATTATAATAGTATAAGAGATATTTCTTTTATGATTTAATGTAGGATTTATGGCCCATAATAGAATAAGCCCTTAAATAAAGTAGGTAGGTGCTAGATATAATAAATTATCTTCAAAGTTTAGCATTGTATAAAGGGTTTTCTTTTGTAAACAAACGAACAATAAACGATTTTGAATACTAGAGCATTTAAATTTAAAGGTAAAGGAAGATACCAACATATGAAGAGTGAAAAATTTAAGGCTTATTCATTATCAAAAATTATTACTTTAATCCCTATCGCAAAACAAACGAACTTATGTTTTTTAAAATTTAAATAAATATTGTTAATTTTAAAAAAATACTTCTGTAGAAAAATATGAGTGATATATATGAGCATATTTATACTGGGTGTCTACTCTCAAAGTCAAGCATAGGCAATCAACATTGTGCATTTGATTTTTAGGTATTTTTCAATTATTTCTATACTATATCAGTAAATATTATTATTACTAGTATAATTTGATGTGCAACAATTTTATCTTTCTATTGATACCACTATCTTTCCTGTAAGTTGAATTGGCGAGTAGGAGTCAGCAAAATCGTTCAATGCAATGTTAGATTCGTATATTCGAGTTTAAGAACGGACAACCGGTATATATTATTAAATATTTTTTATTACAAGCTTTTTTTGGATTTTTATGGGCAGGTGTTAAAAATTTGTAGTGATAAACAATTTTGTTTGATTTATTAAGTACATATTATTTACATGTTATTTACAAAACTTACACATTTACACAAGAAAACCAAGTTTTATTAAGACTTAGTTTACAATTTTTGTAATTTTTCTCTTCCTCACTTTGGATTTTTCTTTAATATCTCTATTCAATATTCTAATTTTAAAATACATTTTGCATCGAAAGAAAAGATGCTTGGCCTCTGTACTTAAATTGATAGATTCCGCTAAGTCCATTAGGACTTTTACATAATTTTTGGTCAATTTTAATGACTCCCCATTAAAATTGTTAAAAATGAAGAGAAGCTACTGCATCACTTTTCAACTTCCATTTATTTTGCGGTAATTCCAACAGTTTCTCTTTGGAACAGTAATCACTTTCTACAAAATGATTTGAACATATTCTTGATGTTTTCACATTAAATTTGTGTTGCTGGTAACACTTTAGAATCCATTGTTCGCAAACATGTTTGTCCCTTGGAAAACTAAAGAAATGGCAATCCGAAACTTTCTTGCTCTTTTTGTTGTTGTTGCTTAAATAACCCATCACTGCACAGTACACTATGGTAACAAATGTTTAATGCAATGTTTTAATTATAATTTATTAAATATCACGCACATATATCTGCAAAAAAAAAACGAATAACACATTAAACACCTAACCGAAACCTTTAACCGCCGTATTAAACTGCCTACTGCTGTGGAAATTTGTCACGGAGTGACGTCAGGCGTGCGAGAGAGATGGGCTTATCCCATGCGCGTGGGTTTATCTTAGTAGTAGTAGTATCATGACTCAGAAGAGATCTATCCATACCTACCGTGAAAGAAGAAGCTAGAAAGTTTAGTGAGGTTTATAGTGATAAACTGGCAGTGCACCCAAATGTGTTAGCGCGTAGACTTCTTAGTGAAGGTAGTGACACACGCAGGCTCAAGGGATTTAAGCCTACAGACATTCCAAACAGGTTTAGGGACAATGATTAGAATAAGTCTTTAGTTAAGATGTCAACTTTTAGAGGCATGACTCAATGGATGACTGCCTGCATGTTACTGTTTTAGTTATAGTACATTTTTTTCTTTAATAATTTTCAAGGTCAACTTTCTAGGGGATAAGTTGCATTCCTGCAGGGTCCCTAGTTTTAATAATGTTGGTACATAGATTTTTAGTTCTTTTCTTCCACTAAAAAAATTATTGTCATTTTGACAGATATGTCATAATTTAATATCGCTTGCTTCATTTTTGCATTTAAAGTATTTCTTGGTTTTCTTTTTTTATCCGATTTTATTGATGATGATGATGATTCCACGTTAAAAAAAGGAATTTGTCAAGAGTTCAAATTAAGAAACTTTGAGATTCAAAATTGACACAACCATAATTTTGAAAACGTTCTACCAAACGAGGTATAAAAATTTCCTACCATTTTAATCACATGTCTACCAACATTGTAACACATTGACAGTTATTATAGAAAAAAAACGTACTTTATGTTCTGTTATTACATTTACTAGATGTCTCACAGACAGTTGTAAATTATTCTTGGAGTAAAAAAATATATATATATTTTATTTAACATATACATACCAGGAACGTTTGGTAAGATTTTTTTAAAGTTGACAGACTCCTGTTGTAAACTACAAATGAGAAAATTATATTTGCAACATAAAAGGATCCCAATATTTAATGTATTATGTATTTTATTTAAACTTCTTACAAAATAGATATAAACGGAAGCCTTATTCTTCTGCACAAAACATGTATTTGCTAAATTATAGTATAATAACAGTCTATTAGCAACAAGTCATTGCAAAATAAAAATTTAAATTCATAAGGAACTTAGCATAATTTCTCTATAATATTTATAAACTTAATAGCTGTATTTACTATTACTATATCACTGATAATTACTTATTACAATACTGACAATAATAAAACAACTCAATTTGTTATATTTAATGTAAACAATAGTAGTTTGTATACCAAAGCACTGAAGTTTAGCTTTTTATCATGAATGTGAATTTAATTGCCTTGGCCCTACGGGCCTCGGCAATTAAACCACATGAGGGATAACAAGGAACTTCAGTGCCGAGGAGTACATTATGTTTTATTTGAAATCGAGAAATTGTGAAGTTACAACATTTTAACCAACATTTGTAGGTTATGTTAACGTCGGTTGACGTTTATCTATAGCCTCGCCACCTAAAAAAAAGTCGTAAAACATTGATTACTTTACTGCCGATTTCTCGTATTTTAATAACGATTTCGAGGTACTTTAATGCCGATTTCAAATAATAGTAGTTTGTATACCAAGGCACTGAAGTATAACTTTTTATCACGAATGTGGATTTAGTTGCCGAGGCCCGTAGGGCCAAGGAAAATAAACCACATGAGGGATAAAAAGAAACTTAAGTGCCGAGGTGTACACTATGTTTTATTTGAAATCGAGGAATCGTGAAATTACAACATTTTAACCAACTTTTGTACGTTATGTTCGGTCGATGGACGTTTATCTGTCGCCTCGCCACCTACAAAAAAGTCGTAAAACAATGGATTACTTCACTGCCGATTTCTCGTATTTTAATGACGATTTCGGCGTACTTCACCAACACCACCTGTGTTGACTTCACTGCCGATTTCAAATAAAATTAATGACATCTATCATACCGACTCTTCTGTTTCCTTTCTATTTTTTTTAAATAGTGACGTAATTGTATTGGGTTACAGGTTCAGAATGTTCTGCCATTATTCTAATAATGGAATCACACCGTGATTTCAGTTTTGGAGCTAGCAAAACTTCTTTGGGCAGCAATAGTAAAACCAGGGACAAGCAATTTGGGCTATTGCTTGTTTTTAAGATGCTTTCAGCCAAAATCAATTCATTTTCCATTAAATCGTTTTCAGACTTTTCAGACAAAAAGCGTTCTCGAAAGAAACTTGAGCATTTATAAAATATATTTACATCCAAAACATTTTTTTCATGCAGTGAATCACAAAGCTGGCCCAGTTGCTCTCCAATTTTCTGTATAGTGTCTTCTCGATCAGTAAAATGTAGAAATATTTGTGTAAACTGCAGTAGTAGATATTCATCCAAAGCTTCGTGAAGTTGGAGGGAGTTATTCCACGAAGTCACAATTAGAGAGAATGCATTTGTATCCTGTATTAATGTGTGGGAGCAAAATTCTTGTACAAAGTTATGCAAAAGCTTGTGAAATATAAGGCTTTCAACGGATTTAGAGCAAGTGTGCATCATATCTTTAACTATTGCAAAAACATGTTCCACCCTCTCTATTTGTTCATGTTCTGATTTACAATAAAGTAAGGTTTTGCAAGTAAAACAATGAACAGCTTTTTGAAAATCAGTGAGCTCTGATGTTTTAAAAAGGTATTGATCTATTACTTGTGTAAGAAATTCCCCGGATAACAATGTAACATTAGTACTCGTCACTGCCTGAAGAATTCGACACTTTTCTTCGTCTAGTTTATCAGTGAGAGGAAGCTTTTCTAAACTATCCCATACAAACAAGATATATTTTTCAAAATATCTTGCAGGAACTCTTTTATGCTTTAGTCTACTAAAAGCTTCTTGATCGTTAACATCTACTGCTTCTATATTTTCTTTAACCATTTCCCATGAAGAGTCATCAGGGTTCCTTAAAAAGAAGTCAAACATCCCTTTAAACAGATTTTTTCGAATGGAGGTGTTTTTTTCAGATTTCATTAATTTCAGCAACACTTCATACACCTTTCTTATACTCATAACTTTAAATATTAGGTAGATTCCGTGCTTTCTTACTGATACGGCGCGTGTCATTAATTCGTCCAAAAAAGATGGCAACCTATTTTCGGCAACATTCTGTACAATTACATACAAGGACTTCTGAACGAGTTTTAAGTAATCGCCCTTGCAAAACTTCAAAACTGCTTCCAGGACTGTATATGGTGGGACTGGATTTCTAAGACTCCATCCTATGACTTGCTGTAACTTACATTTTTTCTGTTCTTCTCTATTTTCAACTTCCATAGTTAGTTGTGTCGGATAATATAAAGACACAAAATTTAAGAAATCTCTGGGTTGCATTATGTAAGACAGAATAAACACTGCATCTTTCCTTGTATTGAAGTCTTCATTTTCACTAATTATATTCATGCAAATTGTAGACATCTTCTGGGGAATGTCTAAGTGAGTATAATATCTAAAAAATGGAGTAAAACATCTAAGATATGAATATGATTTGACTAAGTGCTGAATGAATGGTTCCATATATTCTAACATAAGAAGTGGATGATTCTTTAACAGCCATTTTGTTCGTAAGAGATATGCATCATGGTAACATTTCCCACTAAGTGATAAGTGAATTAAATTGGCTTCTTTCGAACAATTATAATCTGATATTATGCCCTCTGCAGCAATTTTATCAGCTGGATACACATAATCGTCCTTTTCTAATCGACATTTAACGACATTAATGGCATTAGTGTCTATAAATAAACTTATTTGGTCATGAGGATGTTGCTTGTTCCACGTAATTAAACACTGTAGATACCTACTCTATATATTGACTTTCTAATTGTTCATTCTTATGACACTGCGGAATCACATCTTTGAACATAAGCAAACATTTCTTTTCATATTTAGGTTTTTTCTTACATATATTGTAGCGCCCATATACCATATCACTCCACAGCTTTAAATATTTTTCGACTGGAAAATCATGTTCCATGCAATGATAGATATAAGTTTCCAGTAATTCAATACAGGCATAAGAATACTTTTGATTTAGATGAAATAGCTGTATGAACTCAATTATATTTTTCCATATCGCCGAATCAAATTTTAGTGAATTTAGAGATTGCAATATAACATTTAAAAATTCTTCCTTAATGCCAATATGCTCATTACGATGCTTATTAATCACATATTCACACACTTCTGTTAAAGCTACCAAATCTTTATTTATACGACAAGTAGCAACTAAACTAGCTACCAGCTTCATGCGGTCCTTAATGTTAGATGTAAATGAAATCTTCTGTTTAAGTAACGGTACTGATTTTTCTGTTTTCATAAAAGTAATCCAAGTCTCTTCAGAAATTTCATTAGGTCGTAAATGGGTTTCAAGCCACGATTCCCTATAATCTGGTGACATAATTTCCATCACTTCCGATGTCATAAAAGCTGGATGATCCAACAATTCATGACCGTGGATCTTCTTAAAAGCAGCAAGAAGTAATTTAGACTTTTCTTCATCAGAAGGTAAATGATCCAGTAAAGACAGATAAATTAGATATCGATTTTTTGTTCCAATTCTTTAATGGATTTAGGAAATACCCTGTAGAAAAATTCAACAAAGTTTTCTTTCATACACTTTCCAATTGTTTGTGGCTTTAACAACTTAAAAATAGTTTTTGCGTTCTCTAAAATGCTGTCTTTATGGGCAGAAACAATTTTTGCGGTGGCTCGTGAACCTAAATGAAAGGTCGACTCATATTTATTATTTATCTTCAAAAATAAAAGCAAATCATGTTTCATTAAGTATATAAAAACAAATCTATATATTAGTGCGATATCCACTTCGGTATCATGTTCGTGCAGTTTCTCAAAAATAGTTTCAGTTAATGAAGGTTGCTTTTTTACAATCGCAAGTAGTTGTCTAGGTGTAATTTCAATCTTATAAGAGGTAATAGTGCTCATAATCAAAGCTTCTCTACATGCGGAAAGCAATTTGGAGGCCAAATAAAAACCATAATCTTTAATTTTTTTTTTAATTTATTTCGCACTCAGCCAACAGCCGTTCGGCCAATTATAGGCGTCGCTGTGCATTTATGGGGACTTCCAACCCCACTAACGACTGTCATGATGTTGTTATGACCGCCGGGACCACCTATTTCCGTGACAGCCGTATCACGAGGCGCCGAGAGATGCAGCCATGGAACTCCCATCCAAGTTCTGACCAGAGAGAGCGTTGCTTAACTCTGCTGATCGAATGTGAAAGCTTGTTCAAGTTACACCACCCGGGACCTTAATAGCTGCAAAAAATTCATCGCCTTTTTGGACATTTCCCAAATGTAGCGATAATTTGTTTATAAGTTTTAATTTCGTATTATAAGAAAGACTTGGAAAAATCTGCTTTGTCAACTGCTCTCCACTGGTGCTTTCAAATGCCTCTTGAATAAAACTACTTGATTTCAGTACTCTTTCTATGAGTATTGGATGTTCGCTCTTTAGCACCCCAACCAGGTCAGAAGTTTTCTTAAAACACAGCAATGCGTCTATCTTGAAGATTTCTTCTAAGGCACTTTGGGGATGGATGGAGGAAAAATCAATATTGTCGCATGAGCTTCGGGTTTTCTTTAGAAGAAGGAACAGGTTTTTTCGTCTTTCTCCCAATGTTACTCCAGTTAAGGAGTGGAAGTTCACAATGAACTCCTCTTCGATTGAAGCCTCCATACTGTGTTCTGAAAATAAATGTTAGAATAAGTAAATCAATTATATACATACTAGCGTTCTGCACCCAAATTGGGCGCGAAATAATTCATTTAATGCAATTTGTACAAGAGTGATCCATTTTGTGTGTCAAGTTAATTTTGAGGTTAGAAAAGCCACATAAAAAAAGTCACTTATAAAAATTTGAAAACCCTACTACTGGCTTACTTGCGTCGCCCTGAGTCGATTGACACCAAATTCAGCCAATTCGGCCCACGGGTTCGCTCTCAAAGTGGCGTCAAGCAATCAAGCAAGCAATGAAAATTATTATGTCGGATACTATATTTGCCTATAAAAATAAATAGTAATAATAACTTGTTAATTACCTGGAACAACATTATTAATAGTTATTTATATACCAACAGTGGGTGTTTATGCAGTTTATGGCATAGCAGTGGCGTTTTCTCTTAAGGTATGCAGGTGCGTGCGCACCCCCTGTAATTATTAATTTATAAAAATATTTTAAATTTTATATTATTTCCAATTTCTGCTATCATGCATCTCTATACTAAAACTTCTTTCCCATCGCTACAGTAATATGAGATTTCGTCGGTCAGCATAATATAGTATCAAATGTGTGTATGCGTCCTAATACTGTTGGCTACACAATTCGGACATGCGCATTTTATATTTGCGAGATATTTTGCTATTAAAAACTTGGGCAGGCCGACGCCGGAAATGAATTTAGAATTTCAAGTAAAAACTAAAAACAGACAATACACTAAGAAATTGAATGAAAACTTATTTTTCTGTCCCTTTTCTTCTGCCTGTCATAACTGATCTCGTTAATTATTGTTTAAACAATTATGTTTTTCCAGAAGCCTTGAAATATGCTACGACGAGTATTATTAATCCTATCCCTAAAATAAATAGTCCTAAAACTTTTAAAGATCTGAGGCCAATCAGTATTTTGCCAGCAATGTCAAAAATTATCGAGAGGATCATTGAGCAACAACAATTTCGTGAACATATATATTCAAATAAAATAGTACCTGTTACACAGTCGGGTTTCAGAAAAGGACATAGCTGTGCCACTGCTCTCTTAAATATTGTCGATGATCTGGTTTCTGCTACTGATGCTGGCAAAGTCACTGTGCTTATTCTCTTAGATTATTCAAAAGCTTTCGACACAATTGAGCATAAAACTTTGTTATCGATTTTACACTATATTGGTCTAAAACCCGATGCAGTTTCCTTATTGTCGAATTATTTATGTGGGCGGTTACAAGCTGTCAGAGTTGGCAACAATATATCCAACTTTATAGTTAATAATAGAGGAGTGCCCCAAGGTTCAATTCTTGGTCCACTTTTGTTTACGATTTACGTTTCTCATTTTTCTTCTGCGATTGTTTCTTGTAATTCTCATTTTTATGCTGACGATTCGCAGATTTACTTTTCTTTTCATGCTGCAAACGCAAATTTAGCAAATTCATTTATTAATAAAGATTTGGAACGTCTCTCTATCATTTCTCAACAGCATTCATTAAAGCTTAATGCTAATAAATCGTCTGTAATATATTTTGGAAAGAAAAAAGGTATTGAATTTGCGAAACTTCATGTACAAGTCAAAATTTTCGACAATTTATTACCAGTTGTTGAAACTATAAAGAACTTGGGATTAATTTTGGATTCCTCGCTACGTTTTAAGCAACATGTCTCTAAATGTTTGCAGAAAGCTTATTGCAATCTGCCATCTATATACCAAAACCGACATGTTTTGAGCACCGGGGTAAAGGCTACATTATGCTGTGGTTTGGTTTTATCACAGATGGACTATTGCGACGTAGTATACGATTCATGTCTTGATTATCAGGATAAAGTTAGGATTCAAAAACTACAGAATGCCTGTTTGCGACTTATTTATGGTATACGTAAATATGACAGGATAACTTATAAACTTAAACACGCTGGGTGGTTAAATATGATCAACAGGCGACTCTTTCATCGCTCCGTTTTGTATTATAAAATTCTGCTATTTAAGACTCCACCGTACTTATATAACAAAATCTCATTTCGTACAGATGTGCATAATTTGAATTTGAGGTTTAGGGGTAATATCACTGTTCCATTACGTTACAGTGAATTTGGAAAACGACGTTATCTATATAACATTGCCAAATGGTTTGGTGATTTGCCGGTACACCTCAAAGTACACACTATCTTTATCCTCGTTTAGGTGCCAGCTCAGCAAAACACTTCATTCAAGACAAATTTAACGTGTTCCCCTATTTATCTATTTTTTTTAATGCGTTGTGGTTTTCGGGCAACAGTGAAGGCAAAGCCAGACTATATTTTTAGTATTGTGTGTTTTTGTTGTTTTTGCAACGTAGGGTTAGGTGGAAGAACAGCTCATTGCTTCTGCTTTGAGCTGAATCTCGCCCTCCATATATTTTTTCTTTATTATTAATGATTGAATATAGGTATTTTTTTCTTTTTATGTAAATTGTGATCCACTGTTATATCTGTAAATAAAGACCATATTATATTATTATTATTATTATTATTATTATTATTATTTGATAAACATATGTGGCTTTATTCGTGTGATATTAAAAATGCAGTGTTTTGTTTTCCTTGTTTATTGTACGGAGGTGACCTGTCTCGGACAAAAACTAGAGTAAAGGATTTAAACCATCTAAATAAAAAAATTAAAAAAAACATGAAACCCTGCCATACATATGAATAATATCCTGAATTTGGCCATGCTGGGCATAGTAAATATTGCAACTATGCTAGATTCTGCATATAGAAGAAATATAGAACTTCACAATGAAAAAGTGTCCAACAGATATGTGTTGAACATTATTAATTGTATACGTTTTGAGTTAGCACTAAGTCTGAGTCTTCTTTAAACCCTGGTGACTTCCGCGGCTTGGTAAATTTTAGTGCCGACTTAGATAATGCTTTAAAAGGACACTTAGAAAAAGCGACTGTTTTTAAGGGACTATCTAACACCATTCAAAACGAGCTACTCCTGTGTATGCTCGATGTGAAACAATAAAGAAGCCGACCTGCGATTGACTAATTAAAATAATTGATGGTAGTAAAAAATCGCAGATCAACCCCCCTACCGTTTATACACCACGGCAGCTCTAAAAAATTCTTTACTCACCGCAATGGCCCTAGCTAACTCAAATATCGGCGGCCTTAGATCGTAGGTTCAAATAATCAGCTATGTACCCTGGAATGTCTTCAAAAAAGGAAAGGAAATGGAAATGGGCGCCAGAAATCAAAAGATTTCAAATAATAAGAAAAATAAACTACAAGTGACTAGCGTTTAATTAATAAGCAATAAAAAAGACTTGTAGTGTCAGTAATATATTATCAGAATAATTAAAATGCAAACAATTTTATAACAACACTGTGTACGTGAACTGAAGGTTGCGACACGCATAAAATTAAAAAACCCCTTTCGGGCTATTTTAATAACTCTAAATTCAAATTATTCATGAAATATGCATACCTCAATCATTTAATAATACCTTCTGTTTAGGCTATTGAAATAAAAAAGCGTGACTGTACCTTTTACAGAGGGTCGAAATACACATCAAAATAGCAACTTTAAAAATAGCATAATTAGATATAAGCAGAAAAATTTAAATATTAAAATAAGAGTATGTATGAAATTGAATGTTACATTACATGTTAATAATTGCGGAACGTATGCATTTAAATTTTAAATATTTACGGTTTTAAAATGTATAAATGTAAAATACAGGTATTGAAGATACGATATATCTCGGAATAGCACAAACTAACCTCGCTTCACCAACGTGCAAAAACGGCTAACAGGCGAACGCCGGCTGGGGGTTGCTACACCCTGTTGTTTAAAATAAGTTGGTCGTGATCTGCTACCATAATGGAATACAGCAAAAGCACCCTCGAACGGCAGCAACTAAGCAGAGCGCCAGCAGGTGTTGAAAGTGCGATAAGGCTTGGCCTCCGAGAAAAACTCGCGTATGAAACTGGTAATTAAGAGCTAAGGAAAATATAATTACTATGGAGATAATAAGACAGAAAAGCGCAATCGTACCTGATCATAATCAGCCCTTAGAAACACACTGCTCATTGAAATTGGTTGAGCGCACGTAATTTGACTTGTACAAAATCAAACCTCGGCCGCGCGAAATGCGCCGCCTGAGGCGAGAAGAATAAGTGCCTCGGACGAAAATTTCGTTTCTAAAGGGAGACTCGCACTCTGATAAGAGATAGCGCAGGTCGAGAGGGCATCGTGCAAACGATAGGAACTTGATCCAGGTATAAAATACGCTGCTTTGGAAAATAGAAGAATTTGGAATGCAAAAGGATTTATAATTCAACTAAAAATATACAGGTTAAGCCTGAAATAATTGGATAAATGGCGAAACAATTAGGCTAAGCCAAAAAATTGTTTCACTCACCACGGCCAAGAGAAATAAAAAGGTTTAAACTATGAAAACGTTAAAAAAATGTAGGGAACCAAAGAATTGCAGAATGAGATCGATGATGCCAACACACAAAGCGAAACGCTATCGAAAAAAATCCTCTTTCGAGAAGATAAGCCAAGGGAAACAACCCTTATAAATCGGCTTAAAAATAACAGTGGCACCACATAGGACACCGCCAAAAAATAGACGTTCTGTCTAAATCGGACAGAAGCCTAAAAAACTGCTAAATACAGCAAAAACCGACTACATCACATAGGACACAATCCACCTTACTACAAACATCCGAAAAACTCACAAAAATCCAAAGAACTCGCACCGCATCATCATCACTCACTCTAAATCTAAGGTAACCCAATATCCAAAAAGCATGAGAGGGAAAAATTATATGGAAAAATGAAACACAGTAAGTACTGCGAAAAAAGATTCGGGTGAAAACCCAGGAAAAGATCCTAAAAACCATACCCGCCCCGAATTTAGGTAGAGACCCCAGAAGCCGGAAGGAACGACCGCACAACCACCAAACCCCGCTCGGGCATTCAGCCAGTCGTCGCAGCTAGATGGAAGAGGCGCGCCGGTGACGGACTGAATGTGGCTCCCTCACTGAGTCGGATGGCAACACAATCGCTCGCCCCAACCCCCAGAAATCTCTACAAGGCCGAAAAAACCAACCCAAATAATAATAAAATTTAAAAAAACCCAAACAAGTATAAACTCGTTTCGAAGAAATCACATAAAAAACAACATAGCTAAAAAGCCAGGAACAACGACCTGAAAATCAAATCGTTTAAAGTCCTAAGCGAACACAAGCACGAATGGGGAAAGCACTCTTAAAAAAAGTCTCAAAATATGGAGAGAAACGACCCCAACTGCTAGCGTTGCTTAAAAGGGAAAGCAAGATGAAAGTGCTTCCTATCGTGACCTTCCCTGCGTGCCCAACCTACCACCCCATACGTTACAAAAGGGAAGAACTAGATGATGACGTTCCCAAACAGTGACCTTCCCTGCATGCCCAACCTACCACCCTAGCAGAAACAAAAAGCACAAAAAAACTAGTTTTTAAAAGGAACACTGTAGGTGTTTCCACGGTCACAATATCCTATAATACCATAGTCCAAATCCAAATAAGCGAAGCGCTTTTGAAAAAATCCTCAAATGAGACGGAAGTAATGGTAAGAAGAAGGAAAGTGAAAAGCACTAGAATGCAAAATCCATAGGAAACATACCCTACAGCAACTTTTAAAAACAGAAGAAAAACCAGGACATAAGGAAAAGAGAAAAGGAAAGAGAGGAAAATGAACCAAAAAACCAGAGTTCGGAAAAACTCACGCTGCCACACCCACTCATCCAAGCTTCGACTGGCTAGGTCTACTATTCCATGCCGTGACCCGGGTTTACGGAGACATGGACACGCTTAAAGAAAAGGAAACACAAGGAAAGCAAACCGCCTTCAATCGCAAGGGAAAAATCCGCACTCAAACAGATGCGTAAAAAGACGCAAAAAATTGCATAGAAAAAATGCATAATAAAATGCAATAGCGCATCAAAATTGACGCAAAAAATATCCCCTGTCACGTCTGACAGAAGAAAAACCTGCACCGCATCGGACACAGAAAAAAGTATAGGCACCCTGTTTACACCGAACAGGGGCCTAAAACAAGGACTGCCTCACATCGGACGCAGCCAATAAAAGCCTCGCATTCAAAAAAGAAATGCGTAAATACTAGCTAAATAGCCGAAAAAAGAACAACCCGAAAACAACCCGTCGAGACCCTGAGTAAACACAAGTACGGTGAGGCAAGTAAATAAAAATCCCAAAAATGGAGTAAACTACACCAAACCGCACAAGTAATTCACGCAGGCCCTCGACCCACCGATAAGCAACCAAAGGAAAGATAAGGAAAAAACCAAACATACTACACTACCAAAGCACACACGCAACCAATCAAAGAAACCATTCAGAAACCTCACTCACCAAAGCATACCCTTTCAACAAAGTCCATCACACTACCTATAAACATACCGCTAAACCAATCATTCGTCAAGAAAGATGAGGGAAGAAAAGTCAATAAACAACCGAACGAAAGGATAAGTAAAGAAAGGAAAAGAAAAGAAAGTCAAATATAAATACGTGCACTGCAACAAGATGTGAAAATTACAAAATGCATAAGAGGTAAAAATTTAAACAAAAGTGAAAAAGGAAAATGAGTACAAAATGAAATAAGGGTAATTAAAGCTATCCAGGTAAACACAGCTGATGAAACTACCAAAATCAAACCCCATAGCGTTGGTCGCCAGTGAAACAATAAAGAAGCCGACTAGTAGAGAGGCCAAACTAAATTATCTCGTCAAATAACGATTTTCGTAGGACTGAGTAGGTTTATACCGACAAGTGGTATCTTCTTATTCGGTGGTGTTTCCTGAGTATGAAAAATCATGTTGTCGCTTTCTCAGCCTGTGGAGTGAGGAGCTATGACGTCACAAAGATGGCCATTCTTAGTTCCAGCAAAGAATATAGATCTATATTCTTTGGTTCCAGGTTTTAGTACAGAAACCGGGGTTTAACCCAAACATCCAAAAAGAAAGTTCTACCCAGCAGCAAACTGTTTAGTACCCTCCCAGTAGTAAGTGGTAAAAAGTTGCGCAACATTGCGCTTCGGGTTTAGGCGGAAGGGGGTCGAAAGCTAGAAAGGTGGTAAAATGGTAGGTTTCAACAGTTTTTCGCGAATATCTCGTTAACTATGAGGTTTAGCGCAAACTTTATCTTATACAAAATTAATCTATATTTAATTTACAATAAAAATGGTCTTATGCATTTTTGACTTCTAGACAAGAGTTACGGAGATATTGAGGGGGCAATGATGTCATTATTTTCTAGTTAGCTTGGGATTCATCGTAATCACTTGAAAATGAGTATGTTTCGTTATAAAGAGTATGTTTCGTTATAAAAAGTACTTAGTAACGCATCATTAATATAGGAACATTTGTATGTGTGTATGTACGCCTATGTGTTTGAATCTGACAATATATCTACATTGCTCCCCTCCTTTGTCGTTTTTATCTTAATTTTGTCTATTTTTCCTTTTAGATAATTCATCATATCGTTTTCCTCTTTCCCACTTAAGCTTTTAGAATTACAGCTACTTAAATTACTTCCATCTTTTGTCATATTTTCCTAAAAATATAAAATCATGTGAATAGCGTTGAAACAACAAACTACAAACTTTATCTAATAAGCTTTAATACAAAAAATAATGGATTTTTTCACAGTACATGTTTTTCAGTAAATTCAATGTTCTTAAATGGAAAGTGGTATGTACAACGTACATGGTAGTTACATAATAATAAATTATAGCAATCAGTAACCTAAAATCGTTAAGCTCTTTTTCATGTTGAAGATTATCTTCATCGATGCCGACGTCAATAATTAGTGCATCTCTGTTGGTGCACCTATGTCCGGAGCAATTCTTGCACATATTAGAGTATTTCTAGCCACTCTGACGACGCTCACAGTTTCTGACACACACCGTATTACAAGTGCAAACAATGAGGGAAAACAATTTTTCAGGAGCAGCTGCCTTATCGTTGCAACTGGACGCAAATAACCGCCAATCCTTTTCCAACCCCACTTTAGCGAATCTTTATTGGCATTGAGCCATTGCTGCACTTGATAGTAAACTCTATAAGAGTGTTGTTGTCCAGCTGCTAAAGTGGGGGAAAGTACAGCCAACCTCAAATTTGTTTGTACAGGCTCCTTTGCGATGGTCTGCAAGTAACATTGAAGGCGCAGAGTATCCAAATTATCTGCATTTTTTTATGCAAATATCGAAATGAAGAAATGATTCCAGCATCAGCTAGCGCATCTGGATCTGCATTTGGGTTGTTAAAAGTCAACAGCTTTGAGTAAAACTCCTTGTCACTTTGCACTCTTTCAGAAGGCTTTATTTTTCCCTTTCTATAAATTGAAGAAACGGTATCACATCCGGCGAAAGTGTAAGCTGTCAAGACAACATCCTTCATTTCCTCGATACCACGCTGTATGCACCAGTGTAGTAAACTTTTTCTTCTTGGTTACCTTTCTTCGGTACACCTATCTTCAACTGTTTGTTGGCTGGAGCATGAACAACCAACAAGACCAATAAATCGATGTCATTGCCAATTACGATAGCCTCTGTTTCCTTCTTTGATTCGTCAATTACTGTAAAAACGATCTTGATGTCAGCACCGAATTCTGCCTGAATCACTTTGCAGCCAGCTTGCTGTTGTGTACAGTGATTAGAGCAATCAGTTGCATCTTGTTTTTAGTATTAGTTAGAAATTTTGCTTGTCCAAGAGTGACATTAATTCCATCTTCCACTTTCACTTCAACATGTGTAGTAGTGGATGATCTGCGCAAATGTACGAGTATGTCGTCTTTGGTGCTGGGTGCTTCACCATAACCATCTCGCCTCCCCACTTCCTTGAACCCTTCATATAATACACTTGGAGCGAATATTACGAATTCATAGGCGCAATTTTAGAATTTTTGCCAAACAGAAAAAGTTACATTTTTACCCCCTCCATATATCCGTAATCCTTTACTCGACTGCAAAAATGCATAAGACCATTTTTATTGTAAATTAAATGTAGATTAATTTTGTATAAGGTAAAGTTCACAGTAAACTTCACAGGTAACGAGATATTTGCAAAAAACTGTTGAAACCTACCATTTTACCACCTTTGTGACGTCATAGCTCGTCACTCCACAGGCTAAGAAAGCGACAACAGGAGTTTTTTTACTGAGGAAACACCGCTAATTACGATGGTATCACTTGTTGGTATAAACCTACTCAGCCCCACGAAAATAATTATTAATTCACTTGGCCTCCCTACTAGACCTGCGATTGACTAATTAAAATAATTGATGGTAGTAAAAAAATCGCAGATCAACCCCCCTACCGTTTATACACCACGGCAGCTCTAAAAAACTCTTTACTCACCGCAATGGCCCTAGCTAACTCAAATATCGGCGGCCTTAGATCGTAGGTTCAAATCATCAGCTATGTACCCTGGAATGTCTTCAAAAAAGGAAAGGAAATGGAAATGGGCGCCAGAAATCAAAAGATTTCAAATAATAAGAAAAATAAACTACAAGTGACTAGCGTTTAATTAATAAGCAATAAAAAAGACTTGTAGTGTCAGTAATAAATTATCAGAATAATTAAAATGCAAACAATTTTATAACAACACTGTGTACGTGAACTGAAGGTTGCGACACGCATAAAATTAAAAAACCCCTTTCGGGTTATTTTAATAACTCTAAATTCAAATTATTCATGGGATATGCATACATCAATCATTTAATAATACCTTCTGTTTAGGCTATTGAAATAAAAAAGCGTGACTGTACCTTTTACAGAGGGTCGAAATACACATCAAAATAGCAACTTTAAAAATAGCATAATTAGATATAAGCAGAAAAATTTAAATATTAAAATAAGAGTATGTATGAAATTGAATGTTACATTACATGTTAATAATTGCGGAACGTATGCATTTAAATTTTAAATATTTACGGTTTTAAAATGTATAAATGTAAAATACAGGTATTGAAGATACGATATATCTCGGAATAGCACAAACTAACCTCGCTTCACCAACGTGCAAAAACGGCTAACAGGCGAACGCCGGCTGAGGATTGCTACACCCTGTTGTTTAAAATAAGTTGGTCGTGATCTGCTACCATAATGGAATACAGCAAAAGCACCCTCGAACGGCAGCAACTAAGCAAAGCGCCAGCAGGTGTTGAAAGTGCGATAAGGCTTGGCCTCCGGGAAAAACTCGTGTATGAAACTGGTAATTAAGAGCTAAGGAAAATATAATTACTATGGAGATAATAAGACAGAAAAGCGCAATCGTACCTGATCATAATCAGCCCTTAGAAACACACTGCCCATTGAAATTGGTTGAGCGCACGTAATTTGACTTGTACAAAATCAAACCTCGGCCGCGCGAAATGCGCCGCCTGAGGCGAGAAGAATAAGTGCCTCGGACGAAAATTTCGTTTCTAAAGGGAGACTCGCACTCTGATAAGAGATAGCGCAGGTCGAGAGGGCATCGTGCAAACGATAGGAACTTGATCCAGGTATAAAATACGCTGCTTTGGAAAATAGAAGAATTTGAAATGCAAAAGGATTTATAATTCAACTAAAAATATACAGGTTAAGCCTGAAATAATTAGATAAATGGCGAAACAATTAGGCTAAGCCAAAAAATTGTTTCAGATGTAGGTCAGGATGAGATTTCGGTTAAAATTCAAAATTCAAATTATTTAGCTGTAATTGCCGATGAAACAACAGATATATCAGCAGTTTTTCAGATGGTAATAGTTTATCGATATATGTATATTAAATGGTAAAACTGTCAACATATTTTGGAGCTTCTTAAATCCGCCTCAACATGATACACACTCTTTGGCATTATGCATAAAAATGAAGTTGATCGCCGTCTCGAAAAAGAACCCCTCAAACTTATACCTAGCGCAAATGTCATGAGCGGGTCGAAAAATGGAGTTCAAGCCAAAATAAAAGAAAGCTACCCTAATTTTCAATATGTTCGCTGCCACGCCATATATGTAATACTTACTATATTGCTAGAGGCTATGAGTGGGAAACTCACAAATAAGTGAGACAGACAACCAACTCTTCAATGTATAATGGTGAGCTGTGCGCAAGCGCGGCGGCGTCGTCCGCTCAATGGGGAAGTGGTCAAGTTTAAAATTCGCTTCTAAAGGTGGAGTTCGAATTCTCACGCATGCACACGAGACGCGTTATACTCTAAGTCAAATTGTTTTGTTTATCGGCGCTGGAAATTCCGTTATTGCTTTTACCCGGTCTGGACAAACCGAAATTTCGTTTTTGCTAATAACATGTCCCAAAAATTCTGCTTTTTCCACTGCAAATTTACATTTGTCTTTGTGTAGCATAATTCCTTTTGCACTAATTCGCGATAGAACTGTTCGAAGGAGCTCGTCGTGTTCCTCATTAGTTTCCGCATAAATGAGAACGTCGTCGGTGTGATTTACAACTCCTTTGATGCCGTTTAGGATTTTCGCGAATTGTATCGAAAAATATTCAGGCGAGCATGAAATCCCGAATGGCAGTCTTTTAAATAGGAATCTCCCTAAAGGCGTGATAAACGTGATTAAAGCTTGAGAACTTTTTGCTAATTTAATTTGATAAAACCCCGATGTTGTATCAATCTTTGAGAAGTAGCTGGCGCTCTTCACTTTAGCTAATGTTGACTAAACTTTTGATACGGGAAAATGCGATCTAAGAACTCCGGGGTCGGTAGCTCAGTTGTAAGCATCCTGACTACTGATCTAAGGGTCGCGAGTTCGATTCCCGGTCCCGGTGAAGTTTCCAAAAATAAAAAAATGCAGATGAAAGCTTCTACAGAATGCTATCATCCGGAAGTGATGTAAAGCCGTGGGTCCCATGTTACTACGATGTGTAGCATATAAAAGATCCCTTGCTAGGGTTGAAACTCCTTAGTCTCGGCAAAATTCTAAGTAGGACTTTGACCATATGACCCAAGCAGTCGGTGTCTAAGGTACCTGGTACTCTGCATGCCTAGACATTGTCCATTAACAAACAAACAAACAAACAAGAACGCTTTTGTTTAATTCAGAATAGTCTACGCATAACCGGACTTGATTTCCCTTATTAACCACTACAATCGGCGCCACCCAATCCGTCGGATGCTCCACCAGTTCTATGATCTCTAATCTAATGAGCTTTTTAATTTCCAATTCTAGTTTACCAATTAAAGGAATCGGTACTACCCGAGGCACTGATTGGGCAAACGGAATTGCTGGTTTTAATTTGATCTCCATTTCGGTAGCTATTGAATTGCCCGATTTCATCAAATATTCCTGGAAATTCCCGAACTATGTTAATTGATGCCGTTTTCTCGATGGGCATTAAATTTTTACATTTGTCCTACATTTTAAATTCTTTTATTCCCGGGCGTCCCAGAATTGGTATTTTCAAATCATCTATTAGATAAATTTCAGTGTTTACAGCTACATTTTTAAATTGCATCTCGACATGAATTTTTCCACCTACTAGGCCTGATATCACATCATTGCAACCAGCGTACATACATCAAACAAGTAGAGACACTCATGCCAAATGTTGAAACCTGTCTAGAGTGCCTGGGACAGTAACTCGGGGGGTATTTCTAAGCTTCACTATCACATGGCAGCACAAAATTCTACTAATCAGAGCCAGTTACTAGCTCTACTCCCAATCATGTGATAAAGTAGTGGCGCCATCTGTTGGTTCCATAGGAAAGTACCGCCCCCCCCCCAGGAACCGTTCAAGGTCATCAACATCGGTATTTTTACATCAAAGGAACTGACAGTGAGTGTCTCTACTTGTTTGATTTATGTACGCTGATTGCAACGTTCTAGTTCTACTGCATTTTTTGACCACAATTCAGTTGCCATATAAATGATATCAGCTCCGGTATCGATTAAAAATGTGACAAGTTTTGACAATTTTGGAATATATATCGGTACGTGCCACACGTCGTTGTCCCTATTTGCAGTAATAGACAGTAGAAAGTATGTACTTTCGCTTCGATTTTCCCAAACCGAACTAGCTTCCAGCATGTTGACCGATTTCTTCCGGCACATTTTTTGCCAGTGACCTTTTTTGTTGCACACTTTGCATTTCGTCTCCCTGGCTGGGCACTCCTTTCTCGGGTGATCTCGAAGTCCACAGTATTTACATTGCTTGGAAGAATTTCCTTGTCCTCCCGTTGCCTTTTTGTTGTCCTTCCACGGTTTCGCTCCCTGTGGGTGTTTTCTCATTGCACAAACTTCCCTTGTTGGTGCTTCCGTTCTTAGAATTTGGCTCTGCGCTGCTTGTAGCTCCGCTTGCTTTGCCGTCGTTATTGCTTGAGCTAACGTAAGCGTCGATTGTAGCTGAAGTCTGTCACTCATATTTTTGTCCCTTATCCCAATGACTATCCTGCTCCTTATGAGCTCATCCTTGCAAGTCCCGTATTCGCATTGTTCGGCCAGCGTGTGGAGTGACGTAATAAACGCGTCTACGATCTCGCCTTGCATCTGCACACGTGCATTAAATTGGAACTTCTCGAATATCACATTTTTCTTGGGCAGAAAATGTTCCCTGAAGGCTTTAAGCAGCTCGTAGAACTTTGTAGGGATTGGACTTAACTGGAGCGAGCACGACGTTTTCGCTTTCTTCGCCCATTACATATAACATTATGTCGATTTTCTCGGCATCCGTCTTTTGATTTAGACCAGTCACCGACATATACTTCGTGAATCGTTTCTCTCATTGCAACCACCCTCCGGGCGTTGAGAAATCGAATCTTTCCGGGGCTTCCACATCTAATCCGAAATGAGTTGAACCGTCTGTCATCGTGATTTAGCTATCACTCAGATTTTCACTGTTATGTTACCTGATTCTCACAATTACACTGATTTTACTACCGGGTACTTTACCGCTGCCACCATGTTATGTTAACGTATCGTAATTAAAGACCGGCGTACTTTAACTCGAGGCTTTATTGCTGCATCTTCAGGCATACACAGTCGGTTACAAACTGAGGTCCTCAAGCTACTGGGGTCATCTGCCCCAAAGACCACATCGTCCAGGTAGTCAGTTCCTGACCTTCAAGAGCCTAACGGAACACTATTACGTCATTTTCATAAATCATAAATGTGATATAAAATCAGTATAATGAAGTGATAGATAAATATTATAGTGAATATGACAATATGAGTAAACCATATAAACATCAAACAGGTGCCTCAAAGCGTAAGAAAAAGGCTAAGAAAGAAGAAAGAAAATTAAAACTGCCCAAATTAGATACATATTTAAAAATGACCCAGTCATCAGGACAATCTTGGAATAAAAGTTTAGTTGGAGAAGGAGAACCACCCAACTCCAGAGGTAAATAATATATTATTAAAACACACAGTAACAGTTGTTACTTTTAGTATTTTTTCTTTTAGATATAGATATATAGCTGGAGAAGAAAATAAAATATTAGAAACTAAAGGATATAAAGGTGAAGGAACAACTGAAAAAAGTAATTCGTGGATCGATATTTTTGACAAATATACAGATGATCCAACTGAGACAGTCGAAGTAGTACATGGAGAGCAAGATAAGAAAGATCTGGCGATTAATTTAGATTGTAAGTAAAAGCATTATATTGTCCATTTAATACTATAACAATAATGAAAATTACAGTGATTTCGTGTTCTACCGACAAAGGCAATTACTGCTACTAATTGACAAATGCCAATAGAAAACATATTATAGATGCAGGACCCTGTCGCCCGGTTGGTCCATTCAAACTGGATAAAAACAACAGGTCATTTTCAACATTTTATTATACAGTTCGTTCAAAAAGTGGTATAGTGACACACCGGATGTGGTTGTGTTATTCTTCAATTTTAGATAAATGTTATTGCCAGCCATGTTGGTTATTTGGTGAACGAAGAAAGAGTTACACGCGAAACAATTTCCAAATGGGCTCAAATTTTAGAAGGAGTTATAAATGTATCGTTAACGTTGGCCTTGTGTAATATGCCTTTTCGCAGGAATGACGAAAGTGATTATGCTGATAATCCCGGATGCTTTCTTTCAATTATCAAGCTCCTAAGTAAATATGATTCAGTTCTCTTCGATTTATTAGAAAGACGGCAAAAACGATCGATTACGTATCTTAGTCCAACTATACAAAACGAGATAATTAATTTATTGGGAAATACCGTTATAAACAACATTTCAGAAATAAAAAAACGGCATTTTTTCAATCATAGTTGATAACACTCAAGACATAAGAAAGACTGATCAACTAAGTCTGGTAGTACGTTATAGAAGAATGTTAACAGATTCAAATAATGCATCTCCAATGGATATTGAAATCTGTGAATCTATGAAATTTTTTACAAACACTTAAATTGTCTTCCAATAGTATAAGAGGTCAAGGATATGATGGTGCGGCCAACATGAGCGGCATTTATAATGGCGTTCAGGCAAGAATTTCAAAAGTGGTGCCTAATGCGACATACGTCCGTTGTACTGCTCATAATCTTAATTTAGTATTAAATGACAGTGTACAAACTGTTCCTGAAATCGCAACTTTTTTTATTTTGTTGAACAAATTTATGTATATTTTGCTCAAAGTATAAGTAGATGGGAGATACTTGAAAAGATATGTGCAAAACCTAGATAAAAAAACATTGAAAAGATTAAACCAACGCGTTGGTCATCCAGACACGACGCTCTGGTGACATTCTTAGTTTATTGAAATCTCTGAAAAATTTCTCGTCAAGTTCAAGTTTTACCGACATCCTTACAGCGTGTTTTTTGTTTTTGACCATACCAGAAACCGTTGCCTCAGCAGAGAGATCGTTTTCTAATTTAAAAATAATAAAATCATATTTAAGAAACCGCACGAGTCAATAGAAAATAAAATTGCACAACGTTTGGACGTTACAGAACTAATTAAAACAATTCGCTTCTGAAAAAGTGAGAAAGAAGCAATTTTTATAATTAATTATACCTGTTGCATTTATTATATTGTTACGTTTTTACGTTCGGGCTATTTAAAAATTATACGACGCTTCTTGTATTAAACGTTTATTTACAACTATTAATTATTATTATTTACAAACACACGAATTAAGAAGGCATAACACAAATTACTTAAACTAACGAACTACAGGCACTAGTTCTAACAACGATACATTTATTTATTTATATGCCCTGGATTAAACATCAATTATTTATTTGGCTATTTACGACTTAAACACTAACGATTTATATGGTTATTTATTTCACACGGTTCATTTATATGGGAGCTCTACGCGCTTCGCTGTCGAATTCGAACTGAATTAGAACTCCGACGGCCGTGTATTTATATTCGCAGAATAATTCTTTCTGGGAGCCTCGCGGACTTGCTGGATTTTTCCGGCAAAAGGTGACGCACCGCGTGAACTAACCACCGAAGCCGCTTTCGATCGTTCTGGAAGATGACTCATACGTCCAAGGTTGCTTCTCGAGTATTGGGACGCGGCGTTTCTGGAACATGACTCATCTGCCCGCATCTGGTTCCAAGACCGTCTCGGCAGCGGTGACTCATAATTCTGCAGCTGCCTGATCGCCAGGCCGTTACACTGCCCCCACCTTAGGTCGTTCTGTCCCAGAACAAGTTGCGTCGGGTGCCTGTCACTCGCTCTTGTAGGGATTCTATGACGGTATTTGCAGGCGGTGCCCTTCTTGCACACGGACTGGCTGAAGAAGTAGCAGTCCACCGTGGGCTCAATGCTTCGCAACGGGCTGCAACAGCAGACCTCGATCTGAATGCCGGTCCGGTCGAAGACTACTTCCAGCATGCTGCTTACAACCCTCCAGTCCAACGAATCCAGACCGCATCCTAATTTCGGCACCGCTAGCCGGGTTTTGCCGTTCTTCACCATCTGCTCCTTAAGGTCCAAAAGAGCAGACCAGAGCTCCTGGTAACTAGGTTTTTCGTACGACAACCTTTTCGTCACCAGGTAATAAATTGAGCTATTGCCTTCCTTCAGCTGCAAGGTTCTGCCAACCTGAGGTGCCTGCTCTCGCAGCTGGTCTAACCGGCCAAACTTCTCCCGGAAGGCAGCGGCGATCCCCCTAGACATCCGGAGGTCCTGGGCGACGCAGTGTGCCAGGGAATACTGCCGCAGGGTGTCGAACAGGTCACGCTGCACCTCTGTAGTGACTCCGAATCACGCAGTCTTCGTACACCCATAAGCGGCCATAAACTCCTGGAAGGCGGTTCCTCCGGTCCCTAGTCGTCTCAGGGGTTGCTCCGTGACAGCCTCCACTTCCTCATTGGTTCCGGCATATGGGGCCAACCGATGGAAGTGCACCACCCTGCACTTTCCTCGAGGAGGTTTCTGGATTCGGTATACCACGTCATTCAGTCGAGCAACTACAGTGTAGGGGCCTTCCCAGTTTCTTTGGAGCTTGGGGGAGAGGCCACGACGCCTCTGGGGGTTATGAAGCCATACCAAATCGCCAGGCTGGAAACCACCGGCCTCAGCGCGGGCATTATATCGGTCCTTCATTCGGTCGCTAGCACCCTGAATGTTTCGGCGTACGGCGTCGTGGATCTCTTCCATCCTCTTCTTCAGGTTCCCCACGTAGTCCTCGCCGGCCGTTTCTTCGCCAGGCTTTCTTCCAAATTTCAGGTCACATGGCAATCGCAGCTCGCGCCCAAACAGTAACGTGGCTGGGGTATGGTTGGTTGTCTCTTGTACTGCCGATCGGTAGGCCATTAGGAACAGGTAAATGTACTGGTCCCAGTCGCTCTGATGTTCGGAAACCACCTTGGACAGATGCTTCCCCATGGTTCGGTTAATCCTTTCCACCATGCCGTCCGATTGAGGATGCACGGCAGTGGTTCGGGTCTTGTGTATCCCCAGCAGCTTGCAAACGTTCTGGAACAGTCCAGTCTCAAAATTCCGGCCCTGGTCAGAATGTAACTCCAGGGCGACTCCAAAACGACTGAAGCACTCCTTCTCCAGAACATCAGCGACAGTACCGGCCTCTTGATTCGGAAGGGCGTACGCTTCGGGCCACTTGGTGGAGTAGTCCATGCACACCAGGATGTATTTATTTCCCGATTCGGTTTCGAGGAATGGTCCAGCGATGTCAATGGCTATTCTCTCGAACGGACTACCGACGTTGTACTGCCGCATCGGAGCTCTACGTCTGCCAACCGGTCCGTTTCCTGTAGCGCAGGCTTCGCACCTCCGGCACCACTCTCGGACATAATCTTTGCAGCTCGCCCAATAGAACCGGTCTCGGACCTTCTGCAACGTCTTCTTCAATCCGAAGTGTCGCCCAGAGGAGCCATCATGCAGGTGGCGCAGAACCTCGGCTACTCTACTCCTTGGAACCATCAATTGTGATCTCGTTGCCCTACCGTCCTCGTTTTCCAAGATTCTGGTCAGGACGTTGTAACTCGTCTAGCTCCCACGAGTCGTCGACTACAGTGGTACGATTGATGGGTACCGCACGACTCTCCAGTCTCGAACAGTAGCTGCAGTCCGCAGGGCAGGGTCTCCTGGATAACGCATCGGCGTTGCGGTGGGCTGTGCCAGGTCGATGATTTATTTCAAAGTCGTACTCTTGTAGGCGCTCGATCCACCTAGCCACCTGTCCTTCAGGGTTCTTGAACTGCAGCAGCCATCTTAGAGCAGCATGGTCGGTCCTCAGCAAGAATTTTCTGCCATACAGGTATTTATAAAAATTCTCCACGGACTTTACTACTGCGAGAAGCTCCCTCCTGGTTACGCAATAGTTCCGCTCTGGTTTGGACAGGACCTTGCTGAAATATGCCAGGACTTTCTCTTGCCCATTTTGGACCTGGGACAGAACATCACCGATTCCGACATTGCTAGCGTCAGTATCGAGGATAAACTGGCCTTCCTGACGTGAATAGCAAAGCACAGGTGAACTGGTTAAGGCAGTCTTGAGCCTCTCGAAGGCCTCCGCGCACTCGGCACTCAATTCGAAATGTCGTCCCCCTTCCGTTAGACGGGTTAACGGTTTTGCAATGTTTGCGAAACCCAGCACAAACCGTCGGTAGTAAGTACAGAGGCCCAGGAAGCTTCGCAGCTCATGCTTATCCTTCGGGATTGGCCAATCCTGCACTGCCTTCACCTTACTCGGGTCTACTGCTACTCCCTGGCGGGATACGACGTGCCCCAGGTACTGTACCTCCTTCTGGAAGATGTGGCACTTTTTTGGACTTAATCGCAGGTTGGCACCTCGCAGTCTACCGAACACTTCCTCCAGGTTTTTCAGATGCTCGTTGAAGGATTTACCCACCACTATGATGTCTTCTAAGTATATCAGGCAGGTCTGCCAAGATAGACCCTTCAGGACGGTGTCCATCAGCCTCTCAAACGTGGCGGAGGCATTGCACAAACCGAACGGTATGACGGAGAACTGCCAGAGCCCAGTTCCGATAATAAATGCGGTCTTCTCCCTGTCCGCAGGTTCCATTCCGACTTGCCAATAACCGCTCTTCAAGTCTAGCGTCGAGAACCATTGAGAACCGGAGAGCGTGTCCAGGGTATCATCGATTCGTGGCAGAGGGTAGCTGTCTTTCTTGGTCACATTGTTCAGCTGCCGGTAGTCAACACAGAACCCCGTTGAGCCATCCTTCTTCTTGACAAGCACCACAGGGGAGGCCCACGGGCTGCTGGACGGTTCGATAATCCCTTGGTTTCGCATATCTTGGACAATCTTCTCAGCTTCTTCCCGTTTGGCGAGGGGCAACCTTCTTGGATGTTGGCGTATCGGTTGAGCATCCCCAGTATTGATTTTATGCTTAACTACGTCGGTACGGCCGCTGGTATGATCTCCGCACTCGAAGACGTCTTGGTACCGGGCCACCAGATCTTCGATCTTCTTCCGTTCTTGTTGGCTCATGCCCTTGCAAGTAGACATCACGGTGTTCATTAATGCATTTGGGCAGCCCTTCACCTTGCTGCCGCTGTCACTAGTAATCGTTCTGACAACGGCGGAGACCGGTGTGCATCTTCCCAGGGTTGTGTCTCTCCTGACGGTTGCCGGTTCCCTGTTGACGTTGATCATTCTTACTGGGACCTTAAGCCCAGTCTTTACCAACGTGTTCCCAACCAGGCTACCATGAGTGAGCTCCTTGTCAAAATCGGGTTCAATCATGCGCAGTACGTTGCAACGGAGATCGCCATCCAGGTATGCATCCACGACCCTCTCGGTTCGTCCAGGCAGAGTAACATCTTCCGACAATACCACTCGTACTGCGATCACTTCTCTTGGGTGTAGAGAAAGTTCCTTTCCACCCACGTGCAGCACGCCGCGTCCCAGGTCCAAAGTGAACCCACACTTATTCATGACATCCATTCCCAGGATGAACTCGTCCGCAATGTCAGCAATCAGGACCCGATGTTTGAGGGTTTGATTCCCAATCTTCAATGTCAAATTCATTTCCCCATGTGTGGTCACTGCGCCTCCCGTGGCAGTGCGAAGGCGAGTCCTGGTGGGTAGCAGCTGAGCCTCGTCTCGTATTACGTCAGACCTGGCGATGGACTTCGTCGCTGCAGTATCCAACAGCAGAGACCGAACTCTTCCATTTATTTTCCCATCAATGAAGAGACTATCAGGCTGGTGTTGCACGGACGACACATGTATGGGAATCTCCGGGGCATGGCAATCACGAGTCGACTCTCGTCCCTTCTTGTCGACCCGCATTAGTTTTCCGACGGCTCGTCAGACACTTGGGCTCCTTTCTTCGAACAGCGGGCCCTAAGATGACCCATCTCTCCGCAGATCCAGCAACGGGGCCCCTTCTCCCTCTTCTCCTGCCTTATAAGTCGTCCCAACATGTCCTCCATGGATTCAGGCGCCATCTCCGTCGTGACGACACCGCGGACACGACCATGTCCTCTGGATGCCGTCCTTGCCGATTCAAATTCCAACGCATGGGCTAAGGCCTCTCCCAGTGTCCTATGGCGCCCCAGACGTACCGCTTGCTAAGTATCGGCGTCTTTAATTCCGGACTTTAATTTGGACTGCTAGCTGCTCCAGGAAGTCCTCCGGCGCCGATGGATACGCGAGCCGAACCAATCGAGCAACATCGGCCTCCAGTTTGTCACGGATGTTTGTACGAAGTTGTCAACCTTGGTCCGTCGATGGTAACATAAATAGGCTCGGCCGAGCTCAGCCTGGGTCGTAGGCTAATATGGACCTTCCTCTTCTGGACCAGCTGGGAAGTCCTGGGCGCCAGGATCCTAAAACTTTATTTCCGAGTCTCTGATGCATCGGATACCAAAATGCGCACGCTAGCGGAACCAAAATAAAACCACTCGATACAACAATACCATTTATTACAATACCCTCGGCGTTCGTCCCAAATCACAATCACAGTAACAGACGAAACTAAATCAAACCCAAGGGGGGTATGACGTATGCGCTACCTAAAGAAACATCAGCGAATAGGTACATATGAGTATTCCCCACATTCGTTAATATACATAAATATTTATACAAACCCTAAACCTAATCAAAATACAAATGAATTCAGTAGGTTTAACACAGACCAACAGCTCGCAGCAAGCTGAAATATGAAAACTGAGGTACGCGATTTATCTTTATGCTCGCGTGGTTATCGGTAACAAATCATCGTGAAAATTAGTTTGACTACACAATTTTGGATCGACGTCATCGAGCTCTATTAGCTATGCGTTACTCAGAGGCTAAACGGTAGCCTGATTACATAATCTGAGAACACGATCAGGTTTTAAAATATACCGCTGGGTGGGATGCGACTCATGTACATGATTCGATTACCGTCCGCGGTTCCTGGTTTGATTTTGATCAAGCGGTTGTAAGCTAACCTAATAGAGGACTCAACCAAACGATAGCTTGCGCAAACCTTGGGCCGAACGGTTATCTAACAAACCCTGGAGCGAGCTAATTGGTTTCACAATTATACTAGGTAATTAACTAATTCACTTGAGATAACTGCGCGTTCACCATTCTGATAGGCGATTCTTATAGTATACAATTGTGATGTCACACCAAACGTTACGCAGAATGCTACGGCTCCAATCGCGTCCTCGTTGATCAATGCGGTGCGATGGTAAAAAAAAAACAAAGAGCGATCTGACCTTATCTTCGGTGCGCGGGCGATCCAATTCCGAGGTCGGCAGTTGCTACAGATCTCGATAAGTCGGAGCTCCCCACGTGCTGCAACCCTGGAGGTTAGGGGATGAACCAGTGGATCGAGGAGCAGATCACGCTATCGGTCAGATGGGCCAAACGCAGGACTAATTTGTGCGAGCTCGACAGGATACAAGACCCAAAAGTAACAATTAAAAGCCCTGAAAATGGACAAAAAATTACCCAAAATGTCCAACGAAACCTCGTGCTCATACGTACGTTGTTGGGCGGCTTCTTGTACGATTTTGATATTCAGACTTCCCCTCGTTCTCCCAAATTGTTTAGTTCAGCAACGTAACTAAATCCAGTCGAAACTGTGCCTTATATTGCGAATAACAAATCTTCACTATATTCCAAATCATCACAATATAAATAGGCTATTTTGCGAAGTAGATCCCAAATTTTGGCACTAATAAATCTCCACAAAATAACTTAACGTGCCTCGCAAACTTTTCAGGCGAACAGTTGAATTCGAAATCCCTAATTCCTCGAGCTTCGCGGAAAATCCCAGCCGAGTTATCGCAAGCCACCTGCGCGCGAACCCATCGGTCGCGCTTGCATATTCGATAAGCACAAAATGCGACGGAGAAATTAAAATCAATTACCTAATCGAAGTTAATTGTTATAAGTTCTTGCAGAGTCTCCCCCGACTTCTGAATTCTGTTCTTCAACTGGGCACAATGCAGATGCTGAAGATGACCATTGCCATAACGCCGTTCCAGACGATTCACCAATTGCTGGAAGTCCCTCTGCTGATTTTCTGGAATCATTTGCAGAACATTCAGGGCATCCCTTCGCAATGTCAGGATCAATGCGGTCGCTTTGTCTGCCATTCCCCAACCATTAGCGACGGCTGCGGCTTCAAATTGCTTCAGGTATGTTGACCATCTCGTTTTCCCATCGTAAGAGGGCAGTTTCATGTGCAAGCCAGATGTTGCGGGCCTCACTGGGCAGTATCTTGGAACAGAGCAACCTGAGGGGCAGCAACTCGCGATAAGGTAGGCTGATTTACTGCAGGAGGGCAAGAGAAGCCAGCAGATTCAAAGGGAGTTGGTTGGCCTTGGCCACTTCGTGACTTGGTAAATCGTTCCTGCAGCTCCAGCATGTCACCCTGAACTCCGGCCATCTTTCTTTCCATTTCTTCCTGAATATCTCTGATCTCCCCTGCCAACTCGTCATGGCTCGCTTTCAGTTCCTCCTTAAGTTCATCCTTGAGGTCTTCTTTAGTAACTTTCAATTTTGGACTACTTTTTCTTGCGCGGCTTTTAATTCTTTTTTAAGATCCTTTTGCGCGGCTTTCAATTCTTCTTGCGCTTTTTCCGCCTTATCCTGCCCAACTTGGATCTCTTTCTTAAGATCCTCTTGTGCTTTTTCTGCCTATTCCTGGCTAACTTGCATCAGTTGCAAAAGTTGGCTTAATTGGGCTTCCATTTTGCTGCTTTGAGATCTTGTCACCGGCATCCACAATACACTTAAATTTATTTATCCGACCGTCGTTTTATCGGCACTTGTTAAACAATTTATTTATTTAATGTTTGTTCAATAATTTTTTATAGCCCCTGGTATAACCCCACACCTGACACCACTGTTACGTTTTTACGTTCGGGCTATTTAAAAATTATACGACGCTTCTTGTATTAAACGTTTATTTACAATTATTAATTATTATCATTTACAAACACACGAATTAACAAGGCAGAACACAAATTACTTAAACTAACGAACTACAGGCACTAGTTCTAACAACGATACATTTATTTATTTATATGCGCTGGATTAAATATCAATTATTTATTTGGCTATTTACGACTTAAACACTAACGATTTATATGGTTATTTATTTCACATGGTTCATTTATATGGGAGTTCTACGCGCTTCGCTGTCGAATTCGAACTGAATTAGAACGCCGACGGCCGTGTATTTATATTCGCAGAATAATTCTTTCTGGGAGCCTTGCGGGCTTCTAGATTTTTCCGGCAAATGGTGACGCACCGCGTGAACTAACCACCGAGGCCGCTTTCGATCGATCTGGAAGATGACTCATACGTCCAAGGTTGCTTCTCGAGTATTGGGACGCGGCGTTTCTGGAACATGACTCATCTGCCCGCATCTGGCTCCAAGACAGTCTCGGCAGCGGTGACTCATAATTCTGCAGCTGCCTGATCGCCAGGCCGTTACAATATTTTAATATTTTTGTTTTTATATACCTGTTTATTTCTGTTTTATGTTAGAATTTATCGATTTGGTTTTTTTTAGAAATACGTATATGTAATATAATAAGTTTCTTTCTAAAGAAGTGTTTTATTTTATATGAATAATTAGTAATTTTATATTGGAGGAGGAGGGGGGGGGGGCAATAAAATGTTTGAACACGAGCCCGCGTCACTGATTGGAGGCAAAAGACAATCGAACTTGCGCTACAACCTTAATAGCGGAAAATAGAATAGAACTGCAAGAACTACTACAAAGAACACACACAGAAATTGGAAAGTTCAAACTACTTAGGATCACTTACTAACTTGGGAAAGTGCACAGAAGAGATTAACAGAGAAATAAACATAACAAGCTCTGCAACAAGGGCCAGACTAGGTGTTTGAACCGGCCCGGGCAGTTAACCCCAAACCGGCCTCTTTCAGAAATGAATTTTCTGCTCAGGCAAACAAACCCAACTATTCGTCAATTTAAAAAAAATAATATTTCTAAAAACACCACTCAGATAATACAAAAAATATAAAAAACACAAGACAGATTAATAAACTCTTACTGTACATAGATGTAACTCAGAATCAACTAAAAAAAAAGCCAAATATAGTGTAACGATCCTGCTGCCGGTCATTGCCCCGGAATCATGTCCCAGTGCCCCGATTGTTCTAGAACTTCGAGAAACGACCTTTCAACCTTGGACCCCAGGTGCAGAGGCATGACGTCAGCGCCCTTGGAGCCAGCTGCGATGGGTGCGTCATGCGGTTCCCAGGAAGGTCGAGCGAAGTCTAGATTGATCTCGAAGAAAATTACCCGAATATAAATACACGGCCGCCGGAGTTCTCGGTAGTTCTCATCAGACTCGAAGCGCGCGTGATATAAACGAACCGTGTGAAATAAATAACAAATAAATACAACCATATAAATCCTTACTGTTAAGCTGTATATAAATAATTATTAAATAAGTGTATTGTTGTTAGAAATAGTGCCTGGAGTTTATAAGTAATTCTGCCTTCATAATTCTTGTATATTTAAATAATCATAATTAATCATAGTCAATAAACGTTTAAAACCAGAAGCGTCGTATAATTTTTAAATAGCCCGAACATAAAAACGTAACAATAGTATTAATATTAGAGTAAAATATCAAATTACAAGTGCCTTTACACTTATCTGTCAGTTTATGCAAAATACCATCATTTTCAATAGACATTAGAACGTCCTTCGGAAGGCATTAACATGAAAGCTTTGAAATGATCTTGAGACAGCTGCTTAATTTAAAATAAATTTTAATTTAGAATGGAACCTTTCGCATGCGACTTGTGAAATAGAAATATTAATAAATATTTATATGCTTTTTCTAGATCAGGGCATGCTTCAGCATATAATAGTAGATTATGTTATTATGACTAAAAGTGATACTTTTATGTGGCGAAGCTGAAGTTTATTTAGCCGAACGTTAGTGAGGCAAATAATTCAGCTAAGCCACATAAAGTCACTTTTACTCCGAATAACATATACTATTTTCTCCGCAAACGTATTCAGGTAAATTTCATTAATATACATTTAAAAAAAGGATGCATCAGCCGGGAATCGAACCCAGGCCACCCGCGTGACAGGCGAGCACTGTACCCCTGCGCCAACCTCTGTTGTTCAAATAACGCGCTACTGTAATGATAATATGAACATACTGAATCACCCGAGCTAATAGCACACGCCCACAACAGTTGTCACACCATAACCCACGGCGACAGATGCTCCGATCTGCTGCTTAAAGGTTTATTTAAATTAAAACTTTTTCGTACTCTTTTTAAAAATAAAAACCGGCCTACGATCTAAGTCTAAAAATTAGCAAAATTTTAAGCCATCATACAATTTAATCGGTCCAGTATCTTCGGAGGAGATGGCGAACAAACATAGAAAGAAAGAAAGAGAGCAACGATTTTGTGTGCTTAGACAGATAAAGTACGCAATAGTCGCTATTTTATCTGCTTAGGCAGTTTCGAATGTTTGAAACAATTTTTAATTGTTTCAGCTGAAACCTTCTCCCATGCTTTACTTGTTACAGTATCTAATCAAGTTATTTTCCATTTAAATTTACCCTCTGGATTGCCATCTTCATCAGTTTGCTCCAGTAACTTCATAACCTGATATTTTCGAAAATGGAACTTAAGCGATTTAATAATTCCTTGGTCTAAGGGCTGAAGTACAGAAGTGGTATCCGGCGGCAAAAAATACAACTTTATGCAAGACAGATTTGGAATTTGTGGATGAGCCGGACAGTTGTCCACAAAAAGTAAAATTTTCTTCCCGGATTGTTGTAATGTACGGTCCCAGTCACGAATCCATTTAATAAACAATTCCGAAGTCATCCAAGTTTTCTTTTTGTGCTTCATACATTACAGGTAATGACTTAACGTTTTTGAAACAACGAGGAGATTTGTTGGACTTCCCTATAACCAATAACTTTTTTTTAACGGTACCAGTCATATTAGCAGCAACGAGAACTGTAATTAGTTTTTTTGATACCTTCTCTCCAACCAGTTTTTCTCCTTTCAGTTTAAAGGTTTTATCTGGTAACATTTTAAAAAATATTCCAGTCTCATCAGCGTTGAAAATTTCTTCATCAGAATAATCTTTTCGCAAGGTTGGCCAAATGGTTTTCAGATAATCTTCCGTTACGTTCTCAGGAACACTTCTTGCTTCGCCAGAAATTTTAGCAAAAACAATATTATGGCGTTGGAGAAAACATCTGATGCAACTTTCTGAACATTTGTAACTTTCCTTATTAAACTGCTTCCCAAATTCTTCTGCTTTGGCTTGAAGTAATGGTCCATTTATGGGAATTCCACGAGTTGTTTGTATTTTAAACCAAGTGAATAATGCTTGATTGATATCTTCATTTTCCGGTTTCCGCATTTTTTTAGTCTTCAACAAATTGCTTTCAAAAGCCTCTTCTATGTGATTGCCATTTTTCCATATTGCAGAAATGGTTGAGTGCGGCAAATTCAATTCAGAACTCAATGCAACATTAGACTCCCCCAATTTTATTCGCATTACAATTGCATGTTTTTGTTCTATTCGTTTTTTTTTCGACTCGTGTATGCACAATTAACTCACTTGCTGCAAAGTCGCACAAGAAATGAATATTTATATGTACATTTGGCAGTCGAAACACTTTGTTTAGTCTTCGGTGAAATTGATGTACATCAGATGTATGAATACTTTTGCTTACCGAAATAAAAGCAAACCTATAAACTTATTAAAAACCAAATAAATTAATGTTAAGCTCAGTTATCTATTAGTTTATTCCAGTTCTCGTTTATAAACGCATTTTGTCTTCTGTCCTCCCCAGTTTAATTTTCTGTAATATACCTTATTTATTTATTCATTTATTTATTTATTCAACGGGCGATAACCCACAAATTACACATATAATTAACACATATAATTAACAATACAAATGTATATCTGATTAGTGAAGTTATAATAATTATTACACATTACATTGGCGGTTATGAGTTAGATAATATTTAAGGTTAGACATTGAACATGTGAAAACATCTATTTCAATAGAGTTGGCGTGCGACATCATTCTATTGATGGCAGAGTGTTGTCCATATAGAGTCCGGTGGTGCTCGAGAGCGAAGGTACTCGATTGTCTCAAGGGTCTACAAGGTACATGAATATTTATTAGGCGTAACAGCTCGGGGCAGTCTATTTTGTTATTGACTAATTTATAGACGAGAATAATATCAAAAAAATTTCGTCTCAGATGTAGTGATTTCATGTCTAGCATATTGAATAAATCGTTATAATCAATTGACTCAAGTGGTATGACCAGCTTATATGCAATATACCTTAGAAATTTGCGTTGCACTCGTTCAAGCTTTTCCACGTGAACTGCATAATAGGGAGACCAGACACATGATCCATATTCCAGGTGGGATCTAACTAGAGAAAAATATAAAATTTTTACGGTATTTACGTTATTAAAGTCTTTGGTACTTCTTAATACAAATCCAAGCAGTTTAAGCGCCTTATTACATTGGGTGTAGATGTGCTTCACAAATGTCAATTTTCTGTCAAATAAGACTCCTAAATCTTTTATTATTGTGACATTTTCAATGCTAGATCCGTTAAGATAGTAATCGTTGTGATTAATTAAATTAGAGCGGCTAAATTGAATATATTTGCATTTAGAAACATTTAAGTGCATTTTGTTAGTTGAGCACCAATCTGAAAATCTATGCAGATCTTCTTGCAGTTTTTGACACGATAAGTTGGAATCATCAGTCATAATGATTTTTAAATCATCTGCGTACAGTAGCACGTCGCTATAATGAAAGCACTTAATGACGTCGTTAATAAAGACATTAAAGAGTAAAGGAGCCAGGTGTCCTCCTTGAGGAACCCCTGATGTAACATGAATAGGGTTCGAACGATAGGTTTTAATTTTTATTATTTGAGTGCGATTGATTAAGTACGAATGAATCCAAGAAAGAACATGTCCTGAAATGCCAAAACCAGCTAATTTTCTTATAAGTAGCTTGTGATTAAATTTATCGAACGCCTTGGAGAAGTCCGTGTATATGACATCCACTGACGTGCCATTTTCCAAGGCTTCCGACAAAGTGTGATGAAACAGCAACAAATTAGTAACTGTGGATCGCCCCTGTGTAAATCCATGCTGCTAACATTTTTAAACACAGATGTTAGAAAATCCGTTATTATAGCTTCGAATATTTTAGAGAAATGAGAAGCAAGGGAAATTGGACGATAGTTCGTTACATCACTCCTATTGCCTGTATTTTTGAATATTGGTGTTATGTAAGAGGACTTCCATACAGAGGGGAATGTGTAATGTTATGTATTTTTAATAATTGTTCTGTGTGTGGGTACTTACTATTCATTATTGTGTGTGAAAGTGATTAACTATTAATTATTACAATGTCGCTACCTACGAAAAAATTAAAAGTAAAAGAAATTGCCAAAAATTGAGCAATTCTTTAAAAAAATCCACAAGCCTCCGTGGAAGCGTCCGGCTTGAATGTAATTATTGAAAAAGATTTTAAAATTTTGGAATTAATCTGAATGCTCTCAACTTCGGGGCAGTTTATTTCAGAAGAAATTAGCCCCGCAACATCAGTTGATAATATCACCGTCGAAGCTCAATTAACATCAGACAGTGGAAATTTAGCTTCAAATATTATTAGTTCGGAAATGAAGCGATCAATCATTTCAATAGGATCTTGTCGACCTAAGGCCCATTTCCACGAGATGAAACACAACAAGGTAGGACCTTTTCCAAACACTAAAATCCACGGCAAGCTTGCAAATTGCTCGTTGCTGGCTTTGTTACTCTTCTCCTAAAGACTGCATATTGTGAGCCCTGTTGGTTATTCGCTGACCGCAGCGTATCTTCTTTTAATGAAGCTAGGTGTTCACGATTCGAAAAATTTAAGCGAAAGAATTAAAACACATGAATTATCTAACAAACATCTAAATGTCTGTCTAACTTTATAACTTTGGTGTTCAAATAAAACAATCAATGTTCAATATGAAAAAGAAATGAGAGACTTAAAAATTTCTGGAAAAATGTACTATATCACATAAGTACAACAATTACTTTGGCAACACGTAATTTACCGTTTAAGGGACATCGAGAGTCAATTGATAGCTCTAATAGCGGTAATTTTATTTTGATAATTCGGCTTCTGACTCAATATGATTCAGCACTAAAAGAACTTCTTGAGAAAGCAAAAGGTTCTCAAAAATAGTTAAGCCATCAGCTTCAAGATGAAATTATATTAATGTTATTCAAAAATTTGAAGAAGATATTATAGAAATAAAAAGTTCACCTTTTTTTCTATAATTGTGGATACGTTAACATTTTGGCTAATGAAGAGGGTGCCCTTTGCGACATAAAAATTGAAGAATCATATTTGGGTTTTCGTAAAATTGGGCAAATTGCTGAAAAACTTGAGGAAGAAATACTGAAGTCTATTGAGCAAAAAGGGATACCCTTTTCAAAATGCTGTGGCGCCTACTCTGGGGTAGGTACAAGCCAGAGTGCGCGAAAAATAAACAATGGTTGAATACGTTCTTTGTGCAGCATATAATTTAAATTTGGCCTTAAATGACAGCGTAAAGGATGTTGTGGAAATTCGAAACTTTTATGATATTGTAACGATTCGGCTGACGGTTATTTGCCCCGGTGCCTCGATTATACTAGAAATTCCAGAGGCGGCTGCCAGCGCGTGAATCATAGGCCGCCGACGGGTCGCCTTGACCGCAGGTGTACACAGATGAATCATTTTCCAGTCGATGCTAGAGCGGCCCTGACGCGACACGTCACCGTTGCCGAGAATATCTGGAGGCTTCTGGAAGAAATTACCGGCGTGATATATAAGCGGGCGGGGTTCACCCGCAGTTCAGTTCTGAAATAATTCTCCGGCAGTTTGAACTCACGTCGAGGCTTGTTAGAAGCCCCCATATAAATAACCGCGTGTACATAACCTCTCGTGAAATAAATAAATAGATAACCATTTAAATAGAAATACATCGTTAGTGTTTAAGAGTGATATAAATAAATAAGTATGTTAATCCGTATGTAATAATAAATAAATGTATCGATAGTTCGTTAGTGCTTGTATTAATTTGTAATTTGCTTGATAATTCTTGTGTGTGCTTGTAAATAATAATCGTAATAATTCGTTGTTGTAAATAAATGTTTGAACCCATGTTTGTCGTATAATTTTAAATAGCCCGAACGTTAAAAACGTAACAGTGGCGTCAGGTGTGCGGTTTGTACCGGGGGCTATAAGAAAATTATTGAACAAACATTAAAATAAATAAATTGTTAACAAGTGCCGATAAAACGACGTCAGATAAATAAATTGAAGTGAGTTTTGTGCATGCCTTTGACGAGATCTCAAAGCAACAAATAGAAGCCCAATTAAGCCAACTTTTGCAACTGATGCAAGTTAGCCAGGACAAAGCGGAAAAATCACAAGAGGATCTTAAGAAAGAGATTCAAGTTGGCCAGGAGAAGGCAGCAAAAGCACGAGAAGACCTCAAGGAAGTACTTAAGGAAGAGCTGAAAGCTGGGCAGGAAGTACTTAAGGAAGAGCTGAAGGCCGAGCAAGAAAAAGCAGTCCAAAAACTTAAGGAATTGAGATCCGGTCGAAAGAAGGCAGAAAAAGCACAAGAGGATCTTAGGGAACAGCTGGAAGCCGAGCAGAAATCACGAGAAGAGCTGAAGGCCGAGCAGGAAGAGATGCATACCTGGATGGCGATCTCCGGAGCAACGTGGTGCGCGTGGTTGAGCCCGATTATGCTGACATTGCGGACGAGTGCATCCTGGGAATGGATGTTGTGGATAAGTGTAAGTGCGCTTTGGACCTGAGACGCGGCGAGTTGCACGTGGGTGGGGAGGAGCTTTCCCGACACCCAAGAGGGGAGATCGCGGCACAAGTGGTATGGGCGGAAGATGTTACTCTGCAAGGACGAACCGAGAGAGTCGTGGATGCATACCTGGATGGCGATCTCCGGGGCAACATGGTGCGCGTGGTCGAGGCTGATGGTGGCAAGAAGCTCACTCATGGTATCCTGGTTCGGAAGACGTTGGGGAAGACTGGGCTTGGGGTCCCAGTAAGGATGATGAACGTCAGCAGGGAACTGGCAACCGTCAGGAGGAACCCAATACTGGGAGGGGGCATGAGCCAACGAAAACGGAAGAAGATAGAAGATCTGGTGGCCCGGTACCAAGACATCGTCGAGTGCGGAGATCATCCCAGCGGCCGTACTGACGTAGGAAAACGTAAATCAGTTGAGTTTGGCAAAAGAGTCTTGCTGAGGACCGATCATGCTGCTCTGAGATGGCTGCTGCAGTGCAAGAACCCTGAAGGGTAGGTGGCTGAGTGGATCGAGCCCCTACAAGAGTTCGACTTGGAAATAAATCATCGACCTGGCACAGTCCACCGCAACTCCGATGCGTTATCCGAGAGGCCCAGCCCTGCGGACTGCGGCCACTGTTCGAGATTGGAGAGTCGTGCGGTACCCATTAATCGTATCACTGTGGTCGACGACTCGTGGGAGCCAGACGAGTTGCAGAGTAGCCAGGAGAACGAACCCTACTTAGGCGCGGTTATAGCCTGGAAGCAAGATGACCGTCGACCTACCTGGCAGGAGGAGACGGCATCCGTCAGTAACGCACCGTAGAGTTAATCCGCCATTTTTTGGACACCCTGTATACAACGGTCAGCCAAGGTGGGAACTGTAAAATACGTATCAAAGCAACAAAAAAACCGATAAATGGAATAAGTTAAGCAATTAATCAAATTTTAAATTTTAGATTGAGAAATATATAATTGCTACTGTTTGTAAGCTCCGTGACCTCATTGAGACAACGATCGTTTAACCGGGAGACAATTTCGAAGATTTCGTAAACATTTTAATTATTGCCTTTAGGGCAGACGTGAAAAATTTTAACATTGGCGTCCCGGTCAAATTTATGATTATTCTCAATAATGTGAGAGGCAAAAGCCGATTTATTATAATCAAGATGTTGAATGTAATTTGGTTTTATTAAAGAAATGTGTTGAGACACGCGCTTTTTGAAGGATCTCCCAGTTTGGCCCACATACCATTAGTCGAAAACGTGGCCTCATCAGAAAAAATAATATTTCGGTAAAAGTATTGATTATTCATGATTTCAGCGCCCATCCACAGACAAAATTCCAAACGTTTCGCAGGATCTTCGAGTTCTAATGCGTGATTAAAAATTAGCTTCTAGGGATGGAACTTACATTGTTTCAAAATCTTTTGAATGAGCGACTTACCAAAGGCGAGTGATCTCCGCAAAGAAAGTTTTGGATAGTTCTGTACCGAGTTCATTACAAGAAGAGTGGCGGCGTCATCTTCATCGCGTACTTTCTTTGTTTTGTTTACATCCAGTACGGAGCCAGTTGACAGGAATTTTTTGACCAATTTTCGTGCACTTTCATTTGAGATGTAAATATCCGGAAACTTTTGATTACATTCTTCAACAACTCGACGGATCGCTTTATTACCTTTGCCATACCATTGAATTACGTAAATTCGTTGCTCTTTTGACAACATTTTCAACGATTACAACAGATTTTAATAATTGACAGTCAATGAAACTAAATAAATAATGCCAGTTACTATGACAACGCGAACGTGTTTTTTCCGGACTTAAAAAATTTTTCAATTAAGTCGACCTATTTTCGATTTTTCTCTGAAACTAAAAGAAAATTTGAAAAGGTTAAAACTGAATTGGCCGTTTTGGAACATGCAAAAGCTTTTATCAAGAATACATTTTTCTCGTAAAATAAAAAATAAAAATGTTTCCCTCTTTGCAACTCGATCCGTGGACATACTGTATATTACTTACTATATTGCTAGTAGGGCCTGGGAACGGCCGAAAACATTACGGCGCCGACATAACTCTGAGTGCTACACGTGCGCATGCCTGAGAATTCAAACTCCGCCTTTAGAAGCGAATTTTAAACTTGGCCGTGAGGTTCCCTTTCCCACCGCGCGGACGACGCGCTTGCGCACAGCTCATCAAATACATCGAAGAGTTGGTTATTTGTCTCACTTACGTTGTGACCTCCCCACTCATAGCCGTTAGCAATATAGTAGATATTAAATATATGTTGATAATTACTAAGTACTACTATTTCAGCTGATTGTACTCAACTGTCAGTAGCGTCAAAATTGTAAGGTTATAATAAATTATTTGTTATTTTGCTAAACTTAAATTTGAATCATAGTTTTAGTGAAACAATGTCAAAACATAATTTATTAATAGCTTTAGTAAGTAATCTTGTATTATATCGTGTGTTCCAGAAAAAAACTCACTTAGGGTAGGCCTTGGAAAGAAAGATAGAAAATCTAGTCATGTCTTAACTTAAGTCTGTAGGTGAATGCATATATTGTTGAGGTCTCTATTGTATAATATTATATGTGCTTATTTAATTCAATATCAAGTTTTTAATTTATTACAAATTATTGTTAAATATTATTGCAATTGTATGAGTACTCTTACTCAGGGTTGGTTCGCCAAAATCTAGAAAGTTTGTAGTTGCTATTTTCTTTATTTGAATTGAATTTTATAAAAGTCGCTTGCTGTCAAACTATTAATTAGATACCGTGTTCATTGACACTTTCAAACAAATATGACAAAATAAAAATTCTTTACAATGTTGTATGACCCAATAATGTTATGATAAGTATTCACTGATATTGTAATAAACCTTTCTAATTGTCTTTTATTTTAGATAACTTCAACAGATCTTTATATTCACCCACCTGAGTTCCTTGTACTGTAGAACAGCTCCAACTCACCTTGGTATGCTTCTCCCCTAGTATCCAAACTCCTGTACACCTCAGCTAACACACACTGGTCACCAACAAACCGCCTCCAACTCGTTACAACCCAAGAAGCTGGCAGACATCCATTCCTTCTCGAACCCCAACACAGCTATCACTCCTGCAACCTTCCTGCGTCCAATTCCTCCTTGGTAAGTATACTTCCAATTTAGATAGTAAATTAACTGTGTTCTTCCTTAGCTCCTTGCATCTCCATACACGTCGCCAGCATCCAGCACAATCTGCAACCTCCAACGGCTCCTCCCTTCGATGCAAGCAAGCCGGTCTCTGTCAACTGATCCTTGGTATCTCAGGCGTAGTCCTCGAAAACTCCAAACAACAATAATACTCCAATTAATGTAACTCCTGATGACTTGTAATATAACACCAATTCAATTATATCCAAATCTATTCTTCTTGCTTCTATGCCTTGTTCATATGTAGATCCACCATTTCATATTTGCATTTTAATTAAATATTATTTTCTTCTCGTAATTCACTTGCTTATACCTTGTGCATATTATTAGTAACCCTTTTGAATTAATTGTACTTTAAATTAAATAGATAAGGGCACATTTATGACTTATTTTTCACCAAACTTAATTTTTACAGACTGTTTCTCAACTTGTTATTTTCAATAATTAAACCAAATTTTATTTCTATCTTAGACTACAATTATTCCTGCCTGCTACATGTTGTAAATTGTTACAATAGAATTTTATTCTATCATATGCAACATTAAATTTTGTATTTATTATTAACTCTTGTTACCACCATCAAATAGTACTCAAATGCAATACCTTTCTTTTAAAATTTGTTTTGAATCTTTAATTCCAATTATATCATTCAATTAAATAAGCAGTCATTAATACAATTTTCTACATTATTTAATCATTTCAATATAATTACTGTATTGAACTTTTCCTTTTGTATTCATCTAAATAAATAAACATATTGAATGTAGTATATAGCCTCTACCTATATACCATAGCAATATTTAATAACTACTATATTGCTAGCGGCTATGAGTGGGGAGGTCACGAAATAAGTGAGACAGACAACCAACTCTTCAGTGTATATGGTGAGCTGTGCGCAAGCGCGTCGGCGTCGTCCGCGCGGTGGGGAATTGATCAAGTCGGAGACGGTAAAGAGTTAGGAAAGACTGTTTGGGCTTATACTATGTACATATACGTGCGACCGGAGAAGGTAAAAAGTCTTTACCTTCTCCGGGTCAAGTTTAAAATTCGCTTCTAAAGGCGGAGTTCGAATTCTCATGCATGCGCACGAGACGCGTAATACTCAGAGTGAGACTATGTCGGCGCCGTAATGTTTTCGGCCGTTCCCAGGCCCTACTAGCAATATATCGTAGTAAGAAATACATATATGGGTGAATGCCAGATTGCAATTTGTTTATGAAAACATCTGTCACTGTGACAGGTAAAAGTTTACACTGCATTAAGTTTAATTGTATCAAGGAAAATAAGATGGCATGTAAACAACAACAACGAGTGTAATAATCATAACAGTCAATAAAAATTGTTTTCGTTAAGTGTTTTGTATATTTTTAGGAAAATAATTAAAGGTCAAGATGTAATTTAGTTCTCTCTGACTTGGTAGTTCATTTGCATCAATGGGTATATCTCGAGCAAGAACTAGTATAGTCTTCTTGATCTCGAGTTACGGCAAACTTCAATTTGATCATGGCATGCTGCTAATGAGTTTTTTTTTTTTGGAACACACGATATATGCAACCAAGACAAATCCTCTATTGTATGCAACCGTAGATAATAGCTATTTATGCAACAAGTGCTAAAAGTTGATGTTTATGCACGAGACATGAAAATTATGAAACGAAGCCGAAGGCTGCGTTTCATAACATCTCGAGTGCAATAGTGCAATAACACTTTTAGCACGAGTTTGCATACAATATCTTTCAACGACCTTAAATTTTCTGTTATTAATCCATAAATGTCGATTTAACAAAGGTTTTCATTTATGACAGTTATAATTTATGTGATAATAAAGAGATGGCTTTGACGCGCAGGTGAATGTTTCCGGAGCCAGTACTGTCAAAGTCAGTTACTAAGGTAATTATAATAGTATACATCTGACTTTATTCATTACACGGTTTAATTATTTAAAAAACACTTATTAACCTCTAATACAAGAAGTAACTAGAATAACTTTACAACCTCACTTCCAATTCGAAATTGTAGTTTTATAACCTCACTTCACTTTTAGTACATGGGCTAAAAGTAAACAGCTGATCTCATTTTAAACACGCTAAATTATAAAACGTTACTTTTAGTGAAAAAAGCTAGCGCTAAAAGGCCTACTTTTAGTGTGACCGTAGAAAAAGTTAATTTTTTTTCTATAATACCCGTCAAACTGTTGTAAGGTTGGCAAAATTGACAGTGAATTTGGTTGGATGATGTTTTGAGCCCTGTCTACCCGTCGCACTGACAATTTAAAAATTAATTATTTTAGGTTACCTTGGTCTCATTCAGTTTTTGCCTTCATTCCTAATATTAATGTTCTTCTTTTCATGACGTTTGCCATTTTTTATTCTGTTAAAATAATTTAAATTTGTTTATTGTTACCGACCTACCTATTTATTTTCATAATAGTGATTTGGAATTCTGACTCTGACAGCTACTTACGTTACCTAACCTTACAGTCTGATTAATAAAATTTGTTACTAGAAACCAGAGGTAACAACATAAATTGTGTAGGGATCCCAACAAATACCAATAGAAACACTAAAGCTTTGACACTGACAGGTATTATAGAAAAAAATTAAACTATACGTACATACAAGAAGACTTCCAAGAACGAAATTTTAGCAGAACACAAATTGAATTACATTAACCTAGAAATTTGAAGATGATAACCGCGTTTATTTTGTTAGAATTAATTGAAATTCCAAGCAATTAAAGAAGTAGAGAAAATTTCTGCCATTCAGCCTTAACTATGTTTTCACAATGTATTACGCTATTTTTCACGCTAATCTAAGGAAGGAGATGTAGGATTCGAAATTTGGTTTGAAAGGATAAAGTGTAGTACAGCGTACTGAAAATATATAAGCAGCTTTTTCGAAAATTGTATATTTATTTAACTCGGGACTAATTTCTTGTCATTCTCATAAGCAATATTTACATACGGCTTCTTTTTCTCTAGCTGAAAGTAGATTTCGTTTTTGCTTCACTTCATGCATTATGTATAAAATGTTAGAAGGCAATATCTCGAAAACGGTTTCAAATATTTTCATTAAATTTTGGTGGGGTAATAGGAAGCTGGGGGACATATTTAAACGTAGGTGTGTTTTATAATTACCCCCCTTCTCTATGTGGGGGGGGGGAGTAAATATGTCCCCCCATCTCCCTATTACCTCACCAAAATTTCATGAAAATATTTTATACCATTTTCGAAATATCGCCTTGTAACACTTTAAAGAACTCACCTAATATTTAAAGTTTTTTGAATTGTAAGATAATTAATCAAAATGTACTTCAATAATTCAAATGTCACAGTGAAAGTAAAAGGCAAAAACTTGAAATTTAAATTGAAAATGGCGCCAACATAAAATGCAAAAATTACGGCTAAACTGCAGAACCCGGGGCAAATTCCTCTCCTTTTACTTGCTTCTCTTACAATTGTGAGAAGACGCGACGTATAGGTTATAACAATGGACGTAAACATAAACAATTACTATTAGATGTTTAAGTTTTTCGTTTGAATGTGGTGATTTCTATGTGTCGAAATGTTTACCGAATGTAAGGAATTGTTGCACGTGCAGGCATATAAATAGCTAGATTAAGTGTCGACTTGCAGCTGCGACTGCGGACATATTAAGTTAGGTACACATAGGGCCCTGGACCTCATAGTTTTTTGCTTTCAGCTTAATAGTGGATTATGCGGCCACATAATTCACACTTTTCTTACAGGGAACTGGAGATATTTGGGCATAGTCTAATATTTGGGAATTCCTCACGCAGACGAAAGCCAAATAGGGATTAAAGTAGCAATTTACGACTCTGGGTGCTAGTCATCCAGATCGGGAGCACCGAAAATATTATAATACGATTTAAATTGCGGTTGAAATACTGCGCCATAATGGAAACATTGTGATTGGACAATTACCCAGCGGAAACGCTGTGATTGGTTGTACGGTGGAAACATCATGGGTATTCCCGAGAGGGGATATCCACTACTGGCTGACATTTAAGCAAAGGTAATGGGACATTAGGAGGTATTCATGAACTTGACAGAGTCAGGGCACAACAGTTTGGACACCTTACTTTATCCCTAATTACGTGTTCTGTCGCTACATTCGATCGGCGGGCGATTTCATCGCTACAGCAGATTGAGGGCTGACCTACGCAATTTTCTTCACCGATAATTTCCTCTCCAACCATCAAGTCATTTCTTGCACTGACTAAATCGCAGTATTACAATTACTACATCAACAACTGAAAAGTAGCCAATTTCCCATTAGACTATGCCCATTTTGAGAAAGATAAAGGGGACAATTTGTTTTTGCACAATTAGTTTTAAATACGAAAGTATAGCGTTTATTGGGTTAATAAATGTATAAAGCGTTTTTGGCGTTTTATTCCATCAAAGTGTGTGTGTGAGCCTACTTAAAAAAAGAACTTGCAGTTACGAGGGTTATAAGAACCCTATAAGGGTCCACATGTTACGAGAACCTGTATAACTAATTCATAAAATCTGTGTAATTAAAACAGTGTTGAATTCAGACTGATTACGGGGAGGGGGGGGGGTATTTTTTACCAATTTCCGCGCCATCCACCCATTCTTTTATAGATAGAAAAACATGAATATGAAGTGGTAATGTTTCCGGGGGGGAATTTGGGAATTTTGTACTGCCCTGGGGAAATCCCCCTCCCTTGATTCAACACTGAATTAAAACAAAGTGATGTACACAACGTAGAGGATTATAGAATACAAGAGGCCATCAGAAGACACCGGCGTGCGCAGTTACGACACCACAAGTCTGACTCGTTACATAAATTTGGTTATGGTTACTAGAGAAACATGGTTAATAATAAATAATACTAACAATAGCAGGGGAATATGCCCCGGATTCTGCAGTTTTCCCAAAATGACTAACACCCAACTAGCGATTTTCATGTTAACCAACTCATAGTGACTTTTACGTCACAGCAATTTCCTGAATGGATTATATGATACAAGTGCCAAAAGTGACTGTTTAGTGCACGTGACACGAAAATTAACGAAGCCGACCTTAAATTTACTGTTATTGGTCCATAAATATTGATTTAACAAAGGTTTACATTTTTGCCAGTTATAATTTATATCATAATGGCAGTGGGTAAGTAGCCGACACCAGTTACTATTAGTGATGGGCATAACCGGACAATTTTCATAACCGAATTATTTGCATTCGAATGATATTAATAACCGAATGATTATTTGAATAATCATTCGAATAAATTTTGGCTCTCGATTCGTTTCGATTAAGTCAGCCGGTTTGCATATTTGAGTTCGCTCGATGCTACAGCGCAGTCCGTGTATGCCGGACTCTGATTGGTCCGTGGTGCGCCGCGAAATGCTTGGTCAATGCCTCGTTTTCCTTTATGTATGTAATTCTGTAGGCAATAAGTAAAATGATTGTTCAATAGATCTAATACCTGCTATTGTTTGCACCCGGACTAGCTCTGATACGTACCTAATACTGTCAACACCTAATTGCAACTTAAAATTGAGTAACAAAATATAGGTTATAACAAAAATAAATTTTCATAGATCTTTTGAAGTACATCAACACAAGCGTTGTAAGAAAATAATATAAGCAGCGACTCCAATAAGTATTAAAAGACGACGAAATTCAAATTAAGAAATAAGTATAACTACTTATTTATTGTTTCATACAATTCACCTTAAGTAGTTTCTGAATAGGATGAGTTCTTAACACCAAAACAGGGTAAATCTTGTCTGTTCATCTATAGATAGATAGATATTTATTTGTGCTAATATGCAACAAGTGCACTTACGTAAGTCAAAAAAAAAGATTACAATAAAATTAAAACTAATAAGAATCATCGGTTCAAATTCAAACGTCATTCAAGAAGGACACGAAGTTGGCGACCAATCAGAGCCCGGCATTCCCGGTCCGCGCTGTGGCATCGAGCGAACTCAAATATGCAGCCGGTTTGCCGGTTGGCGGTTCACCGTCATCTGCAACGAAATCGGTTCACCGTCATCTGCATCGACATTGGTTCACCGTCATCTGCATCGACATCGTAACTTGCAGATAGCAGAGGAACCAAAACATAATATGTACGGTCGGCGCCTTAGAAATCGGGACACGTAATATGTTCTTCTAGTCTTTGGAGTATTCTTGCTCCGGTTACTTCATTAATGTGAAATGGCATTTCATAATTGACAAACAATAAACAATCTGACGTATCAATTAAAACCATAATAACTGTAAAAACACAGTTTATACACTTAAAAAATACATGCAAAATATATCATAATAGTGTGTAGTGCCCGATTTCTAAGGCGCCGACAGTACATTATGTGTTATGTATTGGAAATTAAGAGGTATTTATTAAGAAGTGTAGAAAGAAAGAAATATGCGGGACTGCTTGCTAATCGCAATAAAAAGTGGTAAAACGTTTATCTTTATCGATTGGGCGGGTTAAAGGCGCCGCCTCTTGTTTTGAACCTTTGGAGATGTAAGCAAATAAAAAATTGTTTTATAGCTTTATGCGTTTGCAGTTTTTAGGCGTTCAGGTTTCAGGTCCCCAGAATTTGATAATTTGGTATTTTTACTTCCTTTTACAATAAAGGAAGTATTGGATTTACCCCAAAAATTCGAAATTGAGTTTTCAACAGATCTTCACGTTTTAGAGTCCCCTGATCCCAAAAAACATATTTTTTTTCATTGGTCTGTCTGTCTGTCTGTATGTGTGTCTGTCTGTCTGTCTGTGAACAGAATATCTCAAAAACGAAAAGAGGTATGGCGTTGAAACTTCATATATAAGTTTTGTGTACTATGTAGATGCGACAGCAAGATTTTGAAGAAAATCGCATAACCGGAAGTAGGTGTTTGCTCTTATGATTTTTCAGTTTTTTTCGATTTTTTCAAAAACGGCTCCAACGATTTTTTTTAACTTTACATTTTTATTACATTTTTAATGTGTATTGATGTGAGATAGGTGATTTTCCAGTTGAATACTTCTAAAATGGGTTTCTTTTGTTTTTGTCTTCTATTTTAAATAGAACATCCGGTATATTATTACATTTTTGAATTCCGCTTAAAATTCTAGAGAAAATTTGTCTCTTGAACTAACACTCTATTTTGTACCGTTTTTGTAAAATTTGTAATTTTTGAAAATTTTTGACAAATGCTTAAAAATTTAAAATCAAAATTTTGGCTAATTATAAGATCACTGTAAAAGGAAGTTGTGTGCGTGTATCACACCAGATTTTTTATGATATGAGGTAGTTACGCGATAACCAAATGGTGTTTTCAGTACAACCTGCTTTGTTTATGAGTTATGACGTATTTATATTTACAGAATTTTGAGCACTGCGTAGGTCGCTGAGATATGGCACGTAGTACCTTTGAATAGAGGTTTTATATTCAAAGCGTAGTACGTATCTGCATGAGGTTATTTTTCATTCACATACTTGGAACGAAAACCGAGTTACATAGGTTATTTCAATAACCGGATAACCGGTTATTTTTCATTCGAATAAGCCCATCACTAGTTACTATTACTGCAGCCGGTAGTTGTCAAAGTTAGTTGCCATAAGTAATTATTGGTAAATATTTTACTGTGTTCATTACATGATGCTTTAATTATTATTTAAATTACTTTACCTCTAACGGAAGAAGGAACTAGAATAACGTTATAATATCACTTCCAGTTTAAAAGACGTAAATTCAAAATCAGCTGTTTTACTTTTACCACGTGTATACTAAAAGTAAACAGCTGATTTTACTTTTAGCACGCTGCTCTATAATATCAAAGAGCATCTTTGATAATATGTAATTTTTAGTTCGACAAGCTACTGGTAAAAAGCTTACTTTTAGTAGGGGTCATAGAAAGACAATATTTCAAATAAAGATTAGGTACAAGTAAGTTTTAGATAAAAAAAATTATCACACGTTGCAAACAGGAAATTGTGTTTTTGAAAAAAATATATCAGTGAATTTATTTGAAAATTTACAAGTGAATTTTGCATAAAATTTAGCGTCCTGTCATACAGGCTTAACTTATGTATCCCCATTTCCAGTCATGGAAATTTTAAGCAAGTCCTTGACTGCAACTCTATTTAAAAAAAATGTGGTCTCGGGTTGGAAATGTCAACTCATCTTTAGACGGCTATTTAAAGCAATAATATAATAATTGACTTTTATCGGTTTCAGGATATTAAGCCTTTGTTTACATATACAAAAGTAGGCTGGTAACTAGATCATAACTTATCTGTAGGGTTAAAGAATATTACCCTACATGGCAACCATAACCATATAGCAACCGATAAACTATTGAACAAATCACGGATGTTATGAATCATAACTGCCTTAGAAGTTTTAAAATCCTCGCTCTACGAGCTCGGAATTCAAAACATCTGCGGCAGTTATGATACTCATAACATTCCTAGATATGTTAATAGCTATTAACCCAGACCGAGAAAACCAAAGTTACCAGTTTTGTAGGCGTGGTCATAGTTAACTTTGTACATTATTATCACGATTCAAGAACGTACTATAGCTTGATGACACAGCTATTACTTGTGATGAATTGCTATTTCATAAGACCACTTTAGAACTAATTTAAAATGTGCGCAACACAGTTCAAATTCAGACATAATCGCGAGCGATAGTGATGATGATTTCCTCGTGCTACTACATACAATGATAATGAACTAAAAATAATCAATACTTGCAGGAGTATAAAGTATTGTTACATACAGAATAAACAAGTGACATTAAAATGAATTCTGAACTGAGACGACGAAAAGTAAGTAATTTTTGTGCGAATAATGTAGCTAGTAGTAAGTAGATATTAGAATGTTAGCCATCCACTTATCTTTTTATCAAAACCTGTTATGTCGGTGTAGATACTTTACGTTCGTTTCCGAAAACCAATGCTTAATTATTTTTTTACTACCCACGTAGTATTATTATCATTTATGTATTTGTTTATTTTTAGGAGTTCTCATGATATATAGACTAGTAAGTGTTTGGTCGTGTTTTTGACGTTTTTCGTGTGTATAACCTCAATTTTGTTTTCCTTTGTGTACGTGGACACGTTCATTTGTTAACAACCTGCATTTTGAACTAACCTTTTAACAAGCTCTAATAATAAATAAACAGTTTATGAGTAGCCTGCTTGTAATATGCTTTTTATTTAATAATCGCAGCTGAAAGAATCAAATGGACGACCTCTCCCCAAGCGAAAACGCAAAGAGGCAGAATCATCCTCGATACACCGATCGCTGCTATGTTTAATTTTGAGTGGAACCATTTTAACAGTTTTTATAAGTAAGTTGCATCTGGATGCCTAGCAACGCTACAGCGCTTTCTTTTTTAGTATTGTATATAGATTACATTCCATGGCATCTCGGACATCGCACTGTAGATACCATAGCTAAATCGTTTGGTTATGACAAACCTGTACACGCTGTTGTTATTGATGCAGGTAGCACAGGCTCTAGAGTTCTCGCTTTTACATTTCACGAGGCCTATTTAGGTATGTATAATTGTTTAGATCTTTGTTAAGCTAAGTTTGGACTCCAACTAATTGAAAGTTTTTAGCGTAGGAATAGAATTTAATTAGGTTTTTACGTAACAAACAGTAATTTTGATTCTTCCAAAACACAATTAAATTGGTGGGAATGTATGCAATAGCTCTTAATTACTACTTCATTATTTACAAATCATTTTCATGGAGCTATGTTGAAGCAACTATATTGATTGAACTAAAAATTGCATACTAGTTATACAGAGGATGGCCAAATTATTGTACTTATGAAAGTATGGAGGAAATGTAATGTTTTATAACTATTTTAAGACAGTATGTTGCAGTTTTGTATTTATTTAGAAAAAAAATAATTAATTTTTATTTAAAAAACGTATATTTAATGCCAATATTTGGCAAATCCTCCCTAGCTTGTAGTTCATGCTTTTAATCTATGTGGCATGCTTGATATGCATTTTGGAACTGTATTTTGTACTAATATATCACAAGAATAAAGATAATTTCAAGCCAAAAACTTGCTAAGCAGAGAAACGTTCCCTATGTGATGTCAGTTTTTATATTATCAATTTGATGGCAATGAAAACCTGTGTTACCCTTAGAATTGTTGCTAGAAGTTAAAGGTACAATGTTGCAAAAACATAAATCTCTCACACAACTTCTGAAACAAATGTTTGAAATTTTATACGAAAAATAAGTCAAGTACCAGTTACAGCTATAAAATTAGAATAGTATATTAAAATACAAGTTGCAGAAGGCATCTATTCAAGCACGAATTTGAAATTCAGAAACGAGCCGCATAGTAGCGAGTGGGGGAACAAATGAGTGCTTGAAGGACCTTCTGCAACAAATGTTTTATACTACTTTTTGTATTTTGCCGCTTTATATCATTTTATAAATTAAAATGTTTTCTATTTTGAGGTTATATGACGTCATTTGGGTGCTAGAATGGAGTTATTCTAACACCTGAATGACGTCATTTCATATCGACTTCTTCTAACACTCAAATGACGTCATTCGGGTGCTGGAATGGAGTTATTCTAAAGGCAAAATACAGAAACCTTTTTTTTGTAGCCATTAAGTAGGTACCAAAAACGAAGTGCCGTATCTCAAACAGTTTTAAGTAATTATTTGTTATTGAATTGATTTGGTTTTCGGTTAGATCCTTGTATTTTCATTCTTTAATATTTGTGAATAGTTTTAAAATAGGTAACATAAGTACAGGAATTAAATACATAATTATAATACAACTAACCACTGCTTGAACGTGCTCGAAAAATAATTTTTGCATTTTAAAAATTGAATTATAAATAAAGAAATTACAGAAGAATAGTATATTATGATACTAGTGTATAAGTACTCCTTTAAAGCACATCGCTAGTGCTTTAATGGCTCTTATACACGTGTATCATACGCTGTTTTTTCTACGATCGTAACAGAAATATAAAAACTTAGTTCGGTGACACTTTTTCCGTCACATTGTGTTAGATATTCTAGGTTATGTTGATATTTAAACTTACGGCACAGAATAATACAGAATAGCCTGTCGGCTTAAAATTCAGCTAGTTTTTTCTTTGCACATGCGCGAGTTCTGGTGGTGTGCAGTCAACTGTTTTCCATATTTTACACGTGTACTTGTGGCGGACAATGACCCCTTATTAGAAGGTTATGTTTATTTGTGCAAGTGGTTTTAAAGTATTAATTTAATATGAGTGCACAGAAAAGTTCGTTTGGTGGCACATGGTGTACTGTGCATTTCCATATAAATTGCATAGACTTTAAACGTATTGATTATTTCTGTTTAGTTTAAAATTTAGGCGCATAATTTTGAATTTACCGCCTCTGAGAGGCGGTTCTGATTTTGAAATTCTGAAATTGTGCAAAAAATTGTCGTTTTGACAGGAGAAAAAAAATTTTTGTTAAAGTAGGAACACCTTTGATAAGACTAACTAACAGTTTGTTTTGTTTGATTGCAACCCTGCTATTTATTAAACATAGTCTCCTTGATTTCAACACTTACTTTAAAACAGAGCTGGGCCGGGTACTGATAAATTGTACTCGGGTACCGAGTACCAAGTACATGCCTTAACTGAAGAACGAGTACAGAGTACCGAGTACTATACTCATTGCACACCCTGTCGAGTACAGTACTCCGAGTACAAGTACTCGAATTTCAAGAGTACTATTTGCAAGTACATGTTTCTTCCCCCACCACTTTTACTTAACATTGTTTTCGGTTTATAATAAGCAAAATAAACAAGACAGTTTATCAGTTTATTACATTCCTTTGTACAACCAACAACAATATATGACAAATAATAATATAATATTAATATACCTCGAGTGCTCAAGTCTTCAAGAAAACCCAAGTCCAAGTAGCGGCAGCTTATAGGGTTAGTTATGATGTATTTGAATCGTTGGAGGTTTAGAGCGTTGTCACTTGTCAGTCGCTTTGCTTTCTCGTACAAACAGACACCGCCAAACACAGCCAAGTCCAGACTTGCATGGCGCACTTGCGCTTGCGCGTTGGGTATTAAAGTACTCGGACAAATGTACTCATAAAAGACGCTGGTATCGGATACTTCTACCCAATGTGATGACGAGTACGAATACAGAGTACTTTATTGAAAATTGTACTGGGTACCGGGTACAGAGTAACCGAATTGTACTTAGAGTAGAGTATTTGAGTACTTGTACTCGAGTACTGCCCAGCTCTGCTTTAAAACAGTTTGTAGTAATAGTACCGGGTGACTATAAATGATTGTGATTTTTTTTTCTTAGGTTGGCGCTGTTTATGTTGGTGGCACTGTAAGTCTATGTCAAATTCGAGGTTAACAGGTTAAGTTTTGCGTCAGTTTTGACACAAACTGACGGAAAACCTAACCTGCGAACATTGAATTTGACATAGACTTACAATCATTTACAGTCACCCGGTATATTATACCATGAGGGACTAAAGTGCATCATTAAATCCTGCGAGCGAATATTATATCCTGAGGGCCCGAGGGAAATAATCACTCAAGGGGTTTAGGCACTTTAGTCCTGTGTGATATATGCTATTTTTAGCACTTTTAGGAACATTATCAAACATTTGAAAAATTTTGACTCTGTCAATTTGGAGACTGACAATTACAATTTAATTTAAAATATGAATTTTATTAAGAATGTTGTGTACAGAGTGTTTTTTTAAACTGAATTTCAGCAGGCCCTGGATAGCCTGAATCAGTTGGTAGTACTAAAGTGTATTGCCAGTCGAGATTTACAGTTAAGTTTTGCATCAGTGTGTGTCAAATGACAAACAAAACTTAACCAACTAACCTCGAATTTGATATAGACTGACAGTGCACTGCAGTACTGCCAACTGATTAATTTTCAATACAAATTTTATTAAGAATACTGTGTACATAAATTTACCATAGTTACAGTAACATTTTTACTTCAAATGAGCTACTTTAGTCCCTGAAATGAGTGACTTAAAGTGCCAACTTTAGTGCCGAAAGTGCAAAAAATAAATAATAATAATTGTCAAATTGGTTTGTAAAAAATGCTAATGTAATTTTTATGAAAATTTCTTTTTATAGAAATGGATAGAATTATTAAGCTAAAAACTATTTTAAAATAGCACATCATTATGAACTATTAACATTTCTTAGATTGTAACTAGAATTGCCAGATGGCACAAAAAAACTGGACAGGATTTTTTTACAGATTATTTTAATTATATTTCACGAAAATTATAAAGTAATAGCAACATGATACGGCATCTGTCCGGTTTTATTGGTTTTTTCTAAACCGGACAGGTGCCTAAAAAACCAAACTGTTCCGTTGAAAACTAGACAGTCGGTAACTCTATGATCCATTTACTTAACATCCGCACTGTCAAACTGACAGTATGTTGGCACCACTGCTATTTTTCACTAAGTGATTATGAGCTTTACATATTGGTGCCCCTAGAAATCTAGAACTGTCAAGGGGTGTCGAATATTTCAAACTAAAATTGAAATAATTCGTTCCCAATTTATTAATTCATCATAAACTATTTTAATAATGGGAGAAGCAGATAGCAGCAACATGAAAAAGCAAAAGAGAATTCTCTTAAAAGATAATCGGGATAAACCAACTTTTTTTATTGACATTTTAATAACTAAATTAATGTACAGTCTAATAAAAACACATTATTTTGGAAGTATACTCAAGACTTTTTTTGAAAATTTGGCACTGACAGTGCAGATGTCAAGTAAATGGATAATAGTTATAACGGTTTCACTTTAACTTTGACAGTTTATGTATAAAACCTCAACAGCTGGCAGTTTAAGTTTGTATCACAACAAAAATATCATTGAGGTTGATAGCCGGGGTCGGTAGTTCAGTTGTTAAGCATTGTGACCACTGATCTAAGGTCGCAAGTTCAATCCCCGGTCCCAATGAGGTTTTAAAAAAAAAAATGCGGATGAAAGCCTCTACCAGAAGTAATGTAACACCGTGGGTCCCATGTTACTATGATGTGTAGCACGTAAAAGATCTCTCGCTAAGGTTGGAACTCCTTAATCTCGGCGAAATTCTAAGTAGGACTAAGGTACCTGCTATTCTTCATGCCTAGACCTTGTCCACGGGGTTGGCAAAAAGGGTCTATGAAGGCCTACTTGCTTGACATCAGTCTCCCCACAACAAATACTAACTAATACTAACTAAGGTTGAAGTATTGATTACACAACTGAAAAAAACTAGATTTGGTTACTTTAGTTAGTCTTATCGAAGCTGTCCTTACTTTAGATCGAATAACGGTTGAAAAGTGTTTAGAATTGTATACAAAATAGGTAAAAATATCTTAATGTTTGTAAATACTGAAACCGTAAAAGGAAACACTTCGAATGCAAATTACATTAATCCGCAAAAAAATGGTGGGATTTGAATCTGCACTCTCAGACGGAATCTAATTACTTTGTTTGGCTAAGAATGCTACCTAACATACATGCTTATTATTGCATTGTGAAAGGCATGGTGATGACAGGACTAATCGTGGAAACTGCACCCGATCGCACACAGACAGGCACAACATTCATTGATATTTAAGGATTAGAACAATCATGGAAACAATTAGTGTAGAGAGAACTATTTTACTCTGGAAAAGTTCAAAATTATGAGAATTGAAACAGTGGAGTTTACTTTAAGTTGCTCAAGTTTATTAATTATTTCACATGTCATTACACAATTTCCACTTTGCATATTCGTGCACCGACTACGTATTGGTTCTCGATTTCCTCATTTTCAGTTATTGACGGCAATTTCTTCCTAACAGTAATAGTTTTGACAAATTATATAAAATATTTGCAGACTTGGCACTTAATTTGGTTTGTTTAGATAAAAAATGTCAGTTTGTAGGTATTTTACTGGATTATGAATATCTACGGATCATTTCATTTTTGACGTTTTTCCTGCAAACGATTCATGAGATAAGAATTTTTTAACTTGTTTATCCAAAGTTATCTTGAAGGTTGTACACACATTTATTAGAAGGCCAACATGATAGCACTTCAACGAAGAAAAAGTATTCTGACTTACTAATGACAGTGAAACATACTTTATAGATATAATTTATCAGTAATAATTAAAGCTAATAAAAGATACTGCAAATTCATATTACTTATTTGATTAGTTATCACTTTCAGGTAATGATTAAGCCATGTGCAAGCACTTGAATAAATTATTTATTTATTTAGTTTAGATGGTGTGTCAAACCTTGAATGAAAATTATGGTGATTGGTAAAATTTTCAATCACCATTGTAAAAAACCTTTTCCAAATGTTTCATTATCGCCGTGTAGTAATTTAAAGTACATACTTTTAAAGTATATCTCAAATCTATAGCTTAATATAAATCCGTTTACTTAAAATGATATTTTATTTAGTAGTGAGGTAATTGCATTTTACGTTGTGATTGTACAAGTATGACAATTTGCTTGGCTGTGTATCAGGATGGGATAATGTTAATAAAAATTTGATTCTGATAAGTAGATATCTTAGACGGCAAGCTCTGTTAAAAAAAAATAAAAACATATATGTATACATCAATAACTGTACATGTTTTTTACTTAAACTCCAACGAAGATTCACAGATAATTATTAATTTGCAGATGGCCACTTAATTCTAGATAAAGAATTATTTGAATATACAAAACCAGGATTGTCAGCATTTGCAGACAGCCCAGAAAAGGTGAGTTTAGTGGATATTCAATAGTGTACATATAATAAATCGTCTTTTGAAAAGGGCGTGGCATCTATTAATTCCCTCCTGGAGAAAGCAAAAAATGAAATCCCCGAAAAGTACTGGAAGAACACTCCTTTAATATTGCGGGCAACTGCTGGCTTACGGTTGCTTCCTCAGGAGAAAGCAGAGAAACTTCTAAATTCCGTGCGGGACTTGTTTAAAAGAACTCCGTTTTTAACCAACGATGATTCTGTGGCAATTATGGATGGCACGGATGAAGGAATATTTTCCTGGTTTACAGTTAATTTCTTATTAGGTAAGATTGTTAAATTTTCCCAAATACATTTTGCATTGATTTTTTCGCCCGCAGAACGAATTGGTGGAAACCCTGAAAAAACAGTAGCAGCTTTGGATCTCGGGGGAGGATCAACACAAGTCACCTTTTCACCATCAACTCCAGAAACTCTCTCGCAGAAAGAATATATTCACCAAGCCATCGCACCACAAGGTTCAATTCCAGTATTTACGCATAGCTTTCTTGGATTGGGGCTCATGACAGCTAGGAAAGAGGTGGTCACTTTCGGTCAAGGAGCTGCCACTAACGTGACAAGCGAGTGTGTCAATCCCATTATTAGCAATAAGAAGTTTCAATTTGGCGGAGTTACATATCAAGTTAACGGACTGAAGGAAAATTATCCAACTATAAAAGTACCTGGAGGCTCATATAGGACGGCTGAGGAAATACCTATTGTTAGTTTCAGTGTGTGTTCTGAAATTATCAATAATTATATTAAATCGAAAGCTAAACCTATAGGGGAATTACCTCATAAACAAATCAATGCATTTAGCTATTACTTTGACAGGGCAGCTGAAGTTGGACTGATTGGTGAGTATTTCATTTTTTTTTAATGATTTTTATTTTATATTGATGCATATGATTTTATACTATCATCATTTCATAACGAAAGACAATCTAATAAGCAAATTTTATTGTATACAAAATTCAATGATTAATTTCTATGTACGTATTATTTTTAAAAAGCCTTTTTTGTGCTTATAAAAGTCGGTAAGCATCCGGTACGCTTTAATGCCATCCAACTGTGGAAAAGTAAATAACTGGAATATGTAATTCGAGTGTATTTAAGATGTTAATAGTCGAAAAAAATGTGGTTTATCGATAAAATTTTAAAATATTTCAATTTAAAGAAGACAATTTTGAGATTATATCGATGTTTTACTTACAACTACAATTTTTGAGGTTTAATACATTGTTACTTACACACACAGTTAAACGATTTTGATACTCACCTTTGGGATTTCGAAAACGGTAAAAGATGAAAGTTCGGTTAAATTGGGGCAAAGTTGCAGATTCTAATGCTGATAATATTTAAAAAAGAAATTGGACCAAACCCCGTTAGTTTTTGAGTTATGTCCAAAAACCCAACATTTTAGTTTTATTGTTATACGTTGATTATTATGTTACTTAAAACCAGGGCTGTAGAGTTGGAGTCGGGTCGAGGAGTCGGAACTTTTTGGGTGGAGTCGGAGTCCGTATAAATTACCCGACCCCGACTCCCACTTTACAATTTTTTTAATAAAAACACCAAAAGCTAACAAGCTATTTGAACGACTGTAGTACTGACTATTTGAAGACGGACTCAGGGTTAATAAAAATCATATTTCTTTATTTATGTTAGTTTATGAAAATGCACGTACACTATAATCTTCTTCTTTATCTTCTCCCTTGTACCTTTATGGTGTCGGGGTTTTGAGCCATTTTTTGAAGTTCTGTTTATCTTGGGCGAGAATTCGTAACTGATGTATGGTACGTCCTCGTTTGCTGGCCGCCTCTCGGACATTATCTTCCCATTTCGTTCTTGGTCGTCCCTTTGCCCGTCTACCTTCGCATCTCATGTTAAAAGTCTTCTTGGGATATCTTTCGTTATTCATTCTTAGTAGGTGACCGTACCATTGTAGTTGTCTTTTTTCTATTTCGCTGACAGCTGGTTCCACTTTGAGGTCTCCTCTAATATTTTGGTTTCTGATTAGGTCTCTGCGTGTCTTGCCTACTACCCTTCTCAGATATTTCATTTCTGAGGCTGTTATTTGTGATCTATGTTTGTCTAGGGTTGTCCAGGATTCAGCCCCGTATATTAGTGTAGGTAGAAATATGGTTTTGTATAAGTGTACTTTGGTTTTGTACTAAGTTCTCTTTTCCCTATTAAGTTGTTGTTAATCTGGTAGAAGATTCTGTTAGCCTTACTTGTTCTATTACTTATTTCTTTATCTACCCATACATTGTTCGTGATTATAATTAGTGATGGGCTTATTCGAATGAAAAATAACCGGTTATCCGGTTATTAAAATAACCCCTGTAACTCGGTTTTCGTTCCAAGTAATTCGAATGAAAAATAACCTCACCCTAATACGTACTACGTGCCGTATCTTAGCGACCTGCGAGTGATCGAAATTCTGTAAATAATACGTCATTCATAACTCATAACCATAACCATAAGCAAGACAGATTGTAATTAAAACACCATTTGGGCGTCTCGCTCTACAGTTTTCTCCCTTGCTTCCTTGCCTGCTGAGGCTCGCGGTCGATCCGTCGTCATATGATATGAACATAAATCAATTTTTTGTCGCCTTTAACCCGGCCGATCGATAAACATAAACGCGAGCATAAACGTTTTACCACTGTTTTTTATTGCGATTAGCAAGCAAGTCTCGCATATTTCTTTCTTTCTACACTTCTTAATAAATACCTCTTAATTTCCAATACATAACACATAATGTACATAAAGTAGGGACAAGAAATCAGACGACAGACGTCATCAAGAGTAATGACGTCATAAACATAGTATGTTTATAAAGTACCCCAAGAACGATTATAATTTCCTGATAGTATAGGCAACCAACGACGCAGTTGTGCAATGAAGTACTGCAAGTTTGATAAAACCGTAGATGATTGTGCGTAAGAAGTGTAATGTAAAACTAATTTTGTTCTTTTTTTAATATTTATTTGTACAGCAAGTCCACAATAACAATACTACACTGTGATAAACATGCTATGAATTAATATTACAAATATAATTTTTATTTATTTTTTGTATGAGAAGCGTACAATACTTATCAATATAACATGCAATGTATAGAATGTATGATCATAATCTACATAACTAACTACAAACTACATAATTTCTACAATATGTATAGACTACATACTACATTATGACTATATACTATATTATGACTACACCATGCACTATATCACAATATAATTTAAGCCTAGAAACTACAACATCAAAAAACTGTAATATTTATTTATTTATTTAATGGGTACACATGATCAACCAACAGGCAAGCCCAATTACAGGTTGACACGAATAAAAACAAATACAAATAAACAAGTTGTGATGCAAACATACCCAATTCCCCAAATTACAATAAATTTATTACAATTAGAAAATAATCAAGATCATGATCATATACATCGCAACTATAACTTATTCATACTACTAGAATAGTTCGGTTTTATGAATTAATATTCAATTTTATAAAAGTTTTACAAAAATTATGAAAAACTAAGACAAAAAAATCTTACAAAAATTATAAAAGATTGTACAATTTTACAAAGACTATAGATGTTTAGTATGGGAATGTATTTATTTAAACGAAAATCTGATTTTAATTGTATTAAATCCATGAACTTAAGAAATCTGTTGTGTTTAAAAAAAAATTATATAGGTGCAAAGGCTTGGTTTAACTTCCTTTTAGGCACTGCAAGTGAAATGCAAAAGATGTCGATATCCCCAGCAGACATTGTAATTTTTCATCATCCTCCAAAACGGTGAATTAAGAGTTGCATTAGTGCTAGAAAATTCAGGTTTAAATAACCGGAAATTTCTAGCACTAAACTGTGGCACGTTAAAAAGTATATGTGAAATTAAATCAGAACAATTAAACATATTATTTATAATTATTATTCTAAGAATAAAACCAAGCATAGTTGTGACTGTTAAGGGATCGATATACAAAATAAATGTAAAATATAGATGAATATAAGAAGTATAACAATTAAACAAATTTTACAAGTCATTGTCACTACTAACATCACCATCGCTACTGCTATCGGTATCTTCATTTAAATTTATTATTAGGGGACATACTTCTTCCCTGTCAAACCCAATTTCTCTTTCCCACCATCTTTTGATTTCCTTTTCGGTGTGCTCTATGGTATTTGACCATATCTGTGGTGTTACCGTTTCTAATGCTTCTTTCCACATTAGTACTGCTTTCTCCGTACCATAGCCATCTCTACCGATGTGTTTACTATAGTACGTCTTTGTGATTCCCCAAATATTTTCAATTGCATTAAATATGCAATGATATGGGGGAAGTCGTAAGATTTTATGGCCATATTTTTCTGCCAACTGGTCGGCAACATATAACTTCGGAGGCTTATTTCTAAAAACATATACCGAGATAAATATAATTATAACAAGTTATTTTCTTAGTCACATACCGTGATACTAGGTCTAATAATTGAATTTTCAATGAAGTATCTTCAAATTCAATACCATGGCTTTGCAGCCACTCCTTTATTTGAGTTATTGTCCAACTGGTGTTTGGTATTTTTTCCACCAGAGTGTTATGGTAAGGCGCATTGTCCATCACTATAATAGAAGGTTCTTCTAAATTTTTTAGTAGTTGTTCTTCTAGCCAAGTTAAAAAGTTTTCATGGTTCATTTCCTCATGATAATCAGGATTTTTCGTTTTTGACGAAAATACTAAAGAGGCTCCAGGAATAAACCCTCTTCTGTTTCCTGCGTGTAACACAATGTACCTGAAAACGCATAGCTGTAAGCAAATAAGTACTACACTTTAATAAATCTAAAATATATACCTATGTCCATCAACCTTTATTCTTTTGACACTTTTCGTATTGTCATCCTGCCAGGATCTTAAAACTGTACCATTTTCAAACACCCATGTCTCATCAATAAACTCAAATTCCAATGGACGGTCTGAATTTAAGTTTCTAACATACGATTGCAGAAACTGTGCTCTTGCAAATGCAACGTGGGCTAGTTCCATTAACCCCCTACGAGGGTCATCCTTCTTCCATCGAAATCCTATGTCCCTTAAAACGCAACCTAAGGCCCCTTTCAGACGAAACGACTTTTCGTCGTGCGCCGTATACGGCACAGTGCCGTGCATTCCAAAGGTGCGCCGTAGAGCACACGACTTTTCGCCGTGAACATGACGGCGTGTTATAGGCCGTAAGGTATCAGGGTGTTTGTATATCGCTAGACAGCTTGTAACTTCATTAATAATAGATAGTGAAAAAACTTTATTCTTGTTTTAAATGCCAGTATTCAGCCTATAAACTGTCATAAATCAGTTTAAGTCATGGCTTCCTATTTTTGCGACACGACTTTGGTTTTTTTAATGGAACACCCCACCCCGTATATTGATAGGTATTTGAAATAAGCGTAAAAATACTTTGACAGATGCTCATACAAAAATTTTAGAACTCATTATTTTTTTACTTCCTTTTACTATAAAGGAAGTATTGGATTCACCCCAAAAATTCGAAATTGAGTTTTCAACGGATCTTCACGTTTTAGAGTCCCCTGATCCCAAAAAACATATTTTTTTTCATTGGTCTGTCTGTCTGTCTGTCTGTGAACAGAATATCTAAAAAACGGAAAGAGGTATGGCATTGAAACTTCATATATAAGTTTTGTGTACTATGTAGATACGACAGCAAGCTTTTGAAGAAAATCGCATAACCGGAAGTAGGTGTTTACTCTTGTGATTTTTCAGTTTTTTTCGATTTTTTCAAAAACGGCTCTAACGATTTTTTTTTAACTTTACATTTTTATTACATTTTTAATGTGTATTGATGTGAGATAGTTGATTTTCTAGTTGAATACTTCTAAAATGGGTTTCTTTTGTTTTTTTGTCTATTTTTTTTATTAACTCTTATTTTAAATAGAACACCCGGTATATTATTACATTTTTGAAATCAGCTTGAAATTCTAGAGAAAATTTGTCTCTTCAACTAACGCTCTATTTTGTACCGTTTTTGCAGAATTTGTAATTTTTGAAAATTTTTGACAAATGCTTAAAACATTTAAAATCAAATTTTTGGCTAATTATAAGATCACTGTAAAAGGAAGTTGTGTGCGTGTATCACACCAGATTTTTTAAATTAAAAAAATTTTAGTTCAAGTAGGCCATGACTTACACAAAATTATTAAACATCGAACAAGGAAAGCAAAAGAAACTCGACTTGGCTCCAAATATTCCTTATGGTCGAATTATCGCATCAAACGCACTAAAACCATTTAATACTTTGTTTTTTAAATGGAACAATATGAGTTTCATTAAACAGGTGAAAATTACAACAAAAAACTTGCCAACAATGATCCATATTCGCCATTTCATTTCGCCTTTAAAAAATTATTTTATTTTAAATATAATGTGAACATAATTATTTCATTTAAAAAACATAGTTTTCAATTGTTTTATTACGTGTGCTGCGATAATTCGTCGATGAGGAAATCCAGGTAAACTTTCTTTTGCATTTCTTGTTCGATTGTTAGTGATTTTGGGTGTCATGGACTAATTTGGGCATTTTTAAAACAAAATAATAACTTTCCAAATTTTATTTTAAGCATACTACCACAGCACTGATTTAAAATATTTAAAAATGTACAGGGTGTTCCATTAAAAATACGAAAGTCGTGTATCGGTACGCAAAAATAAAAGGTCATGGTTTAAATTGGACTACAATTTGTTGGCTACGCACTGGTATTTAAAACAAAACGAAGTTTTTTCAATATCTCTATTATGAGCGATGTTATGATTTATAAACACCCCGTATGTATCTCACTTTTCAGTATTGTGTAATAGATGACTGAGAATGACTCGATTACATTAGAATGTTAATAGCAACATTCGAATAAAGTGCAAGAACAACTCATTAGACGAAATACCAATATGAGAGACGCCATCTCAGCGGCGGAAAGTCGTTCCGTCTGAAAGGCTCCATATCCCACAATGTATATAAAGACGCCGTGTACGGCACGGCGCCGTGTCCGAGCTTGATAAACGCCGTGGTGTTCACGGCGGCCGTGTACGGCTTAAGTCGTGGCCGTCTCGTATGAAAGGCTCCATATGAATCAATAGTCTTCAAAATGCACGGCACTGTGTCGTACACGGCGCACGGCAAAAAGTCGTTTCGTCTGAAAGGGGCCTAAGGATGATTTGCCACCTTGAAAAATGTCGCGTTCTTTTAATTTTTGCAACAGTGTCTAGCTTGTTACGTGTTGTTCTAAAAAATTACAATAATTTACAATTATACTCTGTTCACTATGGTCCCGGATTGTCAAAAATGACGTATTATGGTAGCACTGTTGAATTTCTATTGGTTTTTTTGTTACTACTAGGTTGGAAGCTAAAGAAATTAAAGACGCATCCAGATCAAAATGGTTAAGAACGGGGAAAATGGAAGATAAGGAAAAGTACGTGTACGACAGGAATATTGCAAACAATTTATGCAAAACAAAAAAAAACCAATGGGTGAACCAAAAACTCACGGATGTCGAAAATGAAAATTTGCAAAACAATAACAAATTATTTTTCAAAAAAATGAAAGAGTTATATAAGAAGCCTACAATTAGACCAAGAGGCTTTAAAAGCAAAGAGGGGAAAATAGAATGTGAAGAAGAGAAGGTCAAAACGATCTGGGTAGATTATTTTCGGGAACTGCTATATAAGGATAGTGAACAGGGGCTACAAATAATTAGCAACCAACAAACACGCAGGGGAAATCACGAAAAGGTAACTCAGCCTACATATAAAGAGGTAGAAAATGTGATTCTAAAACTAAAGAAAAACAAAACAGCAGGTCCAGACAAAATAGTTTCAGAGTTTATAATCTATGGAGGCAAAGAAATGTACGAACAATTAGCAAACCTGATTGTAGAAATATGGAAAATAGAAGTAATGCCTATGGAATGGACGCAAGCACATATCATTCCACTGTACAAGAAAGGTGACCAAACAAATTGCAGTAATTATAGGGGTATTACACTACTCAACACTGCATATAAAATCCTTGCAATTATAATAAAAAATAGATTACAGCCGTACTCAGAAAACATTTTAGGGGAATACCAGCAAGGCTTTAGACCAGGTAGAAGTACTGTCGATGCAATCCACATACTACAGAGAATCGTCGAAAAAAGTTATGAACATGGAATAAATCTTCACATAATATTTATCGATTTCAAACAAGCATTCGATTCAATCAAAAGAAGTAAATTGATCTCAGAACTAGTAAACTTTGGAATACCCCTAAAATTAATACATCTCATACAACTAACTTTAATAGATAATAAAATAGCAGTCCGATTGCAAAACCTAACTACGGAATTTCTCAGTGTAAATAAAGGAGTCAAGCAGGGAGATCCGCTCTCTACTATGTTATTTAACCTTGTACTAGAAGCAGTAGTTAGGAAGCTTGGAATGGACGGTACTATTACCAACAAAATGACACAAATCATAGCGTACGCCGATGATGTAGTTATTGTCAGTAGAACAAAAGAAGCATTAATACGGTCGGTGGAAAACTTAAGCCAAGAAGCAAAAGAATATGGGCTACAAATTAACGAAAATAAAACCAAATATATGTTTTGCGGGAAAACCGAATTAGATAATAACAGGGACCTAGAAACTGAAAATTATGTATTTCAGCGAGTACGCTGCTTTAACTATTTAGGCTGTATTATTGCAAGCAAAAGTGAACACAAACAAAAAATTAATCAAAGATTACAGAAAGCAAATAGAGCATATTTTAGTAACAGAAGCCTACTTCTTAGTAAAAGGTTGAGTAAAAAAACCAAAATTAGAATCTATAAAACCATGATCAGACCAATAATAACATACGCAGCAGAGACCTTATCATTTACCAAGATAGAAGAAGAAGCCCTAAGAAAATTTGAACGAAAAATGTTAAGAATAATATTAGGCCCGATCAAGGTAGAGGACAACCAACACAGGCAGAGAATGAACTTTGAACTGAAGAAAGAAATGGCAAATGAAGACATCATAAACTTCATAAAAGCACAGCGTCTGAAATGGTTTGGCCACATTATGAGACAAACTGATCAAAAGCCCCTAAAAAAGATAACACAATGGCTACCAGAACTTACTAGAACTAGAGGCAGACCGATGTTAAGATGGAAAGATGAAGTTACACAGGATTTACACGAGTTGGGGGTAACAAACTGGTGCAACTTGGTGCAAGACCGCAGTGTGTGAAGAAACATAGTGAAAAGTGCTAAAACTCACCCAAAATTATAATTATAATTGTTTTTTAAACTAAAATAACAATAAGTAATAAGGAGTGATTCACCTTAAAGTGTCCAAATGAATCAGTCGAGCATCGGAAGATGCGGCCATAATCCTCCAGGGTTGCAGTGCCGAAGAAGAAGAACTAGGTTGGACAAAGCAAAAGTGTAATTTTGAAAATTTGGGATTTTGTTACCTGGCAATTTTTGTTTATTTTTGCTCAAATCAGTTCGAAATATAACCTATAATTTATAGTTTTGACATTAGTAGCTTTATTAATTATTGTTTCTAGTTACCCATAGCTTGACTTAAAAGTATTAACCATGATATAAAGGATTGTTTTTAATTTGATTTTGACATTGACAATCCGGGACTATAGTGAATAGAGTATAATTTAAAAAACTACCTAATGATAATATAATCATTTATTTATTACTCGAAATGTAAGTTTAAGCTTGGAATACCACATACCGGGTGGCCATAAATATCTGATATCACATTACCTTTGGAATCAACACCGCTTTATTAAAGTGATGAATCCAACTAAACTAAATGTCATTAATGTCAACACAACTAAAATTCCTATCTGTCAAAAATTATTACAGATTGCAATAAGTAATGGAGTTAGAACAGGAGATTTTTATAATCGAGTCGTAGGCTAAACTGCAGAATCTGGGGCACATTCCCCTCCTCTTATTGCATTTTATTACATTATATAGGTACCAATACTTATCGTAATTGAAATATAATGCTAACCAACATTTATAAGTAGCTAATTCCATGGCTACCGAGATCTCAGATATTTATGGCCACCTGGTATTTTAAGGCATATGTAAGAAAATATAGTTTCAGATTTTTTCAATATTGTGATACTTACTGGTTTCATACATTTCATAAATAACATTCCGTATCGCAGTTGAGTGAAAATCATCCACATCTTTCACAGGTTTGCGACGAGGTCTCTTTTTCTTTGGGGTGCGAAGAACTTCGTTGCTTTTAACAGCTTGTGAACCTGATGATACGGCAGATCTGCTCAGTTGTAATGCATTTGCAACCCTCTGAAATTACAAATTACATGTTATGCTTAAAATTTCTACTAAATCTTTTATTCACATACCTCTCTAACTGCAGCAAGTGGAAGTAATGGCCCTAAATTATCTCGTTCACGTTCGAAATAACTTATCAACTTGGCAACAAGTTGCTTGGATTGGCTACTCAATGGTTTAGGCATGTTAAAGAGTAGAACTCAACACTAAAACGCAGGTTTTGTTCTGAAAAGAACAGTTTTTCGAACACAGAAACACACTTAACCTCAACAGTCAACACACGCGCAGCAGGTTCGATACTATCGATCGAATACAAACATAAACGTAGTGTTAGTGATATTTTATCACCAACGCTGAAGCGTTAAAGTCTCTGGCACATTTACGTTTTTTATTTATTATTCATCATAAAAGCTAAATGTACATTAAATTGTTAATTTTCCATTGATAATTGATTAAGCTTAAACCAAACGCATGATTTAAAATGAGCTGTAATGAAGAAAATAAATATCGGTTTTGTAAATCTAATGGTGGTATTTATGACGTCACTAAAATTTGCTTGGTGACGAGCGTCGTCTGATTTCTTGTCCCTACTTTATTATGTTTTGGTCATAGATCGGAAGAATGTAGGAGTAATCGAGCTAATGCAGAATAGCGAGTCATAAAACTCAAACAAATACAACAATATATTATTAATTATTATTATATTATTATAAACTGCCAGAAATCGAAAACAATAAAGGTGTATCCAGATATATTTCATTCCACAATTACTTATTGCACAAACTCCTTAGAAATCAAATAAAAATCATTTATACAATTATTATAATTAACGATTAACTGAGTTCCTCTGCTATCTGCAAGTTACGATGCCGATGCAGATGACGCTGAACCGCGTAACCGGCGAAATCGAAACGAATCGAGAGCCAAATGTATTCGAATGATTATTCAAATAATCATTCGGTTATTAATATCATTCGAATGCAAATATTTCGGTTATGAAAATTGTCCGGTTATTCCCATCACTAATTGTAATTCCTAGATATACGCATATTTTTACTCCCTCTAGTTGTTTTCATTCTATTTGTATTTGTAGTCTTTCGTCTATCTGATCTTTTGCTATATGTAACATTTTGCAGGCTATATATAGATCCCTATTCTTTTCGAGCATGTTTTCTATCACTGTCCTAATTGTGTATATGTGATCTTATGGTTGTCGTCCTGGTCTGAATGCCCCTTGTTCTTCCTCAATTTTGTTCTCAGTTTCCGCCCTTAGTTGTTTTTCGATTAACCTGGAGTAGATTTTTAAGGCTACCACCGACAGGCAGATGGCCCTGTAGTTGTCGCAGTTAGTTGAGTCACTGCTTTTGTATATCGGGACTATGATATTCTGTTTCCATTCTTCTGGAATTTTTTCTATGTGCCATGCTTGTTTATAGATTCTCGTTAACCATTTTACTACAGCTTGTCCGCCTTTCTTTAATAGTTGAGGGGCTATTTCGTCTATTCCCGCTGATTTTCCATTCTTGGTTTTCTTCAGTGCGTTAACTACTTCTTCTTCCGTGATCGGTACCTCCTCTTCTTCTTCTATGTGTATTTCGTTGTTTATGCCTTGATTTATTCTTTCATTTGTTTGTCTTTCCATTTCATCTTCGAATTTTCCTGCATAGTGTTCTTTCCAGGTCTCTAATATGTCTTTATTTTCGGTTTGTAGCTCTCCCCTTTTATTTTTTACGTTTCTCATCTGGTTAGATCGGTTCCCTTCGAGTCTCGTTACCACGTTCCAGAATTGTTTTTAGTTTTCCATGTAGTTTTCTTCTATTTTCTGACCGAATTCTGCCCATGTTTCCCTTTTCACTTGTTTTATTTCTGCTTTGGTTTCGTTTCTTTTTTCGTTATATTATTCTTCTATCCGATGCTCTTCCTGTTCTCACGTATGTTTTCCAATCCTCCTTTTTTGCTTTTACTTTTACTTTGACTTGGTCGTTCCACAATTTTGTTCTTTTCTTATATTCTCCTTTCACTGTTTTGACGCCACACACTTCTTTTGCAGTATTTGATATGATCTTCTATTTATATCTATATTTTCTACCCATGCTGTATCTAGTTCTTCTTCTTTACTGTTTAGTTTTTCTGTTAACTTAGTTTCGTATTTTTGTTGTTTGGAAGGGTCTGCTAGTGCCTCTATGTTTATTTTTGTGTATGATTTGGGGGGTTCTTTCAGTGGTTTTCGTATGTTTGTGTCCATTATAACTAATCTGTGATTTGTATTTAACTCTGCCCCCCTTATTGCTTTTACAACATTTACTGCATACCTTAGATTCCTGGTATAAGTTATGTAGTCAATCATGCTTTTGTGTCCTAGTTCTGGGGCTTCAAAAGTTATTTTGTGGATTGTTTTGTGATTAAACCATGTATTTCCTATTAGTAACTGATTTGTTATACAGCAGTCTATCATTCTTGCTCCGTTGTCGTTGATTTCCCCTTCCAGTCCATGTTCTCCCATTGTGGCGAATCCGTTTTCCTTCTCCTTCCCTATGTGGGCGTTCCAATCTCCCATTACTATGACGTGTCTATTGGAATTTTGCATTTTTTCTATGGTTCTCTGTAGATCTTCATAGAACCTTTCTTTTTCATCCACATGGGCATTTTCTGTAGGTGCATAGATCTGTATTATCCCTACTTTCTCTTGTAGTAGTAAGTTCATTGTTATTATTCTGGTATTTACTGCTTACCCACTTGGTTACCCTGCGTTCCAATTCTTCTCCTATTATTATTCCTACTCCTTCTACGGCTCTGCTGCCTATTGGTGGTCCCGAGTATCTCGTTTTGTATTCTTTATCCATTATTTTGATGCCATTTCCTTTCTTTTTACCTCTATGCCTAGGATGTGAATCCTATATTTCTGTATCTCCTCTATTATCTCGCTTTCTTTTCCTGTTAAAGAGTTTATGTTCCACGTTTCCACGTACCGTATCTAATCCTGTTCCTTGCCAGTTGTCGTCTTAATGTCTGTCCTGTTCCGAGGCTTTTGTTAGTTGTATCCATAAAAGTATATTTTATATTTTGTTTTATATCCAATTGCGTATCTTAGTCCGTATCTATATTCAAGTCCTATTCTCGCGGTTGTCTTGATGGCTCAATATCACATTCTCTGGATCTTTGTTGTATTAAGTATCTTCGTGTGAGGGATCATCTCAGCGACGGTTATGAAGATTTTAGTCACCATTGCCTCGTTAGTTTTAAATAGGGTGCACCACGTGAAGGTGAGGTTGGTAGTTGGGCTAGAGAGGCTTTATCATTCGCTTCTTCGCCCCTTACACCCCATGTACACTATAATATGTATGTTAATTCATAGATCCATGAGTGTGCAGTCTGTTCTAGAATCCGTGTGGTCACCGCTTGTAAATTTAAATTCCTACCAAACTATTTAAAAATGCCGACTTTTTCCTTGCACAGCCTAGTAGACGGTTTTTCTATATCTTACCAATAACAAGCATAGTACGTACTATTAGTATTACGTATAATTTCTAACTTTAATAGTGCACCTTATTTTTACTTCCTTTTACAGTAAAGGAAGTATTGGATTTACCCCAAAAATTTGAAATTGAGTTTTCAACAGATCTTCACGTTTTAGAGTCCCCTGAACCCAAAAAACATATTTTTTTGCATTGGTCTGTGTGTCTGTGAACAGAATATCTCAAAAACGAAAAGAGGTATGGGGTTGAAACTTCATATACAAGTTTTGTGTACTATGTAGATGCGACAGCAAGCTTTTGAAGAAAATCGCATAACCGGAAGTAGGTGTTTACTCTTGTGATTTTTCAGTTTTTTCAATTTTTTTAAAAACGGCTCTTAATGATTTTTTTCAAACTTCTCATTTTTATTACACTTTTAATGTATATTGATGTGAGATAGGTGATTTTCTAGGTGAATACTTCTAAAATGGGTTTCTTTTGTTTTCTTTTCTAATTTTTTTATTAACTCCTATTTTAAATAGAACACCCGGTATATTATTACATTTTTGAATTCAGCTTAAAATTCTAGAGAAAATTTGTCTCTTCACCTAACGCTCTATTTTGCACTGTAAAAGGAAGTTGTGTGAGTGTATCACACCAAATTTTTATGTTTCAAGATGTATTTTAAAAGTTAAAACGGTTTCATCAGTTTGTTGTATTGTTACTGTTCATGGTGGCTTTGCTTAATTGGCAATGTTCTTTTGTTTATTTTTTTGTGTTGATTTGGCAAAATATAAAAAAAATATTATTTAAGTCAATGATTTTTATAATTAAATTACTCCATTGAATTCTATTTTAATGAAATGATTTAAATCTGCTCAACCCTGCTCAGACCTCAGACTATTTGAATTTGCTATGACTCAGTAAACGTGTATTATGTAGGCAGGTAGTAAATGACCCCTTAAGAAAATAATCTACTAAGGAATGTAGTTCTTGCTGTTAGTTTAGTAGGCAGGTAAGAAGCTTTTGCCATAATGGTGGCATTTGCAGGTTTATGAAATTTTGCCAGGAAATGTATTCTTCTTAAAGTAAATTTTATCCTTTTCCTCATTTACGTTTGTAAACCTCTCTGTGTATTTGTACGTGAAATCAGTACGTTGCTAGAAACCGTGCATCCAATATTTGTAATTTATTATAATCAACCACAATCCGCAAAACTACTGAAATTCATCATGAGCTGGTAAAGTTTATCAGGTAGATGAAAAGGAATGAGGAGGGGGGGGGGGGGAGTATCAATATTTTAGTACTGTCGGAGTCGGATTCAAACTACTAAAATATCAGGAGTCGAAGTCGGATTTTTTTTAACGACTCCACAGCCCTGCTTAAAACCAAACTGAGTTGACATTATTAGGACACTTTCTAAAGATAAGTGTAATTTTTGGTTTAATACCACTTGCAATTTCGGCACTGTCAAATATTGCAAATTAATTATTGTCAATTGATTTATAAAGAGGAATAGTTTTGACATTAAAATTTAAAAAATTAAAAATAAAGCAAGAAAGCCAATAACTTATTTTTTTTAATTCTGCAATACTTGCACGGTAAGTTGATCATTATTATCAAACTTTTCTTACTGTACTAGTCTTATCGGGTTAATGGGATTTGCAAGCTCTTAGCTTTCCAACATTTTAAATTTATTATTTTCAATTTATAATGATTTTTTCATTTTTTGTAATAGAATATGTAGAAGATTGCAGATGCACAAAACTGAACAATTAAGCTTACTTGTTTTCCTTAATTCACTAACTATTTTGATTTAAACAATATATGCATAAGATACTACAGGCAGACCTCGCCGTTTGCGGGGGTTACTTTCCAGAAGAATGCCGCGAAGCTCAAAACCGCGGTGCGCAAGTAAACACATAAATGATAAAAACGGGGTTAGGTTCCATTAACTAGATTTATTTATACCGGGTGAACATAAATGATTGTGATTTTTTTTCTTAGGTTGGCACTGTAAGTCTATGTCAAATTCGAGATTAGCAGGTTAGTGTCAGTTTTTGTCAAAATTGACATAAAACCTAACATGCTAACCTCGAATTTGACATAGTCTTACAGTGCCACCAACATAAACAGTGCCAACCTAAGAAAAAAAATCATTTATGGTCACTCGGTACTATGCAACCTCAAAAAATAAAAAAATACATAAACGTGCGTATACAAACTAAAATTCCATACATAACATAAGTCTGCCACTTGAATCTAGAGCTCGAATGTCCATTTCTTTATTCAAGTTATAATTTTACAATTTATTTCAGGTCCGATTTGGTAATAAGAGATTCAAAGGAATAGGCTCGATAACGTTGGCAATTCCATCCGCGAACGGCAAAAAAAAAAAGGGAGCACATAAGTGCCCCGCGTAAAATCAAATCAGCGAAACCGAAACGAAAACCGCGAACGTAAGGTCTGCCTGTATTATGAACGATCCGAATATTTTTTTAATTGTATACGTAAATACAGCTTAATTTTTCTCTACCTGTATGACAGTAAAGCTTACCGTGACCAATCATAACATTTTTCTATCACATAAATGCTGCTTTATACTTATATCACAGTTTTGATTGTATAAACAATTTTTTTGTAGTGAAATCTTCGTTAGTTTTAAAGTCGTAATTCACACGATGCCAGTTGTACACAATACCTTAATTCTTCTGGCTGACATGTGAAGTCTGGAGTTGACCCCTCTATAAAATATATGTGTTCAGGGTGGAGCTTATAGTGGACTGTATGATTTATAATTTGGACAATTACAGGGTACGTCTTAGGGGTGCAGGAATTAAAAAGGGTTGCAAACCAACGGTTTTGCGCAGTCTGACACAAGATGATTTAGTAGACTTTGTTCCGTTGGAGCAGAGGTTCGGGAATACAGAAACAGATGTCAAACTGTATTGATTTAATGACTAGAAATTTCCTATTTATATACATAAAACTATGACGTAAATTACAAAGGTTCACTTTATTTGCCCTAGTTCAACTCGCATTTCCACTTGTGTGTTTAATTTCATAACAAACAGTGATAGCAAGTCTGCATAATTGCAGCTTGTTCACCGGGTCATTCGAGCAATGCTGACAGAATTTAATTTAAAAGCTAAAATTATGTTTTGGTTCCTAAACAATATGTGAAACTGCTACTAGTATTTCTAGGCATACATTTGAAATTAATTTATTGAAATCATTCCATGTATTTCACGATTAAATTTGTATTTACATTTGTTACAGATGAATTAAAGGGCGGTCAAATAAAAGTCTCAGACTTCAAGAAAGCAGCAGAAACAAGTAAGTTAACCTCCATTTACAGTAACGGGTGTCTTTTAAAATTTGACGTCGAACTTGGCTGAAAACATTCAAAGTAACTTTAATAAACAATAAATTTCCACCAAAATATAAACAAAGAAACTTAATCAACTGTAATTAGCAATTAGTAATTTAACAAATCTGATTATAAAAGTAAGGTTAGGTATGTTTTGCGGTATGTTCACAATGAACGTTTTTAGCCAACATCAACGTCAAATTTAAAAAAAACACATTCTATTAAAATAGTAAAATAATAAGTTATATCTTTGACAGTCTCAATTTTATTCTGATTCAGATAAATCATTTGTTTCCCTATAAATAGCTTCTTATTTAGAGCAAGATTCAAATGAAAAGACACCAGTGTCATAGCTGCGCTAAAGTTGATTTTGTGTCAGACGGGTCCACTACGTAAGTAAAAGGGTAACCTTCTCTTTGACAGTAGCGTCGGCTAAATATATTTTTCGGTATTTATAAAGTTTTCTACCTGGATCGCAAAACGCCGACAAACATTAGCTGTTTATTGTTTTCTAAGTTTTGTTTGTGAGCTTTGTTCGATTAAGCGTGGCGCGTGTATTTTATTCTGTAGTTTTTGTAAATTTTCTGAATTGCGATGTTGTGGTCCTTTTTCAAAAGCAAATAAACGCTGTCAATGACTGAAGGTTAATGATAGCCGTCGGTGACGTCACTTACTGGTGTCTTTTCATCTCAATCCTGCTCTAGCATTGGTGGTGCTTTAAATTGAATTTAATGTCCAATGACTTCATGTGTTCAAGTTATTTTTAGAACCCAGAATAATGTATTTGTGGGTTTCTGGAACCCATAATAATAACCTATAGATACTTTTATTCTAATTTTCTGGTACGCCGACGAATCTACAGTGATTGCTTTGCTTATGAGATATGGTTATGGTGCAAGGTACAATTTCTTCCGTTTTGGTTTCTTTTGTATAATTCTTTCCGAATTCGACGGACAGTATCAAAGCAAAATCAAAGGCGAAATGTAATGTGTCAATGCAACTCTTTTCAGTAAAAAACAGGAAATGTTAGAAGCATGATCGGAGTTATTTTAAATTATGTTGTAATAAAATATTTATCATTGTTTACCTAGCTACGTATTTGTGGATATCTTGATAAAACTGATAGTAGGGCATCCAATCCCGAAGGAAAATTGAAATCCCGGGATTCGGGACTGTGAAAAGTAGAATCCCGGGATTAATCCCGGGATTTTCAAATTATGAATATATCCTAAAATTTATACGGAAAATTTGAGTAATAATTTTTATTATTTTAATTCGGGTGTAAACAGATACAAAGATATTAAAATTTAACATAAAAAATATAAAAAGAATAACTTATCAATACTTTAAATCTTAAATAGCATTTTTTCTATGTTCACTGAAAAAAGCACGCATAAATGAAAGTCTGTCTAAGGTTTTATCTGCAAGTGACAATCGGAATTTGGTACAGAAAACAGCAGCGGCCGAAAATGCACGTTCCGGTTCAACACTGGTAGGAACAATCGTTAATAGAAATTCATAAGCTAATTGAAAGTTGTGTCCACGAATACCTTCTTTTTTAAAAAGTGACATCTCTTCTTTAAGAACATCCGGGTCTTCTGTGGAGAGACTGAAACTAGATCGAGCTGGTTCCATACTTTGTTTTATAGTTTCCTTCAATGTATCTTCCAGTGACATTGGTTCATCATCTGCTTCTTCAGCTCTGTTTCTTGTAATAATTTGAGCTAATGTTAGGTTTAGGTCATCTTCATCATCATCATCATTTTTCTCACTATCATGAGCAACAACATTAGCATTAATCAGTGATTCAGTGTCAGTTCCTTTTTCGCAAATCGGATCGTGTTTCACTAGTCTTGTTATTAAAGCTTTTATAGTTTGTCTTACAGATGCTTCTTTCGGGATGTCAAATAAATGGTCATTCTCTTTCTCCTGGTAATTATGCAGATATCTTAGAACGCCCGACAGATTTTTGTTGCGGCGCTCCGATATTCGATTTTTTAATGCATCTTTCATGTCATTACTCAAATTTGAATTTGAGCAACCTAGTTGTTGCAGTACAAATTTCAAAGTAGCATCTGCTGTAATAAGATTTGCGTCCCGTTGACATAAAGTTTCCACAGCCAGTTTTAGAGGTTTTAGGACATTTATTATTCCCGCAACAGCTTCAAATTCGTTTTTCACAAACATTATGGAACTCCTTAAATCGATTAAGGCTTTTTGTACGCAGTCCTTTAAGACTATAAATCTTTCCAACATATCGAGAAGACTGTTCCATCTTGTTTTGGTATCCAAGATAAGAGAAATTTCTTTTCCATGCTTATTTTTGACATATTCCTGAAGGGTGCAATTATTTACAGGTGAACGTCTAAACAACTTAACAGTTGATCTCACTTTTGCAATCAGTTCTTTAATATTATAATTATCTGTTAAATCAAATGCATCGCTGTCATTTACAGAATCCACAACATTAATTATATCATCTGAATTGTCATCCTCGTTCTCAGTGCCGGCATCATCGTCTTCCATATCGTCTCTATCGGTGTAGACATAGATGTAACTGTTGTTTTATTTCGCTTGTAAAGAACATCAACAACAGCCAGTTGAATGCCATGGGCAAAACACAGCTAATGATAGGGCTCTATTAATCTTCCAACGCGAGTCATAACACTGGCACCATCAGTTGTTATACATACTATGTCGTGGCTTAATGAAAGTTCAAATTCTTCTAAGCGCTTTTCTAATAAATCAATACAGTTTTCAGCTGGCATTGAACCTGAAATTCTTACCATTCCGGTATTCCAAAATTGCGAATTTGAACTATGCACATTGATATTTAAATATCGTTTATTAGCCAAGGATGTCCATTCATTAAATGTGAGACTGAAACGTTTTCCCTTCTCTTTTTGTCCTGTTATTGTACCAGTGCAGTAATCTTTAATTTTATCGCTGTATTGCAAAACTCTGTTTTTAATTGTTGTTGGAGAAGTCGGTATATCATGTCCTATTGCCTTTAAACATTTTCTTAAATCTTTAGAGGTAACAAATACTTTAAACGGAAATCCATCCAACGAAGTCATGCGGGCAAGAATTGCGTTAAGTGTATTGTCATTGTGAAGATCCAAAAAGTCAATTTTTCTCTGCTTCATTGGAAGAGGTCGAGGTGGTGAAACATTATCATCTAATTTGGATTTTGAACTCTTAGAAATTAAGCTGAGATCAATTTCATGAATACATTTTAAGTGGGTTCGTAACCCTTTCGTCGAGCCGCCTTTGGTTTTCAGTACGCTGTTGCACCTTTTGCACTTTGCGGTTTCTCCTCCAGCAGCTTCCACCAAGAAGTAATGCCATGCAGAATTGAACTCTTTACTTTTTGTGGAATGTTCAGTATATTTCGATTTCGCATTTAATGAGGATGGAGCATCCATATTCAGAGTTTAGAATAAGTACGGTAATACCTACATACAATACAAGGTATTGTAAACTGGTTTGTTTTTAAAAATAATTTCAGCGCAAAACTTACTGCTAAATATTTGCGGTAGGTAACTGTAGTCCCTCTTGCACTAGACCAACAGATCAACACAACACGTAACAGCACTAACAGCAGCAGCAAACAAATTAATAATACAATGACAATTTAGTACAGGCTGGATCTGAATGGTTCTGTGGTTCCCCGCGTAATTTACCAACCAACTGCGCCTAGCTGAAAATTCTGTGAGTGAATCCCCGAATTTTACATCAAATTAAATTATTAAATTTCATCGGAATGCGTAGCTGTATTTTATGACGCGATCCTGCATCTCACGCGGTTCAATGCGCAATGTAAATTAAATCCCGCAAATCCCGGGATATTTAGCCTCCGAGTCCCGGGATTTCGGGATTCAAAAAGCATGCGTGATCCCTGGATCCCGGGTTTTGAAATCCCGGGATTGGATGCCCTAACTGATAGGGTGATTGTACCGATCTTAAACGATGGTTAACAAATGTTACGGAAGAATACTGAGTCATGAAGTACCTACTTACACTTTATTCACTGATTCGAGATAGTAAAACCTGCAGTAAATTGATTACTAATATGATTTTATTAAAATTTAAATTAAATGATGTACCGAGTGATTTTTTAAAAACTCAATTGCAGCAGGCTCTGAATATCCTGAATCAGTTGGCAATTCTGAAATGTATTGTTGGTGAGACTGTAAGTCTATGTCAAATTCGAGGTTAGCAGGTTAGGTTTTGCGTCAGTCTGTGTCAAAACTCTGTATGTATAATACAGTGGTTGTTATATTTTGTCAAATTTGACACTGTTTTTGTAAAACTTGAAATTGTAAAATAGTGCGATACATATATGTACTGTCAGTGTCATATTTAAAAAAAAAATTCTTGACTATACCTCAAAAATAATGTGTTTTTTATTAGACTGTGCTGTAATTTAATTGTGAAAAATAGCAGTGGTGCCAACATAATGTCAGTTTGACAGTGCAGATGTCAAGTAAATGGACTATAGCTCAAAATTTGCACTACAAATGTATCTTATTCATAAAGACTGCAAAAAGGCCGTGGCTCTCTGATCCGAATTTTCGGTCGAGCCATATTAATAAACTAGTTACATCCGATATTCGTAACTTGGGTTGCAGATTTTACTATCTCGACTCGGTGAATGAAGTATATACACCTTGACACCTATAAGAAAAAAAGAGCAGCATGGAGGAACTTTTTTGTTAGTTTTTACAGAACATTTCAGCGTCCTAATTCACTGTTGCTGTAGTCAGTGTTTTTGTGACGCTGCAGTAACTGTTATTCGAACTGATTTGCAACATTAGAACTCCAAGCTAATCACGTGCATTGCCTAGCACATAATCTAAATTTAGTTATTCAGGACAGTATTCAGATTCAAGTGGACTGTCAAAATTCTCTAAATCTTAGTAGGGAAACGGTTGTCATAAGCAACTCTCAAGATTTTCCCAATTTCAAAATTAACAGGTCAATCTTACTAGGGAAACGGTTGTCATAAGCAACTCTCAAGATTTTCCCAATTTCAAAATTAACAGGTCAATTATTTGACTCTTTATGAGAACAGTATCGAAATTGGAAATGAATAAATCTTGAGCAAAAGCCAGTGCCTTTCTTAATCAGATGGAAACATTTTTTTATTTTCTCTAGCATCTTAAAATACCCATCAAAACTGTAGCAATGTCGGTGCTACTAATACAACTATTTAAAAAGGATTTTTGGGCTTGCGAAATGAAAGCACTCAGAAGGGAAAAACAGATTTTTAAAATTTTGGAAAAGCATTATCAAAAAACTACCTGTTTTTAACCTAATGAACCTAAACTTCATTCTTGGCCGAGTATTCCAGAGAATATATAAATATTAATTATCTACTTATTTGTTTTGTAATCAATAAAACTTGTGGTACTGTGAACAACATCCCCCACCAGTACTACATAAATCTTTATATGAACCCATAAAAATCACGACAAACTCCCATTACACTATCTGCTAGAGAGTTGCAAATTTCTACATGCACCATTCGAAACTGAATATTCAACTTGTGCTTCAGAGATTGCAGCTACACTATAACATGGTGTAATGTAAATGTTTAATTTTGATTTACCACTGAATAAAAATTTTTGCATGCTAATAATAACTCAACAAAGGTAAAGAAATGTTGATTCTGCAGTTCTTATGGAATAACCACCACCGTTACTTAGGTTTTCTTAATGAAATAATTGTTACTTTTATAATTTCACATTTATAACTTTTATTTACCATTTATACTATATACTATATTAATCAAAACAATCCGTTCTTACAGCCTGTAAACTAGCAAACGTGGAACAACCATTTATGTGCTTGGATCTTACCTTTATTTGGTCACTTCTAGAAAACGGTCTAGGCTTACGACCTGATACCAAACTTTTCGTAAGTATATTACAACTTCTTTGCAGTTACTTTGCTTTTGAATAATTAAATATAGAAATTTGATTTTAAAAAATAATTAAATATTTACATTCAGTTCAAATTTACAGCTAGGATTTATTTTTTCATCGTCTCTTATTTCAGCTCTTCAAGAAAGTCAACGGACATGAAATTAGCTGGGCATTGGGAGCTGCCTATGGCCTACTGAAAGGAAGTTAATGATGAAGTTGTTGATTATTACCAGCACATTTTCACAAATTTTCAGGTTTTTATGTACTGTGACGTGCCTTACTGTATTGTAATAGGTTTTTATAGGCTGTGCATTAAAGTGAATTCCTTGGTTTACAGTACACGATTAAATGTTATGTTGAAGACGTAATATGACTAATAAATGTTTGTTTTTTAATTGCTGTATTTTTTATAACAGTTTCGCATTGCTGCATTTTATAAAAATCACTTAATAAAGTTTTTTCCATGAGGAAGCATTAGCACAGTCGGAGGCGGAGTGCAGAACTGAAACAGATCTTTAGACTTGCTCCATGAATGAAGTACATAATCAGAAACTGTGTGAAAGGGCCTTTCGCTCTATAGTGGCCTTTGACATTAAAATTAATATCATGGGTTTATGACTAACAAATTACTTTGTTATTATGATGTCAGCCGTACAGTTTTGCTCCCGGTTCAATATATTTAAATATTTAGTGCACACAGTACCTAATGTCGAAGTCTTCTAGAAATGCGTCTTCATTCAGTGAAAAAATTTCTATAATTACGACATAGAAAATGGTTCAACGCAAACTGAAGTTACTGTCGCGGTCAATAAGTTTGGGCCATTTTTTCTATCTCTGTGATTAGCACTTTTTAATTAAAACAGAATTTAATTAGCAGTCAACAGGTTAGGTCTTATGTTAGTCTAAGCCAAATAATAAACCAAATCTAACCTGCTAACCTCGAATTTGACATAGACTGACACGTGACACATGTAATGACACTTCATCGCTCTACTGATTTACTGCAGTTTCTTTTCAACATGACTCAGAGGAGGTCATGACTATACATTTTTATTAAGAGTGTAGATAGAAATTTACTTAAAAACCAGGTTTTGATGTTGGTTACAAATGAAGTTAGCAAGGTAACTCAGAACTAAAATTTCCACTCCTTTTAAAAAAATTTGTAATTAAACTTACAAAAGCAATGAGGAACCGCTTGCTTAGTTTCTTTTGTTAGCCATTTTGACATTTTCAAAGTATATTTAACAAAACCTTGTAATAACATTTGCAGTGTTGAAACCGCTGTCAAAAGTGATGTTAATAATAACCTGAGATCATTTAAATTTATAATTAGAGTCGCCTCTGATTCGTCTTATACGTTTAGCAGTACTGAAGTGTATTGTGAATCGATGTCAAATTCGAGGTTAGTAGGTTAAGTTTTGTTTGTTATTTGACACAAACTGACAAAACTTAACCGGAAAATCTCGAATTTGACATAGACTGACAATACACTTCAGTACTGCCAAATGTATAACACGAATCACAGGCCACTCTAATTATAAATTTATTTGATCACTATTTTCAGTAGTAATACTACCGGGTGTCTTAAAATGAATTACATCTAGTATGCTTTGAATTTCCCATAATGCAATCTAAAATTTTATTGAAATTGACTGTAAGTATATGTCAAATTCGTGGTTAGTAGCTTATGTTTTACGTCAATTTGTGTCAAAACTGACGAAAAACCTAACCTGCTAACCTCGAATTTGACATAGACTTACAGTCTTGCCAATTTCAAGTAAAATTTTAGATTGCATTATGGGATATTCAAAGCATACTAGATGTAATTCATTTTAAGACACTCGGTATAAGTACTTCGATATTATCGGATTATATGTGGATAACTTGTTGCATAATAATAAGACTGTCAGGTTGAGAGTTTAAATAGTCTGACCGTGCAGCGTATAACCTGTTCGAACTACGCATTGTATTTGATTTAACTATTTTTTGAGTAAATTTCAATATTAGGAACAAATAAATATTTTATTGGCAGCTCGATTTGTTTGTATTAACCTAGCTTAAAGTCATATTCATGAAAACGACGCCTACTGATGTTACTCTAGAATAATTAATTTTGTATAATCGAAATTATACAAGATAACTAAATCCAGCCTTCTGATTGGTCGAGATCCCTACGAAAAAAATCTTGGTAATACTGTAGAGTTATTGTATTTTAATTGAACTAAAAAAACACATAAAAAGTTATTTATAACGGTCGCCGGCTGTTAAGGATTATAACAGCTGCCGGCCGTTACGGATCACATGAGATTTAAATTATGTTTAATAAATTATTCTTACAATATATAAACTTGCATTACAAAAAATCTTGATCGGCACACGGCCGATATGCAAATAACGGACTTGGTTGATTATAAACGTCAGCTGTTGTCACGTCTGTTAATTGCTATACAAGGTCGCTATATTATGTATAGGAGCAAAGCTGCGCTGGTCAAACGATTTGAGATATGCGTTTCATATGTGGTATATGTTAATTTGAGATTATTTAGCACATTCTGAAGTAAAAAAATATTGCTTTTCATAAGTTTTTAAGTACGGTCGCCATTTTGAATTTTTTTAAATAGCAACCTAGGCTGTGTGATACATCAATATAAAGTTTATTTTTTTCTCTTTTCAAAAATATTACACATGTATAGGGGTACATAAGAAAATAACGCAGATAAATAAAAAAAAACATTTGAGGTATGCTTAATTCGTCGCTTTAGTGAAATCTAATAACCATTGCAGTAACAAAACGTCATAAATAAACAAAACACAAACGGTAACTAAAATATTTAACAAACAACATTTCTTAAAGACAAATGAAAACGACATTATTAATTAATAGTAGTTAAGAAAGGAGATGTTCAAATTGCTGCCCATTTATTTCTTGGCGATAATGAACGCGCTTTTTAAAATTGTCTAAAGGGTTACGCGAAACAGCAACCATTTCAGCACGAATATGATTTTTCCATTCTTCTAAATTGTCAGGTCTATTTAAATAAACACAACTTTTTAAATGGTCCTACAAAAAAAATCTAAAGGACACCAATCTGGTGATCGAGCGGTCCACTCCATGGTTACTCTTTTCCTGATCGAACGCCGATCAACAATGTCGCTTAAATAATTGCGCACTGCAAGTCCATAGTGTGGAGGCGCACCATCCTGCTGAAACCAGATTGTTTCGTTGACTGCATTTGGGTTCTATAATTTGAGGAATATTTTTCCTCAACATTTGAAGATGTCTCTCCGACGTAAGGTTGCCTTCAATGAAAAATTGTTCAATAATGTTGTGACCAACAATACCAGCCCATACGATAACTTTGTGGAGTCGCTGCGTGTGAACTTCTTCCATCCAGTGGGGGTTGGTGTCAGACCAGTATCTACAGTTGTGCCTGTTTACACATCTATTCAAACGAAAAGTAGCTTCTTCCGAGAATACAACTGAATTGCTAAAATTGTCATTTTCAGAAATAACTTCCATTGCCCACTCACAAAACTCGAGCCTTCTGTCGAAATCGTCTTCTGCCAATTCCTGTACTAAATGTACTTTGTAAGGATAAAACTATTCTTTTTAAAATTGTTTGAATGGAACGTCTACTCATATTGTGGTTTAAGGCAAATTACTGTACAGACATTTGAGGTTGCTCAACCACATCCAGTAGTACCTCGAGGGAATTTTCTTCATTTGTGGCAGATCTTGTTCCACCAGATTTAGGACGATCTTTTACACTTCCGCTTTCAATAAATCTTTCTGCTTACTGTAGATCTACTAATTGGATTCCGATCGGGATGTGCCGTATTAAATAAATGACGTACCTTGTCGTGTGTTCGTCTTCTGTCACCATAACCAATCATCAGAATCTCTATTCGTTCTCCTTCTGATAAACAATCCATATTGCAGAATTCTAAAGATTATTTGCCAGACAATACAACTACAGGAAAAATTAACAATATATGATGTTTATTTTGTCACCTATTAAGTTCTTACTACTTGTTTTTGTTTGTGTTTTGTTTATTTATGATGTTTTGTTAATGCAATGGTTACTAGATTTCACTAAATGTGCTGCAGCTAATTAAGTATGCTTCATATGTTTTTTTTTTATTTTTCTACCATATTTTCTTATGTAGGTACCCGTATACACATGTAATACTTCTGTAAAGAGAAAAAATAAGCTATCTATTGATGTATCACATAGCCTAGGTTGCGATTTAAAAAAATTCAATATAGCGATTGCACTTAAAAACCATATGAAAAAAATTTTTTTTTACTTCACAATATGCAAAATAACCTCAAATTAACATACTAAACCAAATAAGAAACGCATATCTCAAACCGTTTGACCAGGGCAGCTTTGGTCCCATACATAATAGTGACCCTGTATATCGGTCTAATGATGTTAATAATTATAAGGTTACGCTAGTACACTGTAAAAAATATTAGAAGTCACAACCTACTCTGAGTCATGTTGACTGTAAGTCAGAATTAAACAACTTAAATTAAGCAAAATCGCCCCAAGAGTTTGCTCGAATTTATTGCCTATGACAGTAGCAAGCGGCTGTCAATAAACCAACAGTTTCAAACATCTGAAAACAATAAGATTCACATTTGGTTATAATGAACTATTGACTGTCCTCTGAAGTTTATTATAAGCAAGGTCTACTGTACTTTTAATTGTAGGGATATTTTTTTAGTTGTATAAAAGTTTATTACAGTTCAGCCCGCTGTAACACATCCCGATCAAAACCATCTAAGTTTGTATTTGGTGATGCCGTCTTTAGTTTTTTTACGAAGACACTTACACCCGTATGCACTCGCCGGAGTTTCGTTATGAATAGTATGTTGGCGGCAGTGTACGTCTATGTCAAATTCGAGGTTATCAGGTTAGGTTTGCCGTCAGTTTTGATGGAAACTGACACAAAATCCAACCTGCTAACCTCGAATTTGACATAGACGTACAGTGTCAACATACTATTCATAACAAAACCCCGGCTAGTCGCCGGCAAGCCGCTGGCGAACGACTATGCATACGGGTGTTATTCTTTCCTCTGAACACCAGTTTCAATTTTTGTATTGTTGGTAGTGTTGGTAGTTCTGCTTCCTGTTTCATAAAACATGTAATATTTGTAACTTCAACTTTGGCAGCTTAAAACTTTCCCACCTTTAATTTTACTACAAAACTCCATTGCACTCACTTTTTACTAGAATTGTGCTATTACGGGCAAAAAACTTTGAAGGGTTTGTTTGCCTTGTGTATATATGGTTTTATCAAGCGGATTAAAGTCACCCGATTATCAGTTTTACAATTGACGTTCTGCCTTCAACACTTAAAATGCCAAAACATGTTCTAAGCGAAGCCGTAAAAAAAACAAACTCACTGCAAAATGTGGCTGATGAAGTTGGTTGCAGAAGCAGCACCATTTATCAACATCCTGAATAAGCTAATAATACGACAATAACCCCAAAATGTGAAAAATGACAAGTAGTCAGATACACACTAAGCCACTGTGAATAAAACCAAGTAACTAGATTAAGTATCGTACCAATTTTTTGGCTGTGATAGCACAGAATAAACACCTAACGGACTCAGAAGCAACACTTCGAGTTAGGGTTAGGTTTTGCGTCAGTGTGTGTCAAATGACAAACAAAATAGTGATGGGCTTATTCGAATGAAAAATAACCGGTTATCCGGTTATTGAAATAACCTATGTAACTCTGTTTTCGTTACAAGTATTCAAATGAAAAATAACCTCATGCTGACACGTACTACGCTTTGAATATAAAACCTCTATTCAAAGGTACTACATGCCATATCTCAGCGACCTACGCAGTGCTCGAAATTCTGTAAATATAAATACGTCATAACTCATAAACAAAGCAGGCTGACTGAAAACACCATTTGGTTATCGCGTAGCTACCTCCTATCATGAAAAATATCAAATTCTGGGGACCTGAAACCTGAACGCCTAAAAACTGCAAACGCATCAAGCTATAAAACAGTTCAAAACAAGAGCCTTTAACCCGCCCGATCGATAAAGATAAACGTTTTACCACTGTTTGTTTTTATTGCGATTAGCAAGCAGTCCCGCATATTTTTATTTCTACACTTCTTAATAAATACCTCTTAATTACCAATACATAACACATAATGTACGGTCGGCGCCTTAGAAATCGAAGACACTACTCACTATTATGATATATTTTGTATGTATTTTTTAAGTGTATAAACTGGGTTTTTGCAGTTATTATGCTTTTAATTGTTACGTCAGATTGTTTATTGTTTGTCAATTATGAAATGCCATCTCACATTAATGAAGTAACCGGAGCAAGAATACTCCAAAGACTAGAAGAACATATTACGTGTCCCGATTTCTAAGGCGCCGACCGTACATTTTATGTTTTGGTTATAGATTGGAAGAATGTACGAGTAATCGAGCTAATGCAGAATAATAGCGAGCCGTAAAACATACAATTACAACAATATATTATTACATAGTAGTAGTAGTAGTAACAGTTTATTAGCAAGTCTCTGCTACATATTTTCAACAACATATAAGAAAATACACAATAAACAAAAACAGAAGCCTATCCAAAAAGAAAAAAAAAAAAATAAATTCTATCAGGTACATTTAGAAACTACTTTTAACATATTGCACAATATTTCTCCTAAACTCCTTAATATTATTAATAGCACGCATATGTAGTGGCAGGTCATTGTACAGAACTAAACCATCATGAAAAAGCGATTGCTTGGTTACTGCTTTCTTTACAGAAGGTACGTAAATATTGGTTGCTGTTCTAGTATTATAACTATGTACATCATTTACAAACTTAATTTTATTTGACATATACGTTGGTAGCATCTTATGTATCATTTTAAATATAAATATCATATTATTGAAAATTAGTCTTTGTTTAATACTCATAAACTGTAAACATTCCAACATATTATTAATCCGTGTATATTTATTTACCTTTAAAATAATTCTCATTGCCCTATTTTGTTGTTTTTGGAGAGCTCTCTTTTCTGTCTCATTACAATAATATAAAATGGTCGAACAATATTCAAAATGTGGGGCTATAATTGACTTATACACAGTTAATCTTGAGAACATAGATAAGCTATCCCTAATTCTATAGAAGTAATTTACACGTTTACTAATTTTGTCTATCACATATTCAATATGCTTATTAAACTTCAATTTGTTGTCTATAATTAAACCTAGATATTTACAATCCAAAACATAATCTAATTCATTGTTCAGAAGTTTTAATTTAGTTATAAGTTCTACATTTACATTAGTTCCAAATACCATAACATTAGTTTTTTTTGTATTTACAAACAGAAAGTTGTTTCTTAACCACTCCTCAAAATGACTTAATTGTCTTTGCATCTTAGCCAGTACATCCTCAACTGACTTTCCATAAACAGAGATCACTGTATCATCCGCAAACAAATTAATTATTGTGTCTTCTTCAAAACACGATGCTATGTCGTTTATATATAATATAAACAGAAGAGGACCTAAGACGGATCCCTGAGGCACACCGAATTTCACTTCTAGTTTACTTGACACATAACTGTCCACTTTCACTTGCTGATGTCTGTCATGTAGATAGTCTTCAAACCATTTATTTGCTTCCTCAACCACTCCATATTTTTTTAGTTTTTGTATCATAACATCTCTGTTGATGGTTTCCAACGCCCTTTTAAAATCTACAAAGACAGCCAATACAATTTCATTTTGTTCTATCAACTCTCTCCATTTAGAAATGACTAACTGAATAGATGTTTCACATGAATGGTGATCCCGGAATCCTGATTGGTTTTCTATCAGTATATTATTATCTGCTAAATGCTGTAACAACTGCTTTTTTACGTGCATTTCCATAATTATTTCGGGTAAAGGTAGTGTTTATTGGCCTATATTCTTCACATTTTTTTGTATTTTTTACTTTAGGTACTGGGGTTATAACTGAATTTTTCCACAGACTGGGGACTTTAGATTCTTCTATAGATTCATTAATAACCTTAACGATCTTTTTTCTTAATTTACATCCACCAGCCTTTATAATATTTTTATTAATTATATCCGCAGACCCATCCTTTTTTATTTCATTGACTATATTCATAAAATCGTGGTCATTCATTTTAGTAAATTTTTTTAGTAGCACAGTATTATTCGGGACATTACAACTAATATGCGTCTGTGGTAACTCATCTACTTCTATTATATTTTCTACGCTTTTTGTAAAATAGATATTAAATTTTTCTGCAATTTCGCTATCTGTTTGTACATTAACATTATCAAAATAAACATTATTGAGTTGCGTTTGTGATTTCCCATCATTCAATACTTCCTTAATGCCTTTCCACATTCTCTTTCCATCACTCTTGCAGTTTTCAATTACGCCCTTGTAATACAAGTACTTCTTTTTTCTTATTAGGTTCGTGGCTTCATTTCTCTGAGATCTATAGTCATTCCAGTTTTCCATGGTTTTCTGCAACAGATACTTCTTATACAATCTATCTCTTCTATTTGATGCCTCTCGAATCTCTTCATCAAACCATTTACTGCCCGTTCGGATATTTAATGTTTCTATTGGAGCTACTTTATCCAAAGATGCTGTAACGTTATCGTAGAGAACTTGCACTAAGTAATCAGTATTTCCCTCACTCCAGTTACAATTATTCAGGTGATGTTGAAGATCAGCTTTCTCAATCTTCTTTTTACTTCTGCACTTAATTTGTTTATATTTATCATTTAACTGGGTTACGTTATGCCTCGTAGTAATTTGCACTATATCATGATCGGAAAATTTTGGCGTTCTTATGACTTTCGTTTTAATGTCTCCATCATTAGTAAACACTGGATCTATAAGAGTTTCAGAGTCTTTTGTTATTCTTGTACATTCTGCTACCACCTGTTTAAGATTTAGTCTTCTTAACTGTTTAATAGTTTTTGATTCATAAAAACTACTCTTATGAAAATCAATATTAAAGTCACCCATCACATAAACCTGTTCATTACCAAACATTAAGTCATCTTCCATAATATCATCAAGTTGTCTTAAAAAATTTGGTATGCTTGAGCTGGGAGACCTATACACAATCATCAGAAGGACTTGCTTAATTTTAATTATTAAACACCATAAAATACTATACAAAGACAACAGAAATAAAGTAAGAACTCTCAACAATGAATCTACAGAATTCGAGACGAAGATAGGACTAAAACAAGGATGTGTGTTAAGTCCACTGCTATTTTCTGTAATCATAGACGAAGCCATTAAGAAAAGTAAAAAAAGAAGTAATAGCATTCAAATAGGATACCGAAAAATGGAAAAAGTAGTATTACAAGAACTCATGTTCGCAGACGATATGTTACTGATAGCAGAGTCGGAAGAAAAATTACAACGGAATCTAACAAACTACAAAGAAGAACTAGACAAAATAAATATGGAAATAAACATCGATAAAACAAAAACCATGATAATATCAACAAAAGAAAAGAAACATAAGATAGAAATAGAGGGAAAACCGCTCGAACAAGTTAAAAGCTATAAATACTTGGGAACATACATAGAAGAAAACGGAAGGATCGATACGGAAATAAATGAGAAAATAGGAAAAGCTGGGAAAATCTATAACACATTAAGAAACACCTTTCTAGGAAAACGAGAAATTCCAAAAAAAATTAAAACAGAAGTCTACAAAAAAGTAGTAAGACCGGCGCTAATATACGGGAGCGAATCATGGACTTTGACCGACAGAGACAAAGGAAGAATCACAGCTACAGAAATGCGATTTTTAAGAAAGATTGAAGGAATTACGAGGAGAGATAGAGTGAGAAATATGACAGTAATAAAAAACCTAGATATAAAGCCAATAACAACAATAGTAGAAGAGAGACAGCTAGGTTGGCTAGGACACCTTCACAGAATGGAAGACCACAGAGTGACGAAGCAAGTGTACGAAGTAAAGGCACAAGGCAAAAATAAAGTAGGACGACCACGACTAAGATGGGAAGAACAAACACGACAAGCTGCACTAAAAAGAAGAATTAAATGGGAAGAAGTAGGAAGATTAGCACAAGATAGGAAGAAATGGAAAAGGTCAACGAAAGAAAGCCCGACAATATAAGAGAAACAATATTAGATATAAACGTATAACTAAAGCCAATTCAATTAAAGTAACTTAAGTACCTGTAAGTGTGTTATAAAATTTATATACGTCCGACACCTAACGGTATAAGGACTAAAGATTAAATAAATAAACACCATAAGTCCTTTTCAAAACGAATATTTTGTACTACTTTGTACTCTATATTATTACGTATGTAACAAATTATAGCTCCTGTGTGTCGGCTTGTTGAATCACATCTAACAGTTACATATCCGCTAATATTTATTTCGTTATCATGAATATCAGAGATTATACGTGCCTCCGTAAGAGCTATAATTTCATTTTTATTCCTTATTGTTTCAACATACCTTCTAAATTCATCAATCCTTGGTAATAAACTTTCAATATTTAAACACATTATGGTTAATTGCTATTTACTATCACTCACATAAATTGTTCTATCTTTGACGATTTGTTCAACCTTAATTAAACATTATTATAAATCGCCAGCAATCGAAAACAATAAAGGTGTAACTAGATATATTTCATTCATATCCACTGAGTTCCTCTGCTATCTGCAAGTTACGATGTCGATGCAGATGACGGTGAACCGCCAACCGGCAAACCGGCTGACTTAATCGAAACGAATCGAGAGCCAAAATTTATTCGAATGATTAATCAAATAATCATTCGGTTATTAATATCATTCGAATGCAAATAATTCGGTTATGAAAATTGTCCAGTTATGCCCATCACTAAAACAAAACCTAACCTGCTAAGCCCAAATTTGACATAGACGTACAGTGCCACTAACATATTATTCTTGATCTACTCTCTTTCAATATGGCCCCTAAGCTGAAATCAGCTACTCAGCGGCGCCGTGTCGCTTCTGAGTCTGTTAGGTGTTTATTCTGTGGCGATAGTACCTGATATTCACAGTTACGCAACTACGAAGTAAATGAGCTCCGCTGCTACCCCACCACTTTAGCTTCTGAGCATCACTTACTCTAGTATTTGTTGAGCTGTATCTACCATTATCATTATTATTAATACTCCATATACAAAATTTGAATCAAATGTATAAAGCGTTTAGCTTATGTACACGTTTTTTCAATTTACAATTTTTGCCTAATTTCAATAATTCTACATAATCTGAAAGCAAGAAGAACTGACTTTTCCGCCATTAACACAATAAATTAGTTCATATAATAATAAAACGATTCAACACAAGAACGTTATTATTTATGAATGGAAATAAAACTAAAATTTTTTAATTGAAGTTTGCAGCCTTCTTTTTATTTCAAAATAAAGTTTTTTTTTACACCAGAGATTTGGTTTTGCCAAGGCATTTATATTGATTTTTTTTAACATTTCACTACTCAATTATGTAGCTTCTACATAAGATGAATTTGTTAATACAGAAAATTTTAAATTTTAAGTTAGTATTAATTGTTTTCGACCTTGTAGACAGAAAACGTGGTTAAAATCTTTTTTTTTCATAAAATTAATGTGTAAAATTGAGAGGGTTTTGAATATTTGAAAATACATTAAAAATTTCGCTTTCATAAAAATACTTTTCAAAAAGTTCTGGTTTAATTAAAGATGAAAAATAATAGTTATTTATTGCAAATCATCCACAAAAGAAAAGCTGAGCCCTCGAGTGCTTATTTGCAATAACACACACGCGCCATACAAAATGTTATCCAACAACTCAATAAATATTTAAAAAACATAAATTTTGTATTGACAGCCGTGAACAGTCACAGTGACAAATTGGAAAGTACCATTGGTTGCATAGAAAACTGGTACAGCTAGTTTTAGGTTGTTTCTACAACGTATGAATAATATGTTGGTAGCACTGTAAGTCTATGTCAAATTACAGGTTAGGTTTTGTGTCAAAACTGACGTAAAACCTAACCTATAAAACTCGAATTTGACATAGGCTTACAGTGCTACCAACATATTCATACGTTGTATAATAGTATATATTATACGAGCATGTAATGGATGCTATTATTATACGAGGATGGCGTTTTAAGCCATCTGAGTGTAATAATAGCTATTTTATGCGAGTGAAATGCGCTATTTTATTTACAACTACTTTATTTTAACCTTCATTCCATTAAATTTTTGTATGCGATATAAGTTTTCTTCGACTTGTCTGGGAGTAAATTTTGTGAAGCTTGTTTGGCAGCTTCGCGTAGTTCAGGTGGAGTACAACACAGTTCATCACTATTGTCACTATCGTTTTCCATTTTAGGTTTTAGACGAAAGAATTGACAACTATTATTTTCAAACTGGCAGACTGATAACTGTCAACTCGAAAAAGCAGTTTATGGCTTGTTTGATTATATGCACATAAATCTGTATTAGCGATGTAATTATGGTGGTATCCATGCATTTATGGCGGTATCGATGTAATTATGAGATATAAACAACAGGCATTGTGATTTTATTTAATAATATATATCACAATTGACAAATAATCACAAAATAACAACGGTATTGTTTAATAGTTGTAAATAAACAACCTAAAACTAGCTGTACCAGTTTTCTATGCAACCGATGGTACCTAGAGATCAAATAAATTTATAAGTAGTCGCCTGTGATTCGTGTTATACATTTGGCAGTACTGAAGTGTATTGTCAGTTTATGTCAAATTTGATGTTAGTAGATTATAAGTTTTGTTTGTTGTTTGACACAGACTGACGCAAGATTTAACCTGCAAATCTAGAATTTGACAAAGCTTGACAGTGCTAACAACAATACAGTAGTGAGTAACATGGTTTTTACCTCACTAGTGGGTTATGGTCCACTTTAGAGGTCTAAAATCAATCTAGTTATAGCATTACAACTAGGAGGTATTGGATAATAGTATATTACGCAACAAGTTTAGAAAAGTGATGTTTTACTGAACCAGTATGGTTTGCTGGTTTGAGTACAAGGGTCAGCGAGTACTTCAACAGCCGTACGGAATTCAGTAAACTTACTGAACTCTACAATGGCTGGTTAAGTGTATAAAAGTGCCACTAAAGGTCAAAACATAACCAAGCCGTGCCGAACTTGTTTTTATGTACTGAAACACAATAAACACCTCCATTTATTTTGAGTTTGGCAGTACTGCAGTACCTATATTGTTGGTGGCACTGTAAGCACAGAATAAACACCTAACGGACTCAGAAGTGACATTCGCGGCTTTGGAAATTTTAAAATTTCCCGTCTTTTCTACTTGCTCACAGTATAGCTGCCTGACCAAAATAATGCACCTCGAACATCAAGGCGCCACCGTGGAGTGTCGCTTCTGAGTCCGTTAGGTATTTATTCTGTGCTGTGAATCTATGTCAAATTCGAGGTTTATAGGTTAGGTTTTACGTCAGCTTTGACACCAACCGACACAAAACCTAACTTGCTAAATTTGAATATGACATAGACTAACAGTGCCACCAACATCTCCAGTCTTGTCAAACGTAAAACAAATCACCGTTACCATGCTATAATAGTTGCTATGGTGCAAAATACCACTTTACTAAACGATTTTGAATGTAGAAATGTACATTACCGTATGAAATGCGATAAAAACATATTATTAAATATATAAAACTAAACTCAGAATTTATTAGCATGATGGTTCCTTCATGTCAAGGTTACCCATCCAAATTGTATTATTGCTAATTCTTGTAAGAAGTAATAGAGTTATTTTATGTGTCCTTTAATATTACTTCACTTTATTTGTTGAGGATGTTGCTTCCGTATTTTACCAGTTTTTGTCATTCAAGTATTTTTGGAAGAATAATGGCAGAATGAAAAAATAAGTGCTCTTTGCAATTTATTTAACTTTGGAAACCATCATGGGAATAAATTGTGAGTTTCACATTTTGTTTCATTAAACTAGTCACAAAAATTTTTTTTTTAATGAGGTTATCGATTATACATACATACATACTGTCATTCAGGGTGAAGTCGGACTGTGGAGGCGAACTTGGACAGAAAGGTATTGGTCAACGTTTTATTTCAAAGGCATGTACCGCAACGCTTAAAACCAAAAAGACCGGCATATTTTCGTCAGTACAAGTCTGAATGCCGTTGGGGTGTACGTTTTTGCTGAATAAATTCTTCGTAGAGCACGTAAGGATTTTATAAATATTTTTTCCTTAGAATTTGATAACTCGAAAAGAAGCTGTTGTACATAAGGGAACACTAAAAATAAAAAATAAAAGGAGTTATTCTTTGTCATGTGGTTTATCTTTAGTAAACCCAAAGCAAACATTTTTTTTTCTTAAATAATGGCCTTTTTGTAGAAAAACTCATTTTGTAGACGTGAAGACGGACACCATTGTTAAGACGTTACAAAAAAAAAATCGCAATTACTTTCATGAATTACACTAAAGAAAACTTAGCTAAAGCATTCTATGATATTAAAAAAGGCAAGAAAAATTTAAAACAGGCTACAGAGTATTATAGAATGAAAAAATCTACATTACATGATAAGATGAAGCGAAAAAAAAAGTAAGAAACATGGTGGACAATGCGTAATTTCAGTTGAATAAAGAATTTTGGGCGAAGGAATTGTAAAATTCTGCGAATGGGGTTTTCCTCTTAAAAGGCAAGATATGAGATTGCTAGTTAAAGGGTATTTGGACAGAAAAGCAGAAAAGATAAAACAATTTAAAAATAATTATCCTGGAATAAATTGGTTTTATAAATTTCTCTGTCGCGATAATATTTTGACTGAACGATTTGGCCAAAATATCAAGCGATGGAGAGCAAATATTACGAAGGAAATAATACAGACCTATTTTGAAAATTTGGGACAAACAATTGAAAATATTCCATTATCAAACATTATAAACTACGATGAGAGCAATCTCACTGATGATCCCGGTAAAATAAAAGTTCTATATAGACGAGGATCAAAGAGAGTTGAAGGGTTGTAGATTCCAGCACTTCGATCATGATGGCCATTAGTGGATCGTGTGTACTGCTACCCCATATGTAGTTTACAAGTCTGTATATGTGTATCCAACCTGGGTATAAGGTGGTACTGATGGTGCAGTATATAACCGCACCAAATCTGGTTTGATTTATGACCTTTGACGATTGGTTTGGTAAGATTATCTTACCCTACTGTAAGAAGCTTCCAGGAAGAATGGTCTTAATTGGGGACAATTTGGCAGCTTACACTTCTATACATGTTTTACGGTGTTATGAGCAAAATGGTATTGATTTTGTGTTATTGGAATGGAACACATATCCTTCAACCGTTAGACGTGTCTTTTTTTGGCCCATTTAAAAAAGCCTGGCGATCTGTGCTTGCTGAATGGAAAATGAAAAACAGAATTCCCTGCGTTTTTACAGAAAGCAATCGAAAACATCGAAAATATAGAAACGAACATCAAGTCTGGCTTTCGAGCCAGTGGAATTGTTCCGTTGTCACCAGATGCTGTTCTCAAGCAAAATACCAGATCCCGAGAGAAAGGAAAACGAAGGTGTAAATGAGGAACATTGGACCAACACCCTTCACGAAAGTATACTAACTGTTACTCAAGACTTGAAGAAGGGACATGGAAAAAATTGCAAGTGCCTGCTGGCAAAGGCGTTTCCTTAAGGGATACGGAGACATCTGATAGTGAGGCCGAGAAAGCCCTAGAAGATATAAACAAAGATGAAGAACGTGAGTGTGAAAATGAAAGTGATCAAGAAAAAACTGTAGAAATGCAGGATGAAGATAATGAAAATATGTTCTTTCAAAATCAAAGTGATACTAATGATACTGACTCTACAATAGAAGCAGGAATTTTTGTAGTAGTTAAGCTCTGTTGTTCAAAAACCAAAGCTAATAAATACTATGTTGGTAGTGTTAAAAAGTCAGAAAGAAATAAAAATATTTTTTTAGTAAATTTCTTAAGAAAACAAAATTCAGAAGAAATGGAGAAATATTTTCATATCCGACAGTTAAGGATCAAAGCATTACAAAGGAAGATCAAATTGTGAAAGTATTTCAAGTTTCTAGATTTAAGGCGCCAAAGATATCATTTTCCGCTTTTCTCTTCATTGAAAAATATTAAAATATGAAACAACTTTTTGGCTTCGCTTAATTGTTTCGCCATTTATCCAATTATTTCAGGCCTAACCTGTATATTTTTTAGTGTTGTGCCTTGGTCAATTGACCGGTCAATTTGACCACGGTCAAAAACTGTGTGGTCAAATTCGCTGTCAAATGCTCTTTTAGCCTTAAAATTGCTTATATTAAATTACACTATCAATCAAGGTTTTTTTTGTAGAAGGTCTTTATTATTGGCTGTAAGCCTGTAACTCATCAAACATTTACTGAAATTGCAAAAATGCAGGGGATTTACATATTTAGCGAGGGGATTCACACAGCAACCAATGTTTCTTGGGGGGTTTCTTAATACATTTTAGTTTGTTATTATTCTCTTCTTTGCTGTACTTATGCAGTAATGATTTGTTTTTATTGAAGCATAAATATATGGCCAATAAATGGTGTATTATTTTAGTTACCGAGAGTATAAAATTAAATAATTGTTAAAACTGTTAATTATATGCACTTATAAATACTAATCAAAAGGGTTGGTGGTAATATGATACTAGTTAACTTTGTGATTTGCTTAAACTTACAGAACTATCAATACAATTGATTAAAAAAAGGTTAATTAAAAAACTTAAAATGGTCAAATGAGCGGTCAATTGGCTGGTCAATTGACCGGTCAATTGACCAAAAAGTTGTTGACCGGTCAAAGGCACAACCCTAATATTTTTATTTGAATTATAATCCTTTCCATTTCGAAATCGTAAATTTTCCAAACCAGCTCATTTTGTACCTGGATTGAGTTCGTTCGCGCGATTCTCTTTTGACCCGTGCTATCTGTTATCACAGGCCGTTGTAATGCGAGCTTTCATTTGGAAATGAATTTTTCCTCCCAGGCACTTGCTCTTCTCGCCTGTGCCCGCCGTCACCGGCGCGGCTGAGGTTTCATTGTTTAAGTCAAATTATGTGCGCTCGACCAATTTTTATGAGCATTGTGTTTCCAAGGGCTGATTATGATTGGGTACGATGGCGCTTTTCTGTTTGTTATTCCCATATTTATTACATTTTCTTTAGCTCTTAAATAATAGTTTTAAACCGAAGAATATAATCTGGGACGTAAGGCCGCCGTTCTGCTTTGATTTTCGACTCCGGCTAATGTCCAGCCTAACTGCTGCAATCTGGGAAGTGATTCTGCTTCGATTGCGGGCCAATTCAAGGTGCTGTGACTATTTGGTATAACAACCCCTGACCAGTTTTTCGCGTCAATAATTAGTGTGTGCTGGAAACGCCAGGTTAGTGCCGCCCTTGGTGGTAATTTACTGTATTGAAAGCAGATGGTTTCCCCGGCCTGCAAGTTAATTTTGAATCGGCTATTCCACGATTATTCGACGTCAAATTATATTCGATACCTGGAATTTGCATTCCAAAACCATCAATTGTTAAAATTTGCATCTACGCTTACCATTATTATCAACCTATAAAGCTCAATTTAATACATGCTTTTGTTTGATATGTAACTGGTTATCATTATATTTAATCATGATCAATATTTAAAGCTGTAATTTTGGTGTTTAATAGACCCTTTGTAAAAGGAGCATTCACGCCTTTTGAATTCAATTGGGCAGAAAGGTTTAATGATATGAGAGTGATAAGCTTATCCTTGATTAAACTTGTAGTCACAATTCATTTATTAACCCGAAAGGGGTTTTTTGCTCTTTGTACGTGTCGCGACCTTCAGTTATTTGCACATTTTTTATTATTATCACATTGGTTATGACCAAGTTATTTTAACCAGGTATTCACTACTGAATTACAATTTATCGACTTTACAAGACTATTTTTTTAATTATTAAATAAACGCTAGTCACTTGTAGTTTATTTTTATTTTAATTATTTGAAATCTATGGATTTCTGGCGCCCATTTCTTTTTGATGATATTGAAGGGAATACAATGATTAGAATCCACGACCATATCGCCAAAATTGAGTTAGCTCGGCCATCGCGGTAAGTAAAGATTTTTTCAGAGCTGCCGTGGTGTACAAACTGCGATTTCTTTCTACCATCGATTATTTTAATTAATTAATCGCAGGTCGGCTTCTTTATCGCTGCAAATAGAGTAGGTAGAAGCCAAAAATATTTTATAAGATATTTTTTGTCCGAATTTGCCCCGTGCTAGGGTCTAAGACAATTTTTAACACTTATTATATGGTTGGCCGCCTTCACCCCACACATAGGGATGGAGGCGGACACTCTTTAACAACAAAAAAAGTAGTAGTGGGAGGAATGAAAATTTATTTGGTTCTACTATGGAATTTGACAATAGACATGCGAGATTCTAAATTTTTTTGCAAATTTTCTTTTGAAAATTGTAATTTTTATTAGCAAAAAACGGCAAAAATCGTCTGACTTCACCCCCAATGACGGTACTTTTATAGAAGCTCAATTTTGCACATTCATTGTACAGAATTTTTTTTAACATTTTATGCTTACCTTACAGGCCCTTGTAATCTACAGTCAAAAACAATTAATACTAACTTAAAATTTCCTCCTCTAGTGTAAAGGCGCGCATAAGCTGTGTTCAACTTTATCTTCAAAATGGCCAACCACAGAATGCTTTCGATCACGTGATTTTCACGACCACTTGCGTTTCTTTACTCGGCTCGCCTTCCTAACTTCGCTGAAGTTTATATATATGTCTTGAGTAAACTGAATCTCTGGTATAAAAAAATGACTATTTTGAAATAAAAAATGGCTGCAAACTTCGATAGAAATGAAACAAAATGTTAGTTTTACTTCCATGCATACCAAATGCCCAACTGTATACAACTAAAAAATGATTATTTATAATAACATTTTATATAAACAGTCACCAGAAATATGGAAATAAAACATTTATTAACTTCAAATATGCAAGTATAAAACAATAATCAAATGCTTTAAAAGTGCAATTCTTAACTATTTAAACAAGACACCGTACCTAAATCTAAATGCACAATGGAACTTGTGGCAGGCACATATTATAATACGCTGTTTTATCCCAGAAGTCGACTCCTTTCCAGCCACACCAACCTTTCTTTTGAATGAGTTCTAAATCCTCGCTACCAGTATAATGTGGGTCGAGAATTAAAAACTTTACATTTCCAGTAACGTTATTGTAATCAACTCCTAAGATTGTGTGTGCTAACACACCACCTCCTGCAAAACAGTATAAAACACTATCCTTCACAAGTAATGCAATATTAATTTTTCTTCTCGTTTTTTTAAATTAAAAGTATTTGATTTTAACAAATATTAAAATGTATATCACATTTAGTCCTTGTATAATATTAAAATAAGAGTTGGATCCATTTCATGTAGTATATGTTTGTACACAATTTGACAACTCGTTTTTCAAACTGAATAACGAACTATCTAACTTTATTTGCTGCTCAGCTATTAATTGTAAAAATAGAGTAAATCAGGCATTTTATTTTCAGAGCTTTCTCAAAAAATCAAATACGGCACTTACCAATCATCACAGGAGATCCATGAATTTTAAAATGGTTAACTAGTTCTGGTCCCTTAGTTCCCATGTCTTCACCTGAACTGACGTACAATATTTTTGAAGTAATGTGAAATAACGAATTCAAAACGAAATTGACTTCCGTTGAACCAATCCACTGTTTTGATCCAATAAAGTTTGACGGTTTATCTCCTATGTCAACAAGACATTTTTGTATTTCTTGAAATGTGGGCACTTCTCTATCTGTGTAACCTTGCCACCGGAACCACGAAGCAAGTGTTTGTAACGAACGATATGCACACCCCCAACCGTTATCGTCCATGTTGTTTTGACAATAATGAAAGTAAGTGTATTTACCCCTAACAATGGCAACATCACCTCCTAAAAACAACACGCTCTTGAAAACATTTATTTGAGTGAAAGTAACAGTATAAAAATATTTGACGCCTCATAATTGTGAGTGAAAGCACAAACACAGATTAAACTTCTAATTTGCATAACTTTGCTGATGGCATATTACATTGCATGACTGTAAATTTCCAACATTTTCGCATTAGCTTTTCATATTCTAGAAAATAAAAGAGGGGATAGGAAGAGGAATTATATGCAGGTAATCACAACTAACCATTGTCGGTTGGAGCTATTCCTTCATGGGGATTTACTAGTACTCCACTTCCTTGAACGTCACCCTTAAAGACAAATCGGTTCGCTCTTCTAAACATTGGTTGGTTCAAAGGCAGCAAAAGCTGTTGATGGAGTAACCGCCGCCTATTCTCTATCAATAAAGAAAAACATCATTTTATACAGGGACTACCAAACGGTTTGCACACTTTGTTTTATTTTTTCATTATCTTTCATCGGTTACATATAAACATAACGGATGCATATAACTATTATAAAGAAAATGAAAACGATTGATTTTAGGTCAAGTTTGTTAAAACTTTGTCATGATTTCAAATTTTTGTATTCCAGTGGCATTTCTTACAATATAAAACCGTTTACTAATAGGTTTTTAAACACTAAAATATATTTATCAGATTTACCTAAAATTTTTTCGTTATCGCTTTTAGAATATGCTGCAGTAATGAAGTGTCCACATGGTTCCGGAAAAAAATGGAATGCTTCTGGTTCGGAAATTTTTGAGAAATCACCGTCACAGTCTTCTAAGCTCGCCATAAACCTGCCCTCTAGTAACCTCAAATACCGACAACAGCTTTCCACCAAAACTGTATATAACTCGACAACCTTCTCATCTCTGTGTATAAGCGAAAGGGCATCTATATTTACCGTTAAAATGAGAGTTTGGTCTAGTTCTACAAATTTTTATCGATTAATTAAAAACATACTGTTGTAGCTGCAAATTATTACTTTTATCAATGTGTACGACAGGCGCATGTATTTTAACATGATCTAATGACTCTCTAGTTACCTTCTTAAACATAATAACTCGTAGCACATTCTGAAACAAGTTGGCATTCAAATTCAAACTGATTAGCAACATTAAAAACTAACCACTTCCAGGCTACGTCCCTTTTTCCTTTTGTGACTTGGAGCGCAACCTTCACTAATCCCTGTGGATTCTTTGCAAATTTCACCAACTGTTGGATCTCCCGCAACTCCTATTAATGCGTTTTCATTGTCATTCCCCATCATGTATATGTTAGTTTTTGGAAAACTGAACACCACTTGTCCATGCACAAGCTGTTTGCGCAAAGTCGAGAAGCCGTCTTTAATAGATTCCGTTGTTACCCCACATATTAAAGGCAGCTGTGTCATCAAGCGGATATGCACAAATTGGGAATAAATATCCTGTTCCGTTATTATTTCAAAGGTACTTTTTTCTAAACGATTATTTACATTGAAGTAAGTTTGAATGTCGTTTTCATGCTTTTCGATTTTGCAGGACATATACAATGGTGTATCAGTCACATCCACATCTGAAATTAGTTCTTTCACTCTGTCTTCGTCCATCAGCCCAGCCCCAATTTCAACGACACCAAACATGTCAATCTCTGTTGGGAGGCCAAGAATAATTTCTGATTTTCGTTCATCATCGTGAACATGAAAACCAATTATAAGTAAGGCATCGTTATACAGTATTCCATACAGACTTCCAATGCAGTTTTGTTTGACGTTGGTTAGTCTCTGGAATGAAAGGTTAGAAAATGAACATATGTTTGGATTGTTATAATGCTTATAAAATCCAGTCGGTTAAATGACGTACAAATATTATACAATTAGTAAACTGGAAATTGCTGTAACTTTGATATAATCACTTACATCTATCACATTTTGGGATACAGTTAATTTAGGTGGCATTGTACAATTTATTTTGAGTATACTTGTCAATTTTTTGAAACGTGAATATAATAGCAGTTCTACCAACGCAAAACTTCTTTACAAATGTCACCAATCTAGATATATACATGGTGTACCTGAAAATACATTCTGCAATGACTCGAGAATTATAGTAGATTGAATTGCATTTATATTCAAGGGTAATACCACAAGCAGTGGATATATTTTTGACAAATATTTTGTCGTTTCCATGTAAATTATTGCGTTTAAATTTCACGATACAAAATCACATCAAAAATGTCACGAGCCGAAGGCGAGTGACATTTAAATGTGATTTTGTTGAGTGAAATTTGCAATGATTTCTATGGAAAAGGCAAAATATTTAAAAAATATATATCCACTTCGAGTGGTATTTGGGACGACTATTTAACAATATTAATACATAACGATTCATTTTATTGAAAAATAATCCAACAATTAATATAATTATTCATTCTCAATTAAATTCAGCGGAATACTTCCAAAACACAGCATTTTAAAATTTTTAAAACAAGCCACACAGTTTCTTGGGGTTTAGTGTTACGTAACCTGGCGATATTACTAAGGACAGAACAGCGTTGCTAAGCGATACTTCGCAACAAGGCTATCTATTTTTTGAGTACGTACATTGTTTTGTGAATATTTTGCATGGTGCCCAATATTCAGTGATATACTGCTGTTATTGGTTGAAAAAAGCAAATGTCTGCAATGTGATTGGCTTATATTTTATAGTGTTGAATAGTCAATTGTATAATACTGTATTTAAATTTATGATTATTTTTTATATACATCATTGTTTCATCATTTTGATTAGCTGTTCCATTATTATATATCATCTGATAACCGGGCATGTTGAAAAAATCAGTGTTATGAATTTTCTACGTTTCCGTACTAACATCAAAAATCTGGTGTGATACACTCACACAACTTCCTTTTACAGTGATCTTATAATTAGTCAAAAATTTCATTTTTAATTTTTAACCATTTGTCAAAAATTTTCAAAAGTTACAAATTCTACAAAAACGGTACAAAATAGAGCGTTAGTTGAAGAGACAAATTTTTTCTAGAATTTTAAGGTAAATTCAAAAATGTAATAATATACCGGATGTTTTATTTAAAATAGGAGTTAATAAAAAAAATAGAAAAAAAACAAAAGAAACCCACTTTAGAAGTATTCAACTGGAAAATCACCTCTTTCACATCAATACACATTAAAAATGTAGTAAAAATGTAAAGTTAAAAAAAAATCGTTGAAGCCGTTTTTGAAAAAATCGAAAAAAACTGAAAAATTACAAGAGTAAACACCTACTTCCGGTTATGCGATTTTCTTCAAAAGCTTGCTGTCTCATTTACATAGTACACAAAACTTATATATGAAATATCTACGTCATACCTCTTTTCGTTTTTGAAATATTCTGTTCACAGACAGACAGACACACAGATAGACACACACACAGACCGACAGACAGACCAATGAAAAAAAATATGTTTTTTGGGTTCAGGGGACTCTAAAACGTGAAGATCTGTTGAAAACTCAATTTCGAATTTTTGGGGTGAATCCAATACTTCCTTTATTGTAAAAGGAAGTAAAAATGTGATTATAAAATGCTAATAAAGTTTGAAGTTCATCAAAATGTTTATCTATACTTCGTATATTAAAGTGTATAATTAATAAATCGCTATTTCTGTTTTGTAGATTTTGCTTACATGTTTTGTTAGTATTATATTCTGTGGTATGTAAATTAATTCCTTTAAAGTTTCTTACGAACTGAGCCACGGATCTAATAGTTTGTTTTTGTGATAGCTATTTTTACTTCCTTTTACGATAAAGGAAGTATTGGATTCACCCCAAAAATTCAAAATTGAGTTTTCAACAGATCTTCACGTTTTAGAGTCCCCTGATCCCAAAAAACCTATTTTTTTTTCATTGGTCTGTCTGTCTGTCTGTCAACAGAATATCTCAAAAACGAAAAGAGGTATGGCATTGAAACTTCATATATAAGTTTTACGTACTATGTAGATGAGACAGAGAGCTTTTGAAAAAAATCGCATAGCCGGAAGTAGGTGTTTACTCTTGCGATTTTTCAATTTTTTTCGATTTTTTCAAAAACGGCTCTAACGATTTTTTTCAAACTTTATATTTTTATTACATTTTTAATGTGTATTGATGTGAGATAGGTGATTTTCCAGTTGAATACTTCTAAAAGGGGTTTCTTTTGTTTTTTTTTCTATTTTTTTATTAACTCCTATTTTAAATACAACACCCGGTATATTATTACATTTTTGAATTCAGCTTAGAATTCTAGAAAAAAATTGTCTCTTCAACTAACTCTCTATTTTGTACCGTTTTTGTAGAATTTGCAATTTTTGAAAATTTTTGACAAATGCTTAGAAATTAAAAATGAAATTTTTGACTAATTATAAGATCACTGTAAAAGGAATTTGTGTGAGTGTATCACACCAGATTTTTTCATAAAATTTTAGTGGTGGACAGTTTTTATCAAAAACTGTGTGTTAGATAATGTGTTCCTGCATTTGTTTTTGTTGTGGTTACATCCATTACAATTTGCGCATCTGTTCACGTTGGGGTCTTATACACTGGACATCTTTGCCATTCTATATACACCTTTTTATATTGCATAATTTTCCTATAAACAATTGGGGTTACTTCAGCGTAAGCTGTGTACGTACCTTTTCTTGCTAATTGCTGTATATGTTGTATATTAAAAAATCTGGTGTGATACACTCACACAACTTCCTTTTACAGTGATCTTACAATTAGTCAAAAATTTCAGTTTTAATTTTTAACCATTTGTTAAAAATTTTCAAAAATTACAAATTCTACAAAAACGGTACAAAATCGAGTGTTAGTTGAAGAGACAAATTTTCTCTAGAATTTTAAGGTGAATTGAAAAATGTAATAATATACCGGGTGTTTTATTTAAAATAGGAGTTAATAAAAAAAATAGAAAAAAAAACAAAAGAAACCCTCTTTAGAAGTATTCAACTGGAAAATCACCTATCTCACATCAATACACATTAAAACTGTAATACTATATTGTGTGCAAACTCGTTCTAAAAGTGTTTATGCACGAGACATGTTATGAAACTCAGCCTTCGGCTTCGTTTCATAATTTTCATGTCTCGTGCATAAACGTCGACTTTTAGCACTTGTTGCATAAATAGCTATTTGTCTTCCATTTCTTGCACCAGTTTTTTTAATAGTTCATTTTCAGTTATATAGTCTTTTGTTGTTTGTATCTCTGAGGAAAGTAAGTTTTCTTCTTTATTTCCACAGCAGATAATTTCTCCTCCAGCAAGTTTCTCAATTTTTTGAATTCCAGTAGCACAGCTGTTGTGATACACTGCTCCACATTTCCTACACTTCACTTTAGATTTCCCTACATTTCTTTTACACGAAAAACACTTTTTTGTATTAAGTTCGCGAAATGAGTGTTTTTTTATGGCGCGTAAGAAAAGTCATTCAAACTTGCCATAAAAACACAAATTTTGCCACGAAATACAAACGTTTTTTCTACAGCCGTCAAAAAAAGAATAAAAGATTCTCTGCAACAAAATCATACGTATATAGCAAATAAGTAGAGTAATATCATTATGTACGTAACGTTTTATATGTGTTGTAACTAAGGAAATGGTGTTCCAAAACCGTTTTTTCACTGCTAGTCCTGAAGAATAGCTATTTTTGTATTAAGGGCGTGAAGGAGGCGATTTTGGCCCGCGGCGGAATTATAAGCCAGAGGCCCGAAGGGCCGAGGGATTATAAAACGCTAAAGGGCCAAAATCGCCATTCACGCCCGAAATGCAAATAAGATTTTTTGTAAAATCCACCTTAAAGCTTTGAATAAATAAATGGCACAATTCGTTCTCAAAAATCAAATTGTTGTTGGTTGGTAATGTGATGCTGTTTTTTAGGCCTTAGGGCGCAAAAGGCACTATTTACGCCCGCAAATTATTTTTAGGCCTTAGGGCGCAAAAGGCACTATTTACGCCCTCAAATTAATGCATAATGACCTTATTTTAATACGATTTTACAAAAATATTATTTTTCCCGCTGCTGATCATGTAAGTCAGTGATACAGCCTTAGTAACAAAACGTGTAAGTCAGTGATTATATTTGTTTGCTGCTTTTTCTTGACAATGGAACTTAATATTATTATTAAGTTCCTAGGATAATAAAATTAGCAAAGCAACATGCAGATTTAAACGTTTTGTTTATAAATTGCAAGTGTTTATGTGACATGTGACACTCACACGTAACACGACTCACGAAAACTAATCCTGGTGACAGGTGACAAACCAATTTTAAAAAATCTAGGAAAATTTCGATAAGCAGCGGGAAGAATATAATAAGATAACTCGGAATGTATCGCCTATTAACATTTTCAGCAGGCAACCAGCCGCGACTTCGTCTTGGCTTGTACTTGCCTACCTTAAATGTTAATAGGTCCTTACATTCCTTGTTACTTAAATAGCTATTTTCATGTGTATCTCGTATCGCGTATCTATAGCGATGCATAAATGTCACGTTTTTTTGACGGCTGTAGAAAAATTACTATTTTTTGCTTTTTTCACTGTTTACATCACCATTTTCCAGGGAGCTCTCTTCCCCATCTGATGATTCGGCCATCTTGAAAAATCACATTAAATATTTACCCCAAAAATATCAATGATTCTGTTGCGTTTATGATTTTTGGCATTTTGAATAATATTGCAGACAACGTAATTGTAACAACGGCAAAATATTTGACTTGAAATTTTTGAAGTTTACGTCTTGTCAAGTTTAACTTTTATCAAAAAGACCTGCAAGCAACCTAATAAAAACATATCATGGCTTGTTCTGTTGAGAAAAGATCGTGAATGCCATATACAGTAATTTAATTTTCTAACTTTTATTTAAATTAAATATTACAGCTTCGTATTATCCTAGCTACTGAGATTTTAAAGTGTGATTGACTTTCCTTATTTTCTTTTAAAATTGTTATAGTTTTTGCTAAAGAAAATTTTTTTTTTTTATTATCGATAAGGTTATTACTATCCACTCTTGAATTATTATAACGTCTCGACTTCGTCTCGACGTTAAACGATACACTTTTGAATAAAATTTAACTTCTTGTATAATAAATTACTATACTTTTGTTTACATTTTTTTTTACTATGAGTTAGTTTGTTCGGAAGAAATTATTTCTTTCTTCAGAATGCGTTTTACTTTGTGAACTACCTTCTTTTACTTTACTGTTAATCTCTAAAAATCCTGTTTTTCAACTCTGTATTTATCACCTGAATTAATAACAGAATAACACAGTTCCTCATACATTCTATCTGTGATATAATAATTAATTAACAAAAATTACACTAGACGTGGATGTCTCGTCTGCGTTGAACAATTACTTAAACAATCAACGCAGACGACCCATGCATTAATATCAGAGCACCTTAGATTGACTGTCCATCGGTCTTGGTGTCTTTTTAGGCAATCGTAAATTTGCCTTGATTTACTCGTATTCGCAGTTCGGGAATTTTCACTGTATGTACTGTCAATTCCGACCATTGTGGATTTTTTTTTCTATAGTTTTTTACAAGGTCCAAAAGAAATAAACCTTTTCGTCCAATTGTTCTTGTTTGGTCAGTTTGTCAATCTTATTTATAATTTCAAAATAATTTTCAAATTTCTTTTCTACCGGCTTAAGTTGAGCGACTGTCCAAATATTTTCTATTTTCATCCTTTACTTACAGTTCTAATCAACGTTCTGCATCGGTATTCTCAGTTTTCATTTTCAGCAGGTAGTTGCAAATCTACCTAAATGGGTTTTGAATTAATGTGTAAAGAACAATCATCATCTAGCACAATATTGGGTGGTATGCATAAAACGTAGTACGTAGTACCTGCTAATGCTTCAAGTATCTACTTCGCATATGGAGTGTCTACTAGGCTGGGCCGTTTTTACTTTTTTCAACTTTTCGGTGGGGTTATCGTGGAAAGACTGCAAAATGGTTTCAAACTAACTTGTGTAAGATATTATTCCATTCTGATAAGTCCTTCTGCCTCCGGATTTCAGTCAAAGTTTCGAAAAAATTCGATTTTTTGTTGTTTTTGAGGTAAGTTGCCGTATGGATATTAGGTACTTAGGTGGGGGAGGAAAAAATCAACACGTCGAAACACGTGTAGCACACACTTTACACTTCAGTTCAGGCTTCAGGCTTCAGTAGCGCTGCGTCTTCTTGAGTGAAAGGTTGTGTTGCACTCAAAGAAGACATTTCAATGAACACTTTGCTGGCGGTAGGTTGTGATGGAACCAATGTGAACGTTGGTAAGCAAGGAGGCATCATTCGTCGGCTTGAAAAACGATTAAACAGACCGTTACAATGGATCATCTGTCTTCTTCACATGAATGAACTGCCTTTTCGTCACTTGTTCCTGCATATTGACGGCAACACATCGGGCCCCCAGACATTTTTAGGGACCATCGCTAAAAATCTAGAAAACTGCAAAAAGAGGCCTGTTATTCAATTAAACCCATTCCCGCAGTGTTGCTTGAGGTGTCTGCAGAAGATCTGAGCACTGACCAAAAATATCTGTACAGAATTACATTAGCGGTAACTACAGGTGAATTTTCTATTGATTTAGGAAACAAATCGCCAGGAAAAATATCGCATGCCCAATGGCTAACTTGCGCTAATAGAATTTTGCGTTTGTCTATTTCGATGGAATCACCTCCTGAAAACCTAATGGTTCTTGCAACGTATGTCATCAAGGTTTACCCTCCAACCTGGTTTGCAATCAAAACTCACCCATCCTGTAAAGATGGAGCACGCCATCTGTTTCAACTCATATCTGCCACTAGATACTTGCCCACAGAACTGAAGGCCATAGTCGATCCGGTAATTCAAAGAAACTGTTATTTCGCTCACCCTGAAAACGTTTTGCTGGCAATGTTGACCGATTCTTAAAAGCACAAACGAGAACTGGGCGAACGTGCCATTTTGAAAGCTGGCAGCATTATAAGAAAAAACAGACTTTGACTGTTCCAGCTTTCTTCTCTAAACCTCGATACATCATCCTATGTCGATCTTATTGACTAAAATCACGGAACCACCAATATTAAAACTGATACCCGATGAAGATTTCCAAATGTTTGTCGCACAAAAAGGAGAAGGAGACTTGTCTCTACTACGTCTGAAATGCCACTCTCAAGCAGTCGAAAGAGCAGTAAAGACTGTTACTGAGGCTTCAGTCAAGCTGAGCAAAAAAAATGATAGAGAAGGCTTCATAAAAGCCCAAATTGAGTCTCGCAGCGCTATGCCAAAGTTCGATAGTAAGCAAGATTTTCGCACTAATTAAAGCTATGATTATGATTTCTTCAAGTGTTTTTTGTACCCTTTATAATTCTAATATGTACATATAACTAATGAAATTGTGTTTTATTTTATTAATACATATTATTAGGCCTTTTTCACCATGCAGTAAGGACTTCGAAAATATACGACTTTTTCAAAATTTCGCTAATATCAAAGCCAATCCGGAGGCAGAAGAAGAAATCCGATTTGAACCATATTTTACGTGTGATCTAAACACGCCATTAGGCACCCTTTTTGTGATGAGCCCGAAAGAAATCGAACAATCTTTTTTTCCCAATAAGAAACGGCCCAGCCTAGTGTCTACTACACCAACGAAGCATTTACTACGCTCAAGTAGTATTTACTACTATAGTACTTCGCCCCAGAAGTACCTACTCCATTATTCTCTTATTATAAAATAATGTTTAATATAATTGTCCATTATATTCAATATAGCAAGTACGAAATAATACTGCTCTTTTAATTAATTAATTTTTTCATTTTTTTACCACGCGGTAAATTGGCGCGCGAGGAATTGTCCGTGCGAGAAATTGTTCGACGCCGAACTGTCGGCGATGAATTGTCACTCGCTAAATTGGCCACGAGGAATTGTCGTGGAAGCTTTAGGGACCGCAGTTTACGAATTTAAATTCGAGGAAATGGCGGCTTTTATGAATGTGGGTCCTAGAAAAGTTTATAATCACAGAAGAAGATATAACGACGATGTATATAGTAAATTATTTAGGTATTTATTATAAATTGTGCCGTTAATTATATACCAGGTTTAATATTAAATAAAAAATATTAAAAATGTACATCTTTTTTACATAGGAGATCATTGGATTTCAGCAAGGAGTTGCTGTTGATATAGGTGTAAATCAATGTACTGTATCCAGATCATTAGTATCAGTATCCAAGGTGATTTATTCCAAGAGAAATAACTGGATTAAATTTCCGAACACAGATGAATTGCTTGCTGATGCTATGAACGAATGGGCAAATATAAAGCAAATGCCTAGAGTAATAGGTACTATTGATTGTACTCACATACAAATAACAAACCCATCTATTCACGGTGATGAATATGTAAACCATAAAGGGGTATGTTCGATTAACGTTCACGCTACTTGTAACGCTAAAGAAATGTTTATTAGTGTCGACTCATCTTGGCCGGGCTCCGTGCACGATAGTCGAATTTGGCAAAAAAACTCGGTAGTCTGTGGAATTATGTACAATAACATTCAAGAAGCAGCTTTGTTAGGCAATGAAGGGTATGGAATTGCACCTTGTTTGCCATGGAACATGAGAGGTATCTACTAGCTCACGTTCCATGGCACTTCCGATTCAGGGCCCTATTTCTATTGACACTGACAGATGGTAACAGTCTGTTTGAATCTCGTTTGCTCTCGTACTATTACGTATACGTACAGTGCCAAACGCTATAATTATGAGTGATTTATCTGATTCTGAATCAGTGCAAGAAATAGGCGAGGGGAAAAATGAGCAATTTTGCTTTGTTGCTCTTAAAGAATGACTCCCAAAATAAAAATGAAAAAGAAGAGGCTATTAAAAAGTTAACTGCAAACTTTAATCGGGTCATGGAAAAAGAAATGGACATAAAACAAATTTTAAAAAAATGTAATAACATGAAAACAAAGGTTAAAAAAATCTTTTTTTCCCAGCCGGTTAGAATAGTGGGCATTGCTCACCTCATCTGAGGTAAGAAAGTTCGTTTTTCTCACCTAGGTAAGAAAGTAAATCATGCATTTTTTATGAAGAAACTGTACCGCATGTTAGCTGACTGCTGACGCTTGCTGATTCTGACAGCTGACATATTGATAGTTGACGGATAATTGACTTTATGACTTGTGTTACAGTCTGTTTATACGAGGAATTAGGAATGCATTCTGTGAGTGTTCACATCCTTTTGATGCAGGTAAGTACGAAACCTTAAGTGGCCCCGTGAGAGGTCCTTCATTCGAAGGAATTAAATTAACATCTCGCACATGCGTACTCAGGACAGGAGAGGCTAAAAATCACCGTGCGCGCCCGCTTTATTACTTCCTTTTACAATAAAGGAAGTATTGGATTCACCCCAAAAATTCGAAATTGAGTTTTCAACAGATCTTCACGTTTTAGAGTCCCCTGAACCCAAAAAACATATTTTTTTTCATTGGTCTGTCTGTCTGTCTGTCTGTCTGTCTGTCTGTCTGTGAACAGAATATCTCAAAAACGAAAAGAGGTATGGCGTTGAAACTTCATATATAAGTTTTGTGTACTATGTAGATGAGACAGCAAGCTTTTGAAGAAAGTCGCATAACCGGAAGTAGGTGTTTACTCTTGTGATTTTTCAGTTTTTTTCGATTTTTTCAAAAACGGCTCTAACGATTTTTTTTAAACTTTACATTTTTATTACATTTTTAATGTGTATTGATGTGAGCTAGGTGATTTTCCAGTTGAATACTTCTAAAATGGGTTTCTTTTGTTTTTTTTTCAATTTTTTTTATTAACTTCTATTTTAAATAAAACACCCGGTATATTATTACATTTTTGAATTCACCTTAAAATTCTAGATAAAATTTGTCTCTTCAACTAACGCTCTATTTTGTACCGTTTTTGTAGAATTTGTAATTTTTGAAAACTTTTGACAAATGGTTAAAAATTAAAAATGAAATTTTTGACTAATTATAAGATCACTGTAAAAGGAAGTTGTGTGAGTGTATCACACCATATTTTTTTTTAATCCAACCAAAACTGCTTTGACAGTTTGACAGTGGACATAACCTCAAAAAGTATAAATAGTAAAGCGATTTTTTAACAACAAAATTTTTAAGTTTTCAGAGTTACTTATGAATAAAACTGTTTAGAAACATTTTGAGAACAGCATAAAATCAGAAAACATGCTGCATATTTTGCAGGTAATTGTCACCTTTAGCAACTTTAACAGTCTGTTGAATTATTTTTATAGTGTCAAATTTTGCTCCACTGAGGCTGGCTGGGAAAAAAATAGTATTCAAACTTCGTTAAGAAAGTGCTCTTGCATACCTTGCGCAATTACAAACCTCGCCTTCGGCTCGGTTTATAACTTTGCGCTCGGTATGCAGGACTGCACTTTCTTACCTTGGTTTGAAATATACTATGACGTCAAAAGAACAGGTAATAAAAAGATTAAGTTGTCTGAATGGCAGAAAAGATTCTATGATTTGTGGAATGCAGAAAACAATCCAGTCCTACATACCGGGTGTCACTTTCAAACTGGAACATAGGGATTTAATATTGTTTTTAACAGTTTCATGGATTCCTGCTTGCCAATTCAACCTACAGAAAATGTTTTGGTATCAATGGAAATAGAAAATTATTGCGCATCTAATGGTATCAAAAATTAAATTATTTTTGTGAATTTTTATTGAATAATATTAATCAAAAGTTTTCATGTTTTTTAAATATGAGTTGCCTCGACTTGAAAACAGTTGACAGCTACCTATACTCAAATTAATTTGTTATTTGATGACATTCAGAGTTAGTTCAGTTGGTTCAGTAGTTTTTACTGTATAAAATGAACAATTACTCGAACAAAGAGAGTTGTTATCGTAAAAACATATTACAGGTTGGTTAGTTTGCGTAGAGTGAGAGATTTGTTTTCCGTAAAATTTTATAAAATTTGATTTGCATTTACAATTCTATAATACACAGATATGTCTGGAAATTTGAAGAAACTGCTAATATTTCAGTGAAATCAGAAGCTAGAGGTGGTTAGTGTTTATTATTAAATTTTGGCTTTTATAAAAATTTCAATAATGAAATTTTAATAAAGGTAATCGCAGAAATGTTGGTGCAGATGGCAGGGAATTGGAAGAAGGTGTTTTGAAATTGATCAATATTGACAGCACAAGACAAATTAATAAGTCGTGAATTAAACTGCGGTATCTATATATAAACCGCAATGTCATCAGGAAATATTTGAACCAGACGAAGAATGTAGAACTGTATTTTGTGTAGGAATGCAAGAACGTGCCAATCAAGATCGTCGTTTTTTGTTATCAATATGTTTCATGGATGAATGTACTTTTATTTTAAACAACGAACCCAATGTGCAAAATACTAGATATTGGGCTCAAGAAAAACCAAGAATTAATCTGTGTACAAAAACTCAATACACTCAAAAAATTAATATTTGGGCTGGGATTTATAATAACAAAATTATCGGACCGTTTGAAATTGTTCGAAATTTAAATTCCAACCATATATCTAATACTTACTATATTGCTAGCGGCTATGAGTGGGAAACTGACCAAGGAAGTGAGACAGACAACCAACTCTTCAATGTATAATGATGAGCTGTGTGCAAGCGCGGCGGCGTCGTCCGGCCAATGGGGAAGTGGGCAAGTTTAAAATTCGCTTTTAAAAGCGGAGTTCGAATTCTCACGCATGCGCACGAGACGCGTTATACTCTAAGTGAGACTATGTCGGCGCCGTAATGTTTTCTGACGTTTCCAGGCCCTACTAGCAATATATGTGTATTATATATATGATTCCAACACTTATTTAGAACTTTAGATTAATATTATTCAATGAAAATTGAAAAAAAACATTTAATTTTTGATACTATTAGATGCATAATAATTTTCTCTTTCCATTGATACCATTACCTTCCCTGTTAGTTGAATTGGCGAGCAAGAATTCATGAAACTGTTAAATACAATGCTAAATCCCTATGTTCCAGTTTGAAAGTCGACACCCGGTAGAGTACCAGGAGCATCCTAAGCCGGTGTAAGCGATGAAAATGCTGACGTCTCGCCAGGTAAATATTCCATTGAAATTATAAATGATATTTGTATAATTTCATAATACTTTACTGATGTTTTATAAACCCATAACTATGGCAGCAGTCGCCGATATGTTCATGAATATCGGTGAAGTATTATTAACATTTTAAAATAATCTATTAGTTGTTTTGTGTTGATTTTCTTAAATTTTCATTTGATTATTTTCTCATAAGTTTTCAGAAAACAGTAATCCATGCGACTCCCTCAATACTAGACGACTAAAAACAGCCAATACCAAAAGCTCTACCACAGCTGTCAATGAAGAAATGTCATTGATGCAATTGCAGAAGACATGTTTAAAAAAACAAATTGAGGCTGCCGAAGCCCAAATTTTTGCTGCTAGGGCCCAACGGTCTGCTGCGGAAGCTCAGGAACGGGCTGCTGTTGCTCTAGAAAATTGTTCAAAAGCTGCTGAGCAATTAATATAGAGCATTACATTCAGCGTGAAATGTGCGGTTAATTATGTATAAAGAAAATGCTGTTTACTTTTAAGAAATCGCTGTTTATTTCCATATTTCAAATAAATGTTATTCAGTTTGTTGGCTGTTATTAAATAAACAATAATATTAAATGAAGTGTTTTTTACATTAATTGATTGTTTCTTTACATTAGTGGACGTCATTATGAAATATAGCTGCAGCGACTTCATTTCGGCGCTGTGTGCCCCGATATCGAAATTGTACTTGATTACCTTCAAATATTTGTCGATCCTGATGCTGTACTTCTACCTCAACTTGATTAAAATCAATGTCTGGGTCCTGCAGATGTTTTGCTATATTATGCAGAACAAATGCACTCACAATATATTTTGAAATTCTTTCAGTTTTTAAGCGAATAGTTTAATGAAGCATTGGAAAACGTCGTTTCAACTGACCGAAACAGCGCTCTATGACGACACATTCTCTCGCATGCAGTACGTTATAATTTCTTTGAACTGCAGCTATTGGATTCTTAAATGGTGTGAGCAGCCAAGGTGCAATTCCATGCTCTTCATCGCCTAACAAAGTAGCTTCTTGCATATTATTGTACATAATTCCATAGACTGGTTCTAGGCATTTGTTTTATATTTGCCCATTCATTCATAGCATCAGAAAGGAATTTATCTGTGTTCGGAAATTTAATCCTGTTATTTCTATTTGAGTAAATCGCCTCGGATACTGATATCAATAATCTGGGTACAGTACATTGATTTATACCGATTTCAACAGCAACTTCTTGCTGAAATCCAGGATCTCCTACGAATAAACATGTGCATTTTTAATATTTCACCAATGCCTCACTAAAATTACATAAGGTTCTCAAAAACACTTCCATTTTCTGAGTAGGTGACAAGACTCCAACTCTTGTTTCCACGGCATAATCAAGAAAGTAATTTATGAAGCAGTGAACATTTTCCCTGTTGAAGCTTAAACGCCAAATTATGAAAGTAACCTGGTATATAATTAACAGCACAATTTATAATAAATATCCGAATAATTTACTATATACATCATCGTTATATCTTCTTCTGTGATTATAAACTTTTCTAGGACCCACATTCATAAAAGCCACCATTTCCTCGAATTTAAATTCATAAATTGCGGTCTCTGAAGTTGCTCATACACCAACTTCACTTAAATTGAAGTAAATACTACTAAGCATCCCATTTTTTGGAGATACTATGAAATAATGGAGTAGGTACTTCTGGGGCGAAGTAACTTCTATAGTAGTAAATTCTACTTGAGCGTAGTAAATGCTTCGTTGATGTAGTAGACACTTCATATTAGAAGTAGATACTTGAAGCATTAGCGTATACTACGTTTTATGCATACCACCCATTGTCATACTCACACCTATTAATATAAAAATATTACATTAAAAAATGTACTAATTTTCAATAAATTTTTGTCGTACGAATATTGATGATATTATAGCATCTTTTGTCAGGGGACTCCGTTTTATAGAAAGAAAACAATTATTTTCAAAATTATTTCGGCATAATACTGACTAGCAAGAATCAAATATTTATTTATCTATGACAGTGTGTAAAATTAACTTTTAGTTGACAGTGTGAGAAAGCTAGACATTATTAACGAGGATAAAATTTGAGTAATTTATCCCAGTAAAAAATGGACATTTGACGAGTTAAATACTATAATTTTTATTAAATTTTAATTTATTTTTAACTGACAGTAAGGTCTGATGTTTGAATTTATATTTCACCTTCATGATTTACTGAAGAATAATGAAGAACTCGGCATATGATTGTCTAAGAATAGTGGAATAATGAAAAATAACTTTTTTTAAAAGAAGTCCCGCACAAACGCAGAACTGAAAAAGTTAAATCTTATTGTTACAGTTTAATAGGTAATATTTCAATTACAATATTTTTGTTACTTGTATTAAAAAATTATGAAAAAAATGGCTGAATTATTTTAATATCTATGTTGGCCATGTTGCATAAGAATAAATTTAATATGTAACGAATATGTTAGATAGACTTGCTAAATTATACAATTTTGATTAATCGAAATAATTTCCGATAAAATATACTTAAAGTTTATCTTTCAAGTATCATAAGGTTTGCTGGGGGTCTCAAATGACGCTAGTTACTACAAAACAAAGTATGCTGCAATACTATCATGTGTCCAGTAACTGATTGAACTCAATTGTGCAGCAACCTATAAATAGTACATTTCCTATCAATATGGTCCTCCTCTTATCTAATATTATTACTAGATCATATCTTGTGAAATGTTTCTTGAGAAAAGTAAGCACTTCATTTCCACTTCTTGGCACAGCAACAAGAGCAGTGGGGGAGTGATAAAAGCTGTAACAATTCCAGAGCCCATTCAGTAGTTGTGGCCACGTTGCATTTAATCTGCAGATTAGAATTATGGAGTTGAAAAAAGTACTAGTGGCTGATGCCGTCGATCAGGCTTGTGTAGATCTTCTCAAACAAAATTCGATCAGCGTCGATTGTAAATACAAACTAAGCAAGGAACAGTTGATACAAGAAATAGGGGTAAGCACTTTCTTATTTTTAAGACGAGCAATTAAGTCTGCACCTAAAACCAGTTTTCTGCAGCCGGTATAAAATAAAACAAATAAGAAACTGTCTGGCTGCACTCTGCTCAGGAATGCAGTTTGAATATGATATTGTTGTAGTTGCTATGTTTCTTTTTAGAATTACGAAGGATTAATTGTACGGTCAGACACGAAAGTAACCGCTGAAGTTATCGCAGCTGCTCATAAATTGAAAGTAATTGGAAGAGCTGGAGCAGGAGTTGACAATATCGATGTAGATGCAGCTACAAAAAAGAAGATAATTGTTCTTAAGTGAGTTATTTTCCCATTATCCAACTAGGCATGAACTTTGCCCTCGAGAGATAAAAGATAAGAAGCTCGTTAAATCTAAATTTTAGTTCCAATAAAAGAAATTAATAATTGTATTAATTATTGTAGTACGCCTGGTGGAAATGCAATTAGTGCCTGTGAATTAACTTGTACTCTTATCACAACCCTTGCAAGGAATGTCGTTCAGGGCGCTGCATCCTTAAAAGCAGGTCGCTGGGATCGTAAAATTTATGCTGGACATGAAATCTACGGAAAAACACTAGGAATTATTGGACTTGGCCGCATTGGACGTGAAGTAGCAATACGCTTGCAAGCATGGGGGATGAAGGTACTTACATATACTTAACAATTACTATGTGATAGTCATTCAAAAAATATTCAAATATTGAAATATAAATAGCAATTATAAATAATATTCTGATAAATATTTGAAAAACACTTTCAGTACGTATAGTGTGAGAGCTAAGGTTGAAATAAATACGTCAATACTTTAACAATCAATTTAAAATTATTGAACAAAAAGCAAATATTTTATAACTAACATTTCTTGAAAGTTGTTTTTTATTTTCAAGATTTTTTTAAAGATCAATTCGTTTTTAGTCCATATTTTTCTAGTTCTAAATTAAAATCATGTGTAACTTTTATCATGCTATAATCTGGCATTTGTCTACCAATTGACATTGTTTACTTCTGCACTTTTCGACTATAATTAACCAAGGGCAGTGATAATAATCATCCACAATAGTTTTGACAAATAACAACCCGAAAATGCATTGCCTGGAAATAACCCACGACAAAAGGATACTATTTGTCAAAACTATAACAATTTATCACTACTGTAAAATTAATTTATTAAGTGAGCGCCCCCGTAAAACTAACAAATTTGAATTTTTAGACCGTTGGTTACGACCCAATTGTTACTGCTCAAGAGGCTGCTAAGTTTAATGTGGAGTTCCTAGAATTAGACCAAATCTGGCCAATTGCTGATTACATCACGTTGCACGTTCCTCTGCTCCCTGAAACACGAAGTAAGGCTCGCTTTTAAGTAACGTTGTTCACCGGTAATTAATCTAAACTTGCAGATATGATCAATAGTAAAGTATTTAACGCATGCAAAAAGGGAATGCGTATAGTCAACGTGGCCCGAGGTGGTATCATAGATGAATCAGCATTATTGGAAGCCTTAGATGATGGCAGATGTGGAGCAGCAGCTCTTGATGTGTTCGAACAAGAACCACCAACAAGTCCAGTCACCTTGAAACTCATTCAAAATCCAAAAGTTGTAGCTACACCACATTTAGGTGCAAGTACATCTGAGGCACAAGTACGTGTGGCTGTAGAAGTTGCAGAGCAATTCGTGGCTTTGACCGGCAAGAATCCGAAATATACGGGCACTCCTGGCATTATTAATCGTAGTGTGCTCAGCAAATAAGCCAGAATTTGCAGTATAGATCTACAATTTAGTTTTTAAATATTTTTTTATAACTGGAATAAATAAATTACAATCATCCGAGTTTTTTTAATTTTAATTTTAATAAGATTGTAAAGCAGAATTTGATTTTTTAAAATATGAGCTTGTTATCTGTAAAGAATTACAAAATTTGGCAGCTGACGTTTGTCCGTAGGTATTAAAAGTTCAACTGAATATTGAATCTTTTTTATAAACTTTTTATGTATGAATCAATTATTGCAAGTATTATAATTAAGGTGAAATCGAGTATGCGCAATTGCGCACACCGATTTTAAATGAGATTAACCCCTAGGTGTTATATATTATGCTTCTCATTATTTTATATAAATAAGGGACATGAGAAGTTATGCAGACTATTTTTGCGTTGGTCTCACGAATGTCCATTGCGCTTTGGTACAATAATCCCAAGCGCAATGGACATGAATAGTGATACCACCGCAAAAATAATGTACTTAACTTTGACTAAGGATGGCATTTGAGGGACTATTCAATGAAACAAATTAGTTTTCAGTAAATTTAGCAACAAACTATGCAATTTCTTTAGTAACAGAAAACTAAAATTGACTTTTTCTAATAAAAATCACTTTTGTTTAAAATATTTATATACAATAGCGCGAGCGGTCGACGAATTACCGAAAATTTATGTCAAAGTCTATGAGTGTTTATTGCTGTCGCCCTCGACCAATTTTGAAGCAATAAACACGAATAAACACTTTGACAAAAATTAATGCAATTTTTCGGCTACAGGCGGTATTTGGAAGACTATTCAAAGAAACAAAATTGACATTTCTTAGTAATTAATAAATTATAGTCCAAAAGCCAGCAACGGGTTTGCTTACAGTATTTTTAACAAGTGTGTAACTATTATGAAAGATCCCTTTGAATATACTGAGAAGGAAACCCGAAGTCTGGCAAGCCTGCGGTGGTGGTTTTGGCCCCCTTGCGTCCTTGAAGGATGAAAAAAAATAATAAGAAAAAAGTATAATAACAAGTCTGACTCTTTGCTATGTTATAGGTAATCATATTGTTACATTTTTAACGTTCGGGCTATTTAAAATTATACGACAAACATGGGTTCAAACATTTATTTACAACAATGAATTATTACGATTAGTATTTACAAGCACACACGAGAATTATCAAGCAGATTACAAATTAATACAGGCACTAACGAACTATCGATACATTCATTTATTATTACATACGGATTAACACACTTATTTATTTATATCACTCTTAAACACTAACGATTTATTTCTATTTATATGGTTATTTATTTATTTATTTCACGAGAGGTTATGTACACACGGTTATTTATATGGGGACTTCTAACAAGCCTCTACCTGAGTTCGAACTGCCGGAGAATTATTTCAGAACTGAACTCGCATCCCCACTGCGCGAGTATTTATATTTCACTGGAGAGGTTCCAGAAATTTCTCGGCATTCACTGGAAATTCCAGATGAAAGCATGACGCATCTGACCTCGGGCGCGCGTGAGTCATGCACTGCACCTGGCTCCAGATTGATCCGAAAGTCTGGAACGCTGTGACACATCTGCACACCTGCTTCTGCCGGCAGCCTCTGATTCACACACGCACATCTGCTTTCAAGGCCGTTCTTGCGTTCGTTACAATATCTTATGTAAGTTAAAAAATTGACAGATGCTTTCGCGGGTGGTAAGTTTACCCCAGATTCACATAAAGTTGCATAATAAAACTTAACCATTTACTGTAAAATATCGAGATATTCAAAAAAACTGATCCTCAGCGGGCTGTGGAAATTCAAACATGTGAATAATAAATTGGTAGCACCGTAAGTCTGTCAAATTTGAGGTTACCAGGTTAGGTTTTCCGTCAGTTTTGGCACAGACTGTCGCAAAATCTAACCTGCTAACCTCGAATTTGACATAGACTTACAGTGTTACCAACATATTATTCACAGGTTTTGTGGCAGTTTTGACACATTATTTTTTCCGCCTCTCATAGATGCAAGGGGGCTAAAACCACCACTGCAGGCTTGTCAGACTGCGGGTTACCTTCTCAGTATATTCAAAGGGACCTTCCATAACAATTTCAGACTTGTTAAAAATACTGTAAAAAATCCGTTGGTGGCTCTTGGTCTATTATATCACATCCTCCATGTAATTTTTTTTTTTTTTTAATTTAACCCCTTTATTATACAATCTGTCCTTATAAACAAGGGACAATAAGTATTTTGTATGTTTATATCATAAGTAATACAAGTAGCAGTTACTAACCACTAAATGTTAATGGACATGCAGGGTCAGGCACCAATAAACCCCCCTATAATTAGTTTACTAACCTATATTACAAGCTAATGGTTTAACTTAAAGAAAAATTTGATTAAATTAACTAGTAGAAATTAAATTAAGTTTATCTTAGATTTAAATATTAACATAAAACGCGCTGGAAGTTCGTTAGGTTTAAATCGTTTTAGACGTTTTGGGCGATCGGGATCATTCATTAAGGAGTTCACAAGTTCATTAGGATGAACTGTTAATCTGTCTTTATATTTTTGAGAAATTTTCCCTATTTCCTCTCTCACTGTTGGGACACTTAAATCACTTAATAGCACTCTATTCGGCACATACCACGGTGCACTAACTAAAGCACGTATCACTTTATTTTGAAACCTCTCGATAATGGCCAGGTTGGTGTTGCTAGCAGTTCCCCATATGGAAAGGCCATAAGTCCAGATAGGTTTTAGGATGACCTTATAGAGCAGCAATTTATTTTCTAATGTGAGTGTAGATTTCCTTCCAATCATCCAATAGATTTTACGATATTGCATTCCAAGCTGTTTGCGTTTATTGAAGATATGGGTTCTCCAAGTCAGTCGTCGATCCAAATGAAGTCCCAGATATTTTGCGGAATCTGTGTTGTAGTTGTTGTCCATTGAGTGTTATCGGGGGGCAGTTTTGACGGTTCATAGTGAAAGTAACATGTTGGGATTTACTTTCATTTACTGTAATTCTCCATACTTTGAGCCATATGTGCAGCTTATTCAATGCGTTTTGCAAGTTGTAGGATGCAGTAGCAGGATTAAGGTGTGAGGCTAATATAGCGGTGTCATCGGCAAATGTGGCGGTTGTAGTTAAGCCTGTAGTTGGTAAGTCAGCTGTATATAGTAGGTAAAGTATAGGCCCTACCACACTGCCTTGGGGGACTCCGGATATCGCTGGTTGAAGATTCGTGTGTTCACCTTGGTAGATTACGAAGAAGTGTCGATCCGTTAAGTAAGACTTAAATATCTCATAGATTTGGTATGGCAGATACTTTTTTAATTTATAGAGTAGGCCCAAGTGCCAGACTTTATCAAATGCCTGGGACACATCAAGGAACGCTGCTGAGCAATATCGATATTCATCAAGGTCGTTATGGATTTGATCCACCAGTCGATGTATTTGTTCAACAGTTGCATGTGATTGACGGAAACCGAACTGGTGTGTAGGTATCAATTGTCGGTTATCTAGGATTGGTTGGAGGCGTTTTAGTAGTAATTTTTCGAAGACTTTAGACAGGACAGGCAAAAGGCTGATGGGTCAATAGGAAGTAGGGTCAGTAGGTGTCTTTCCAGGTTTTTGTATCATTGTAATCTGTGCAAGCTTCCAGGTGCTTGGGTAGTACCTGAGGGAGAGGATAGCATTGTATATTTGGGTGATTGCTTGAATTGCGATTTCAGGTAGCTGTTGGAGGATTTTTCCATTGATAAGGTCAAAACCTGGTGCTTCCTTCGAATTAATTTCTTTATTTATTACTGTTTGCACTTCCAGCATCTTGAATGGTTTAATCGGTATACTCATTTGGAAGGGGGATTCCAAGAAATCTGCTATTTTAGCATCTTCTTCTGGGCATTGGCTAGGAGAGGGTTGGAATACGTTGGTTAGGTGGTCAGCAAACATTTCTGCTTTATCTTTACTGGTACGAGCTCACTGGCCGTTTGACTTAATGAGAGGCGGTATGTGTGTTATAGGTCTTTTAATTTTCCTAACTGCTTTCCACAGAGAATAGTCAGAGATTTCAGTGGCTGTGAGGCTGGTTAGGTATTGTTGAATGCCTTCGTTTTTAAGTTGTTGTAGGAGTTTCTTTAGTTCCTTTGTGGACCGATTCAGTGCTAGTTTATCTGCTTCCAGGCGGGTAATTTGCCAGCGTTTTCTGAGACGTCTTTTTTCTTTAATTTTATTTTTTAGAATTATTGGGCAATTGTGGATATTGGTGTTTTTCTTTATAGGAGTGGCGTTCCATGCCGCTTGTTGGATGGTGTTTGTTAACTTTATTACAGCATCTTCGATATCACATTTGGTTTTTACTGGTACTTTAAAGTTTGATTGATCAGTTATAATATTTTGGAAGTATTCCCAATCCGTTTTAGCGTTATAGAGTATTGGTCGTGTTCGTATTTGTGTTATTTCTGAGTGAAAGGTGATAATAAAGGAGGAGTGGTCGGCTGCAAGGTCGAAGCAAGATTTGATTGTAAATTGTCTTGTATTTAGTCCTTTGGTGATACAGAAGTCAATTAGATCAGGGATTTTCCGTCGATCCGTAGGCCAATAGGTCGGCTCGCCAGTCGATAAGTATTGCAAGTTGTTCGCACGTATAGCTGCTAGCAGTTCACGCCCGTCAGTTCTTGTGATGCGAGAGCCCCAATCCTGATGCTTTGCGTTATAATCACCCGCCGCTATAAATCTATGTCCAAGGCTTTGAAAGAAATGAGAGTAGTCTTCTTTTTTTGTGGAGTGTTTGGGGGGTCTATAGACGGCAGAGAGTTTAAGGGTTGCTGTTTTGTCTTCAACTTGAACGGTAGTAGCTTGTAATTGTTCTTTTTCATATTTCGGTAATTCGTGGTGCTTTATGTTAGATTTTATTATAATTGCCGTTTCACCGTGGGCGCTTCCATCTGGATGATTCGTATTGTAGATGCAGTAGTTTGGGAATTTTATGTAACTTTTGCTGGTGAAGTGTGTTTCTGTTATAATTAGTATGTCGATTTGGTTGATTTCTAGGAAAAGTTTGACCTCCTGAGCGTGCTGGCTAAGTCCATTGGCATTCCATACAGCTATTGTTAATAGTTGTGCCATTATGCCATTTTACTGATTAGTGGTTAGTAGGTTCATGATGATCCCCATTTGTCTGATTAAGTTCTTCATCATGGATTTAAACTCCTCCATGTCATTTGACGGTTGATTTAAGGGTAGCATTTGTGATTGTGAGGGTGTATTAGCAGTCGGCGTTTGTAGAGGTTGAATGTTTTGTCTTGCTTGGTCAGCGTATGATATCTCAGGAATTCTATATGTTTGAGTGGGTGTGCGCATACGTGCAGTCGTCTCGCGTCTTAGACGTGGAAAGAGTTTCTCTTGTAGCTGCTTATATACTATGCATCCACGGTAATTAGCGGGATGACTCTCTCCACAGTTTATACATTTTACCTGATCATCTTTGGTTTTCCTCGGGCATTCTTTGGTGGAGTGATTTCCTATACATTTAACACAGCGAGCCATCTGTTGGCAATAATTCTTGGTATGTCCAAACCTTTGACATTTGGCACACTGCGGTATTGTTCTTTTTGCATGGGGTGGTTCGACTGTTATTCTTGTATTCATGAATAGTGTAGTTTTATAAATTTCTTTATTGTTCTCTTTCTGTTTCATTTCAACTATAAACATGGGCAGAGGAGTTTTGTTTGGTTGTTGTTTGATATTCCATATGTTAACTATTTCATGGCCAAGATTTTCTAGGTTCTGTTTTATTTCTCCTGTGTCTGTTGAGTGGTGGATATTTTTGATTACAATTCTGAATGTTCTTTCTTGCTTTAGTTTATATGTGTGGAATTTTGTGTTTTTACTGATAAGGTGTTTGATGATGGTAGAATAAGTTACGCTTGTACTGCTTTGAATTTTTACTTGTTCATTGCAGAGTGCTTTTAGTGTGTAATTATCTTTGGCAATTTCATTCAGTAATGTCGTTAGCGGATTTATATTTTTGACTTCATATACATAGATAGGTGGAGGTTTGGGGTCCTTCGGGGTGCTTGTTGTCTGTGTGTTCTTTGTTTGGTCATCCGTCGTCTATTTCGATATCAAGTGGGTCGTATCTATTAGTAGTTTCTACTGGGTTATCTAGCCAGTACTGGGTTTCTTCCGATTGATTTCGATTATTTGTAGTATCTTCAGAGCTTCTGAATCTTTTTCTGTAGTTGATGGTGCGCCATTCGTTACCTGCCTCATTACTAGCTAACAGACTCGTTGAAGGCTGATGCTGATTTATCTGATACGAATTTGCCATCTGCCCGTAATAAGGATTTAGTTGGTACGTGGAAGGTTGGGATTGTATAGGAAATGTTTGTTGTTGTGGCGCATTGTAGGTCTGATATTGAAATTGCTGTTGTAAATTGGTTTGATTTGGGTACGAATATAAATTAGGTTGTGAATACGACATATTTCATATTAGTAATGCGTTCAATTCAATTAGATATATGTAATATAAATGAATATAAAAATTAATATGAATGAATAACTGGATGATAACTTCCCTGCTGCATCAATGACCTTACGGTCAGTGATAGCGATTAACACTCGTATCACCGTTAATTCCTTAGCACTGTAGTTCTTTACGCTTCGAATGTCAAGCGCGTACTTCCATGTAAATAAAAATCTGTTGATGTGAAATAAATTGTTTGTGAAATTTGACATTGCTTATATCATAATTGATGACTTTTACAGGAAGTTAAATAAATGTCACAGAAAGAGAAAAAATTCTCAAGGGTAATACCACAAGCAGTGGATATATTTTTGACAAATATTTTGTCGTTTCCATGTAAATTATTGCATTTAAATTTCACGATACAAAATCACATCAAAAATGTCACGAGCCGAAGACGAGTAACATTTAAATGTGATTTTGTTGAGTGAAATTTGCAATAATTTCTATGGAAATGGCAAAATATTTAAAAAAATATATCCACTTCGAGTGGTATTTGGGACGACTATTTAACAATATTAATACATAACGATTACCTTTATTGAAAAATAATCCAACAATTAATATAATTATACATTCTCAATTAAATTCAGCGGAATACTGTACCCCTCATCCTTACTTACCTTTGAAGGCTTACACTTCACCGACTAGCTCAAGATACGGTTTCTTATCAGGGTTTAATAATTGTGGGATTTTCAGTTCGTTTCACTTTCATATAAAGGTAAAAGTTCATTAATCACAAGAAATGGGCGCCATAACTTTATTTAAAAAGTTTTAAATTCAATAAGTTTACAAAGGTTACGTATTCTTTCTAACAGTCCACAAATCAATTGTTATGCATTAGAGGCTTATACCTTTCTAATTTTAATACACATTATGTAATTATTTAGCAAGTTTTATTCTTCTCTGACAAGTTAGAATTTGTTCTAATAAAACGTTAGGATTAATGAATCTATCAGTATCTAGGAGATTTCTTATACCTATTTAATTAATAATAACATTTAAATGTGATTTTGTTGAGTGAAATTTGCAATAATTTCTATGGAAATGGCAAAATATTTAAAAAATATATATCCACTTCGAGTGGTATTTGGGACGACTATTTAACAATATTAATACAAAACGATTAACTTTATGGAATAATAATCCAACAATTAATATTCATCCTCAATTAAATTCAGCGGAATACTTCCAAAACACATTTTAAAATTTTTAACGCAAGCCAAACTTTGTTCACACAGTTTGTTGGTGTTTAGTTTTACGTAACCTAGCGATATCGTTAAGGACAGAACATCGTTGCTAAGCGATACTTCGCAACAAGGCTATTTATTTTTTGAGCACGTACATTGTTTTGTGAATATTTTGCATGGTGCCCAATATTCAGTAGTTATATCCCTAGTGCATTCTGTATATTCGAGGGGAATATTGCAAGACTATTCCTCGAAGAAATGTCATCCTTTGTATACCCACTATTCATTTTTAAAGAGTTTTCAGTTTTCTTTCTGAAATTTCTTGTGTAACTAGCTGGTTTGCTTTGCTTCCCGCAAATACTCGCTATTGCACTTGTGCAAATACCCGGGTATTGCACTAGTGCAAAATATTCGCTGTATTCGACTCTGATTGGTTCAAATTTTGAAATTGATTCATGGGATTGGTTTATATTATCTGAGGGGAATAGTCAGTGATATACTGCTGTTATTGGTTGAAAAAGCAAATGTCTGCAATGTGATTGGCTTATATGTTATAGTGTTGAATAGTCACTTGAATACCTTCTAAGAAGATATATCCGCTGATATTTTTTTGATTGGTCAAGAAACGTCAAATTCTGGATTTTCATTTGTCAGTTTTTGACAGATGACAGGTGAATTGAATAGTCCTTATAGTTTTTTATATTTACTTACGTACTTACTCCACGGTGCAACAGGCCCTCTCATTTGGGTTTCTACACTTGACTTTTTACGAGACGCCATAGTCAGTCGTGCTCAACTCTCCTGGAACATGTCCTGGAGGGAATAATTTTCTTCTTAATAACCATGACTGCTTTGTCAATGTGAACGTGTGGTTTTTGTTTTGGCTCCCTCGCAAATTTTTCCAGACCTTGCGGTTCTTTGCTTTTTTGTCCATGACTCGCAACGTTTTCAAATCTGCCTGTACTTCTTCCAACCACCTAAGTCTTGGTCTTCCCCTACTTCTCCTACTTTCTGTATATTTTTCTTTCGCACATGTCTAACTCTTCATCTCTTCTCTTGTCATCAAGCTCTAAGTTCCAAGTTTCTGCAGGGTATGTCACCACATTTGAATTTAACCTGAAATAGCATTTATTACCCACTACAATTTGCGTGTTCACCTCTTCTTCTATTTCATTTTCCTCATTAATAATCGAGCCCAAATATTTAAATTTGCTGTTTCTCTCATATCATTTTTGGTTTATCACGACTCCTTTCTCCTGCAGTTATCACATTGTGTGTATATTTCTAATCCTTGCATGGCTGCTGCTTTCGTTAGGTAAGAACCTATTTCTTTCAAGTCCTGTGTTATTCTGCACATGATATCAATGTCATCAACATATGCTTATGCCATTATTGTGCATTGTCTTTCTACAGCATAATTGAATAAGGTTAAAGTTAGAGTTTTTGCAAAAATTGCGTATTAGCCCAAATCAAAATCTATAATAAACTATATAAATGTCTTAATCACAAAGATTATTGCATCAAATTAAAGAAATTTTATGGGCTATATAACACTGACTATTCAACTCACCCTCTTCAAGTTAACTATTCACCAATCATAATTTATTATTTATGTCATTTGCCACCAATCAGCGTAAAATTGTGCAACAATTCCGCTAGCGGAGTTTTAATGACAATTTTTTTCTCTTCCTGTGACATTTATTTAACTTCCTGTAAAATTAATCAAATATGATATTAGAAATGTCAAATTTGACAAACAATTTATTTTACGTCAACAGATTTTTATTTTCAAAGAGGACGTGATAAAATTGATTAATTACTAAGAACTGTCAATTTTGTTCGTTGAATAGTCCTTCAAATGCCGCTTGCAGCCGACGAATTGCATAAATTTTTGTCAAAGTGTTTATTCGTGTTTATTGCTTCAAAATTGGTCTCGTGCTGTCGCACTCGACCAATTTATATCGAAGCAATAAACACTCATACACTTTGACAAAAATTTTCGGCAATTCGTCGACCGCTCGCGGTATTGTATATGAATATTCTATTCCTCTAAATTAACTGGTGGTATAACTGCAGCGGTTTGATTATGAATATTAAAGAATTGATTTTTGTTGAGTTTTTGTACGTAGTCTGTGTCGACCAACGCAAAATGTAGTTAATTTTCGTTTTCTATGTACAAAAACACAATAAAGAAGACAATTTGACACATTGACTTATATTCCGATATTAGGTTGCTCGTTAAAAAGAATTTTAAACTGCTGACGATGATTCTTTATGTTTCACATCGTCTCTTGCCGTGTAATTTTGTTTAAGTAATATTATTGACATTTCCAAGTGAAAACCAAATCTTTTAGTTTTCACAACCGTTTTTGTGATAAAAACAAATGGAATTCTAAATAAATACTTGTGTACAGCGCTTTGCAAAGCATCTCGGAACTTCACATATGTCCAGTCCGTATAAAATGATGTTTATGTCACAATGTAGCAGGGTGACGTTTGTCTTACAATTCAGCAGGCCGTACACAGAATAGTACCTAAGGGCGTGGCTGGCTGTAGCAAAATCGCTAGTTTTAAAATTTACCATTGTCTTTATATAGCCACTGCAATTTTATCAAACTCCTGTCTATGTGTTATATATATTTTTTTAACACAATAAACAATATTATTATTATTATTAATTTGGCATGGTGAAGTAGTTTCTTCTGCTTAATTTTTTCGGCCAAATTTAATATTCTTTTACTGTATCCAGACATCTTACGTCAACCTAACTGTATGCTCTACTAACGCAAAGTGCAAAAACTAACTATTCCACCGAAGAAATAATTTTTACTGAAATTTCTCTGTCTATACTATACATATAGGCCATTCAGTAAACACAAAAACATTTAAATTTTCTTGAAGTTGGCATGTACATAAAATTTGTCTGCTAGGGATTCTGTATTTTGTTTTGCAAAGGTTTCCACACCTGCATAAAGGCTACTTTGAATTTATAAATGACAATTAATAAATGTCATGATTGCAGTATCAAAGTAGATATTATTCTGGAAATTCTTGCCAGAACTTTTATAAAATGTAATAAAAATACCTATCAATAAATGCTACATCAATAGTATCCAACACAGTAGTATTTGTTTAACATCCTTAAAAGTTGTTATGACAGATGCTAATTAAATGTCACACTCTTAACCTATTTGTTTTAGTAACTTTCTGTAATTACATTCCTAGACAAAAGATGAATTTTGGAAGTACACTCATGAAATTTTAGAAATCAAAGGCCACTTTGTGTTTTTATGTTTAGTGAACAGACTATATCTCCCATGTCAGTCGAGCATACAGTGAAAACCGTATAGATTGTGTGGACAATAAATTGCTGCGGGTATGTGCCAGGTTTATAATTCTTTATAACAATATCAAACCTACCTGTATGCTGTATATTTAATAAAATAATAATTTTAAGCTCTTCAAACCCAGAGACCAATTAGAATTACCACCTACCTAGTAATAACTTTGACCTTCCCTTGCGGATATGTGCCACAGCTGCATTGTTAAAATAAGTTTATTTGTATCGAGAGATCCAAAAAAAACTGTACCCCGGCGGGCTGTGGAAATTCAACGTATGCATAATATGTTGGTGACACTGTACGTCAATGTCAAATTCGAGGTTAGCAGGTTAGAATTTGCGTCATTTTGTGTCATAACTGACGGAAAACCTAACCTGATAACCTCGAATTTGACATTGACGTACAGTGTCACCAACATATTATTCATACGTTGAATTTCCACAGCCCGCTGAGGAACAGTTTTTTTTGGATCTCTCGATAGTTAGGATTGAAAATACACCTTTATTTTTTAAATAAGGGTAAAGAGGGCTTATAGATTTTTTAAATATTTAATAATTACATATTTACACAATGTTATTCGACAGGTTTAATAGTAATAAATCGGGACAAAATAAAGACAATCACCAATGTACTTAGTATAAATCCCACTACAGTCATATAAAAGGTTTCTTCGGTGAAAATATCTGTAAAAGCCGGTATATTATTGTAAACATGGTTTATAAGTTTGTTATGAAAATCCGATTTTGCTTTTACAACCATTTATTTTCGTTTGGTTTTCTTCTTTTCCAATTTCGTTAGTTGCACGCTGGTGGTAGACGGCTCTTCTGGTTTGACTAATGAGCTAATGTGTTTGTTAAACTGAGTTAGGATTTCGAGCACAGTAAGGTTATTTGCTAAGAACTTGACAGTGTTCCTACAATAAACAAATTTATGAAGTGATAGGGAGTTGATTAGGGTGCAACAACTTTACCCTGATTCAGCTAGGTTAATTTTAATCGAAGGTTCACTACGATCACACACCACGTTGGTCTTTATGGCACAATTTAAATTTGTTGCTGTAACTTTCGGCGCCGTAATGTAAAACAGGAAATCTCTAGAAAATCTCAGAATAATATAGAGGCACAATATTGCGCTTGCGTTGCGTTTATAAATAACTTGGAACGGAAAAATCAATAAAATAAATTGGGGTTTTGGCGAATGAGGTTATGTTTACCTTGCCGTTCCTGCCTGGGGATGGAAGGGATCGAATTGAACTTCTATTTTTTTTACAGGCTTTAAATTTACTAATTTAAGCTGTTTTGTTATGGCGCTAACAAGACCTCCAGATCTTTTAAAAGTGCCACTGTAGTATATAGACATTTTTCTATAATTTTGGATTTCAATGTAAATCTTTATTTTTGACAACTATTTTAAACTCGCTACATCGAATTTCGTCGTACATCTAAAATAGCCAACTACATCGAAGATAAAATTTTGCTTTTCGCCAGAGATTTAACATTACAAATTACAAACCGCAATAGTGAAACACCGATAGTATATAAAAAAAAAAGTTACTTTAACCTAATCAATTATTGCGAGTATATGAGGTATTTTCTTACGTGTAAATTTTATTCATAAAAAACTGATTTTGAACAGATTTTCTAATAGGAAGTTGTTACTTCAACATACTTCCACGTCTCACCATAATAAATATCATTTTCTTTGAGGTTGCAAAATAAAAAAATGCAGATGAAAACCTCTATAGAATGTCACTATTTTGAACTGATGTAAAACCGTGGGTCTCATATTACTACGATGTGTAGCAAGTGAAAGATCCCTGCTACGGTTGAAACTCCTTAATCTTGTCCATAACAAACAAGTACTGTTGCTGGTAGTAATGCCTGTCCTTGAGAACCAGGTACTTTACTAATACAGTAATACAAAGCTTACCACCATAATTATGTGGTGTTTGTAAGAAAATTCCTAAACTTTACAGTTGTGTGGGCGCTTTTGGTAAAAAAATTAATGTTTGAAGGTTATACTGAGAAATAGGGGAGGGATTCAACAAGCTTGGCAAGAGGTTAAAGAGGGATACATGAGGAATTTGATTTAATCGATGCATAGAAGATTATGTTTTCGACGCTGCTAAAAATATTGAGTTTTTTTTTTCTGTTGTTTAGCTGTGAATTTAAAAAATCAATTTCTAATTCTAATTATGTAAGTTTTATTTTTAATTGTGCTTCTTAAATACTTCTTAATAACAATCCATGGAACGTATGGCTTTACTGAAGTGGAATGCCACATGTCGATGCTTGCTGCTTACAAATACCTTGTCCCTCGGCAGGTTATCCTCACAATTTCAAAAATTTTAAAAACAGACAGCTCGATTATTTTGTGATTCCATCTACGTGCTTGAAATTGTATATGTATTTTAACTTTGTGTAGTCAATTTTGTGGCTTATGTGCATTATCTGATTTATGTAATATATAAAAACATACATACAGTCTGTTCAACAAGCAAGGCCCTGCCTTCTAGCTATTTTGTTATTTATTTTAGACCCAATAAACCTTATATCAAATCAAATGACACATAAAAACCTACATTTTAACTCAATCAACAAATTTTTATCTTCAATTGTTTCAGAGTGGTCACATGCAATTTTTTTAAATGACTATATATTTTTTGACATTTTCTGGTAGACGTTTTTTTTTTTCTCTTTTCAACAATATAAATATTTCATTCACTTTCATAAAAAAAATTTCGTGAAAAATTACAAAAACTTTTTCACAGTGGGAGGCCACGATACAAAACTGTAAACAAAAGTGTAACTCAGGAAAAACAAAACAAATAGTAGACAAACGCTTTAACTGTCAGATTTCAGAATAATCTAAAGTGTTTATTGTTTTGTTTTTCTGAGTTACACTTTTGTTTATAGTTTTGTATCGTGGCCTCCCACCGATAAAAAAGTTTTTAAATTTTTCTCGAAAAGGTTCTTATGTAAGGGCATAAAATATTTATATTGTTGAAAAGAGAAAAAAAACCTCTACCAGAAAATGTTCATTTGAACAAAACAAAAAGGAGCGAGGATACATTTCCTCAAAGCGATTTTAATAAATTTAGCTCAGCTTTTATTCACTTCATAATTTGTAAAAATATACTGAGACAGTTCACTTTAAGTTTCATATTGCAGTCTTTTTGAATGACTATGCTTAGTACGCTAGAAAATTCTTTTATGAGAATGAGTTGGTCTAAAATTAATAATAAAGTTAGATGTGTTTATTCAAAAATATTGTGGTTGCTTCGACACTATCGTTAAATAGTAGAAGCATTTGATCAGTTTAATTTTTCATTCGCATTCACATTTTATTCGAGGATATTCAGTTTTCTACTACTACAGTAACGGAGACATCTAAATTTTCTATTATAAAAAATAATAAAAATTTATTCAGAAATATTTTCCTTATCTACTTTCAGAAATATTACAAATTTTTCTAAAGTATCAAATATTATGAACTGGTTTGAGTCCATGAGGAAGTGGCATCAACGGAACGCAGAGGTATTTCACCGGGATAAAAAACAAATAACTGATGCCCGTTTGTGTACCTACAAACACAAGAAAACTAAAACAAAACCATTAACAAAACAAAACGTGCAAGGCAAATGTTTTTCAAAAATATTAACAGATATTTTATTTTTACTTAAAAAATATGTACAAACAATATCTACAAAGTTCAGGTAGCAATAAAAAATCTTTTAAACAAATTTCTCTAAGCAAACTTTCCGAACCAACAGATTTATTCTAACGTCTAAACTACGTAATAAGAATTGGCATAACATACAGTGTATTTCCATCACGAACAGAATCTAAAGGGTCTTGATCGTATTGTAAAGCTTGCACAGCACTTTCGTTTTCTTGAGTTTGGTTTTCACTAGTATCGTCGGAGTCAGCCAAGATGCTTTCGTTATTTTCAGATTCTTCTAGTTTCGTAACAACTAATTCGCACGGAGGAGATATATGTGCTGGCCTGGTAATCCGTCGACGACCATGGGTTTTCATGTGCCGTTTCATATCCGACCTCACTCTAAACGGTTTTCCACACACATCACAAGGATGCGGCTTTTCACCTTTACAGAGAACATAAATAATTGATAGAATCAAAATCACATTATTAATTTTTACCTGTATGAATTCGCCTATGATTTTGTAAGTATGAAGAAGCTCTGAAAGTCTTTCCACAAAATTCACATTTGTAGTTTTTCTCTCCTGTGTGTATTCGTCGATGTACAATGAGGGAGTATTTTCGTGCAAAATCTTTGCCACAATATTCGCATTGATACTGCTTTTGGTCCGAATGTAGAGAAATGGTGTGGTATTTTAAATCTCCCCATTGTCGGAAATGTCTACCACAGTCTTCACATTTGTATGGTTTATCACCTGCAAAAGTTGCACAGATTAGTGTTTTTGAAGCGTTAAAATTATAAAACCAGCTTATTTACATATTTTTTTATCTTCTTTACAGAAATCGGATAGTTTTTTAAATTGTTTTAATTTTTAATAAGTTTTAGTATCTGTTTTAATTTTTAATAAGTTTTAGTATCTAAGCATCGTATGTTTGTTATTAAATTATCTTTTCTGGTCGGCTGTTTTAATTCTAAAATTTTGTGTTTGTGAATAAATGCTCTTATAACCATAATTTTTAAAAATTTTCTTTACTTCATTCTTCCTACGTTACTATTACAGTTATATCATTAAATGACGAGCGGCAGTGTTGGTTCACTATGAGGATAAACAGAAAGAATCTTTTTAAAGAGATTGAGTTATTAATCAATATTGTAAAATTAAAAAAAAAGTTTTACTTTGCTTACTCTGTGCAATGAACATCATAAGAGCACAGAATGTAAATCTGAAATGCATGAATGTACAAACTGTAAATTTGCACATGATATTTTGAAAATACCAAATATTCAGTACAATCACACTGTTTTTGATAAGAATTGTGTATGTTTTAAGAAAGAACAAGAAAAAATAAAAAATAGAACATCTTACTCATAGCAATTAAACAATTATGGTAAAACTGTTCCCTATATGAAAGTGGATATTTTACATGTAAATATACAGGGTATAACGTCTCATATGTTGCAGTTAATACAGTTTATGCAGCAAAGAAAACCATGGATTGTTTGTGTTAGTGAAACACATGTAACTACAGAAATAGAAGATCATGAAATAGCTATCGCTGGATATTCAACAGTAGTATGCTACTCAAACAGCAGGCATACAGGAGGAATTATTATTTATGTTAGAAACTGTCTGAAATATGAGGTGGTTTCTAGAGATGTAGTAAATAGTAATTATTGGATGCTAATTGTCAAAATACATGTAAATAGAGAGGTTTTTGTGACTGCTGCATGTTATAGGTCTCCCAACTCTAGTACTGGCGAATTTTTAGATTACTTGGATGAAAAACTAAATGAAGATTTTTTACAACAAAACAAAACGTTTATACTTGGAGACTTAAATATTGACTGGTTGAAGAAAGATAGTGAGGCTAAAAGATTGAAAGACGTTATCCAATCAGCCGGTTTTACTCAAATTGTATGTAAAGAAACTCGCATTACAAATGTGTCATCTACACTATTGGACCATATAATTACTAATGATTTTTGTGCTACGGAGATTCCAAGGAACTTTCCAATCATAAGTGACCATGAAATGATTGGTACTGAATTACAATTTGTGAGGAATGCCCCAGTAATGCAACAGAGTACACACTTTCGTAACCTAGATGATCAGACAATATCCAATGTAATCCTAGAATTAACTGAAAAAGAGTGGAACTATACTTCTGTGGACGTAAATGTTCTTTATTTTGATTTTATGCATCATATACAGGAAGCTCTTGATAAGGTTGCCCCTCAAAAACAGTTGGTAAGGAAAAAATATCCGTGGATATCAAGAGAAATAAGAAAGGAACAGTCTGAAAGAGATAAAGCATACAAAATATTTTGTCTTACAAAAACAGAAGAAGATTGGGACAAATACAAGCAAAAACGAAATAAAGTGGTGTCAATGGTGCGGTTGGAGAAAAAAAGATATTTTGAGTGCAATATAGACAGGTGTAAAGGAGACGGAAAAAAAATGTGGAGAACACTAAAAGAACTCTTGGGAAATAACAAGCAACAAATAGATTTCTCACAAATCGACTGTGGAAATTATAATGGACCTGTGGAAGAAAACTTTAACCAATTTTACCTTGATAGTGTAAGGGAAGTATCTGAGAGTATTGAGAAGAAAAACTGGCATAGCGAGAACATAGAAAATAAGCAATCAAAGTGTATGAAGTTTAAGTGCATTTCAATGTTGGAGTTAAAAAAAGTTGTGTTTAACTTACGGAACAAAAGTAGCAGTGACCATTGCCTAAGCATAAAGCTAGTAAAAGACATATTCTGTGTAATAGGTTACCCTCTTCTACATTTGATTAACACCTCTCTTGAGTCGGGAATTTTTCCTAACGATTTAAAAACTAGCATTATTATACCAATCCCTAAGGTGCAAAAACCTACTGTTTCTGGTGAGTTTAGACCAATTAATTTATTACCGGCAATTGATAAAATTATAGAGACTATAGTGTGTGCGCAGCTGAGAGCTTATTTTGAAAACAACAAATTATTGTATGCGGGGCAATCGGGATTTAGAAATAGGCACTCTTGTGAGTCAGCAATACAATACGTAACTGCAACATGGAGAAATGATATAAACGAAGAGAAAATGGTGCTTAGTGTTTTTGTCGACTTAAAACGTGCATTCGAGACTATTGATAGGAACATTTTGGTTAAAAAATTGGAGTTGTATGGTGTAGGCGGTAAGGTGTTGCTATGGATCAAGAATTATCTTAGTAACAGGTACCATAGGACTAGAATTTCACATAGTGTATCAACAAAAAAGAAAGCGTATGGGGAGTCCCACAGGGTAGCGTGCTGGGCCCCCTGTTATTTATAATTTATGTGAATGATATATATAAAACTCTAAAAAACTGCTTTGTTAATCTTTTTGCTGACGACACACTTATTTCAGTGTCGGGATTTAACTTGTGTGAAATGACCACTGTTTTAAACAACGAGCTTGCGTTATTGTATAACTGGTTGTGTAGTAATAAATTAAAATTGAACGAATTAAAGACAAAATGTATGGTTATAGGGTCAAAAACAAATTGTAAAAAGTTTAATGAATTGGGCTTAGTACTGCACATAAATAATTCGGTTATTGAAACTGTTAGTGAAATAAAATACCTAGGTATCTTACTGGATCCACAACTAAGTTTTTGTAATCATGTCAATTATTTATGTAAAAAAATAGGAAAGAAGGTTGGGTTTTTTAATAGAATATCTACTTTTCTATCTCATTGGACCAAAAGACTTGTGTACAATACAATTATTTTTCCCCATTTTAATTATTGTTTATCTTTACTTATTTCGTGCAACAAAGATAGCATATATAAATTACAATTGCAGCAAAACAAAGCAATGAGGATACTTCTAGGATGTAATCGATACACACATATAAATGATATGTTAAATTCTCTGGGTTGGTTATCGGTGGAACAGTGCATTAAAAAGGCAAATATTTCCTTAATCTATAAGATTGAAAATGGCTTAGTACCGCAATACTTAAGTTCATTTTTGGAGAGAAGATGTAATATGCATTCATATAATATTCGATCTAAACAAAACTATTATGTTCCCACAATGAAAACTAGCAAACTCCAAAAATCGCTGTTCTATGAGGGAGTTTGTCTTTTTAATGACTTGCCTTCCGATATTAAATCTGCTGAAAATATACACGCATTTGATAAATTATTAAATAGTTACTTAAGGCATCAATAATTTTATATCTACATAATGTGTATTGTGCAATGTGTAACATTTTATGTAACTTACTAGCCATGTGCTAAATAAATCTTATTTATCATTATCACTTCACAGTACTTAATAAATAAATATCTGTACTATTGACTTACCTGAGTGTAGCCTCATGTGAACTTTAAGAGCACTAGCAGCGAAGAAGCTTTTCCCACAATGTTCACATTGGTGCGGTCGATCTCCTGTATGGCTCCTCATGTGGTAGACTAACGAATTTCGATGTGTAAATACCCTGTCGCACTCGGTGCAGCTTAGCTCTCCCACCTTCTTTTTGGCTTTCTTTTTAGGCACTCCATTCAAATTCGCCTCTTTAAGGTAGCAACAACAAAATTACAATTAATAAGGCTGACTCATAAAAGGTTATTTTCTGCATGTAAAAAAATATGAAGTAGTTAAGAGAAACTAACTTAATATTTTTCCAATTCTTTGTAGATATTTAGTGCAGAGATTAAAGTTGGAAGCTGTAATCCTCTGTATTTTTGTTATTATTAATCTTAAGAGATTAGCTACAAAAGCTAATAATAACAATAAGTGAAGATATACAGTGAGCACCAAAGGTATGGAACATACCAAATAAAACTGAAATAAATATTTTTTTTGTAAAAATCCAGAAACACGTCAATTTCTTGTTTAAAAATACACATTGGAATGTTAAAATCGTTTTCCGAAATTCATTTGTTTGTAAGTGATGACGTCATCAGTATTTTTTTCAAATGTCAACCCCCATCTTTTTTTGAGTTTTTGATAGATCATTCAATTGTTTAAATGACAGTATAAAAATGTTGATACCTTACATAAGAAAATTTTCGAGAAATAAATTATTTAATGTTTAATAAACACATTCTTAACAAATGTTGAAACATGATGTTTAATGGTATCAGTATCGAGAAAAGAGAATCAAAGGTAACAAGAAAAAAATGCCCGTAATCTCAACAAATGCCCACAAGTCAATTATTCAGAAATGTTAGTTGTCGACACATCGTTTACTTGTAATAATTAACATCAGCTTTATAAATCTGCTATGGCTCATTTAACAATTACACAACGCATAGAACTTTTAATTTATCTTGGGTATGACAACCTTACAAGAACACAACAAGAAGTTTGTGATATGTTTAATGCGAAGTATCCAGATCGACCTACCACGCGATCAACATTTAGTAAAATACAAAGAAAATTTAGGGAGACGGGAAATGTTACAGATATTTCAAAAAGTGGTCGTGCTACAGTGATGAATGAAGACAAGAAACTCGACATTCTTTTACAAATCGAAGAAAATCCTAATTGTGCTTCCCGAAGAGTCGCAGCAGAAAATGATGTCAGTCAGAGTTCAGTAGGTGATCCTGACCGACGCTTGCAATTTTGCGAAATAATGATGAATTTTCTTCAAACAAATGAACGTTTCAATCACCAGCTTCTTTTCACGGATGAAGCAACTTTCTGTTTGAATGGAACAGTTAACCGCCAGAACTGCAGGTACTGGAGTAAGGAAAATCCTCATTGGATGACTGAGGCACACACCCAATATCCACAAAAAGTAAACGCCTGGGCTGGAATAGTGGACACCAGAATAATAGGTCCTTATTTCTTTGATGGAAATCTGACTGGACCAAGGTATTTAGAGTTTCTCCAAAATGACCTTATTCCAGCACTTGCGATACTCTACCCAAATCAAGATGATCCAGATGTGCCAAATAATACCATTTGGTATCAGCAAGATGGCGCCCCGCCACAGTATGCGCGTACTGTCTGCGATTTTTTGAATAATTGCTTTCCTGCAAGGTGGATCGGAGAAGAGGACCACTAGAGTGGCCAGCTAGGTCGCCTGACCTTACACCCCTCGATTATTTTTTATGGGGCTATTTAAAATCAAAAGTATATTCTACTAGACCGCAAGACATCGAAGATCTGAAAAATCGTATTCGACAGAAAATTCAAAGAATTACTGAAGATGTTATCCATAATGTCTTAAGAGAATATGTGGATAGACTTGCTTATTGTCAAGAAGTGAATGGATGGAATTTTGAGCATATACTTTGATACCTGCAGTTGCTTTTACATTAAAATCTTCTGTGTATTCATTGTTTATTGTGGTTTTCAATAAAGGCGTTTATTAAACATTAAATAATTTATTTCTCGAAAATTTTCTTATGTAAGTTATCAACATTTTTATACTGTCATTTAAACAATTGAATGATCTATCAAAAACTAAAAAAAAATGGGGGTTGAAATTTAAAAAAAATACTGATGACGTCATCACTTACAAACAAATGAATTTCGGAAAATGATTTTGACATTCCAATGTGTATTGTTAAACAAGAAAATTGACGTGTTTCAGGATTTTTACAAAAAAAACATTTATTTCAGTTTTATTTGGTATGTTCCATACTTTTGGTGCGCACTGTATGTCTCACCACACTATTAATTTTACACAAAGAAGCTTTTGAATTTTAATATCAAAATAAGGCTGTACCAACCATTTGGTCGCAGACTTTGATATTTCGGCTAATATTGACATAAATCTACGTATAGTCTGTTTTTTTGCTTTATGATTCAGAGCAAGCTTTGCATTTGCATTTTTATAGCAGTGTAGATAAGGTCTGCTAGCCATTTGCAAGAAGCAATAAACAGTGTGTTGGAATGGTGTAGTAAGTGGTGTATCACTATTAATCAGGAAAAATGCGTAACGCAGATTTTTACTTTAAAAAGACCTGCTGATCCACAGAATATAGTGATCAATAATGAAACAATTGCTTGGAACACTAAGGAATCATCGGTCAAATATCTTGGCGTTCACCTAGATCGAAGACTATCGTGGGGAGTGCATATTTGTTAAACTCAATCAGTGTTATGTGAGACTCGCCAAACTACACCCGCTCATAAACAAAAGGTCACCTCTTAAACTAGAGTGCACTTTATTACTTTATAAGAGTATTTTACGGCCAATAGTGACGTATGCTTGTCCAGTTTGGGGAGCTACAAGTAAAACTAATAAAAACAAGTTGCAAGTGATCCAAAATAAAGTGCTTCGAATGGCTGTCGGTGCGCCGTGGTTTGTACGAAACACCCAAATACACCAAGAGCTCGACTTCCCAACAATGGATCAATTTATTAGTAAAACCACTAAAAAGTTTTTCGTTGATTTGCATAAATGCCCGGGCACCCGTAACTACTCACTAGGAATGAAAAACATACATAAACGCCTTAAACGTCGTTTACCTCAAGATATTTACTAGGATAATAACAGTTCAAGCGATGATGAGTAAACCTAATAAATACTATCATGATTAGTTATATATAGTTAGTATACGGCATCATATTTCAAATTTTGCTATTACAGTGTAATCTCCCATAAGCGGACACGCACGGTGCCAAAGTTTTTGTCCGGTTATTAGAGGCGTCCGCTTAAGGGAAAAATCCATTTTTATGTTTAAAAAAGTCGTATTATGCAAAGGTATACACGCTAACAATTAATAAGAATAATAAAATAATTGAAAAAAAGTTATGTAATAGTTGCTACAAAATCTAAAATACTCGTTTCACGTAATGGTTTTTTTTTGACTGCTTATTATACTTTCCGCATGTATTTCTAAATATTTTGACAGTTTAAATACTTTAAAGTTGTTACTTTCTTTAGCAAAGCGTTTAAAATTGTTCACTGTTAATGCTTCCGTGTGGGTCTTGATTACATTACAAATTTCTAAGTCGCCATCGTTTTCTAATTCTGCCAACTGCATGTCAAAGGCAGCTGATTCACCTGAAATTTCGGTTACATCATCTTCCAGGATTATTTCTTTGCCAGTGTTTATAAATTCGTCAGGGTCGACGTCTTCGATTTCTGGAATATCCCTATACAGTTCAACCATTACTGATAAGGGTAAATCGTCGTCTGGTTCGAATTGATTACAGTGGCGTAACTTGATACCCGCAGGCTCCGTGGTTGCGGGGCGGCCCTGGCCCTAGTTTTCTTGTTCTGCCTTTTCATAAAAGCAAGCAGGAAATTTTTTTCCTATTTTTATTATCATAATGGGCTGCCCAGGCAAAAGGCAAAGTAGTTTTGAATTATTGCAGGCCTCTAAAATTGGGCGACATGGACTGTTTTGTAATATCGTGCATAGGGTAATGAAAGTGTCAAATTTCCTGCGGTCATAATGCCGATTTGAGTTGACTTAATACCGGCCGTATTGCAAAAGAATTCGATAATTTAACAACATGATCATTAAATGTTGGATTTATGGATTGTTTTGACGCCTCACGACATTAGCTGGGCCTGCATTTTGAAGTGTCCGTACAAGAGAGATTCACAGTCTAAAAATTGTCGAAAAATGGTGTCCGTGTCCGTTTAATAGAGAAAATTTTATTAGTAAAGTTAATGCAAGCAAGTTGGTTCCCAACAAAATGTCCGTGTAAGAGAGGTGTCCGCTTATTAGAGGTGTCCGGTAAGGGAGATTTCACTGTATTTGGTTTATTAGGTGTAGACATTTTTACTTCAATTGAATTTTTATGTTGATTAATTTGGTTTTTCAATTTTTGTTTTGTCTGACCTATATATTTAGCTTCACAATCATTACAATCTAATACGTTGTTTTTATTTATTTTATTTATTTATTAATAAATGGACGTGCAGTCCTTATATACTGGAATGCATATGTATTGACATGTGAGTAGAATATAAAAATATAAAAATTACAATAACTTGCAAACAATAACAAATTATAAAGAATCCAGAATTTGAACATATACAATCAATTAACAAAACTAAATACCGAAAAATTTAACAATATTCAAATTTTAAAAATAATATTAGATTCATTATTAATTGTTGTTTTATCTTTTAGGTTATTGAATTTTTTTTAACATAAAGTGTTGTGGTTTTATATATAACAGTCAAATTTGTTAATCTCTTTTTCAATTAAATTAGATAAATGAGGTATGTAAGGTATAGTGATTAATTTAGATGGGTGATTTATGTTATTATTTAAAAAAAATTCCAAGACAATTTGGTTGCAAATCAATTAGAAGATTTTAATTTTTGTTCCGTTCATAGTAGTTTTATTAAAAAATGTGAAGGATAATAGGTAATTTGTAATATTATTTTAATTTTATTTAAATTTGCATCATAAAATTTGTTGGATAATATTATAGCTCTATCTACTGAATTATTAATTAATCCTTTTTTATATTTAATAGAAGTAATTAAATTGAATTATAACTAACAGCCTGTCTTAACTTCTTTTCTATACCATTTTGTTTCTATTTTTCCATTTAAATTTCTAATTAATGTAATATTCAAAAAATGTATAGTATTACTAGAATAGTCTTTTTCAGTTGTGAATTTTAATCTGGAATGAATGTTAGTAAAAGTATTAAAAATGTGTTGTGTATTTTGATAATTTGCAGCTATAATAATATCATCAACATAACGTTGATAGAAATATATTTCATTATTGTTATTTCCAAAGTTTTCTTCTATACCTTGCATAACTAAATCAGCTATTGTACTTGTCCCATTTCTACACCAAATGTTTGTTTATATATCCGATTGTGACATTGAAAATAATTTAATTATACAATGCGATTAACTGCTTAACAAAATTACGCATAAAAATCCATGATATGATTTTTCATATTTGAGTTATATTAAAGAAACGAATTATCAAATTTTTAATTCTATTTTTTTCTAGAGTTAGTACATTCAAACCCCTTTAACCCGACGTGCCAAGGGAAGACAAAAAAACTCAAGTTATCGAAAGTTCCAGTTACCAAATTTTTAATTTTCTAAAATATTTATATATATGTATTTCATTTGTTATAGAACAATGTACGGTATATATTTATATGGACTATTTATAGATCTTAAAAAATGCATAGTAAGTGCTCAACATATAACATGTGAAATGTATGAGAATAATACATAGCTACATACAGTACATATGCGCACATAGTATTTTCACTAATAATGTTTGTAGTTTTCTTTTTTTGTGACTCCATAACTTACGTAAGATATGACCCAATACAACAGCAACAACACACTAAAGCATAGCTGCTCAAATATTTAAAGTAGAAAACTCAAATTAGCAAATACATACTTGCAACGTCATTATCGGGCCTTATTGATAATCCCTACCTGTGTAGACAAAACATTTTATGCGTGTTCAACAAGAGGCGATTGCATATTTTAGGTTTTGCAAGTTTGCAAATCCTTTGAAATACAAAGAAGCACGGTCATAAATAACTCTTAAGAATGTTAGTTGAGATACCTCGCTACATATTTACAAATGTTACGATGCCACAATTGCTGATAAGCCAGATTCTTACCTGTTTGGTCGCTAGAACTCCGGCACGTAATTAAATGTTGAAGCAAGATGGCTCGTATGGGGAATGGCTGTTTGCATATATGACAAACATGGTCCTGAGCCTCCAGTTCCCGCAGATCTTCCTCCGTCGCATGTAGTTCATCATCTCTATACTTACACCTAAAACCGCCGGTGCTTTTGACCTTCTTCAATTAATATTGTACAAAGTTACCAGCTCTTTGAATCATCATCCGAATTTTGCTCTGTAGTTGCATCGACAACAACGTCGATACCGGCCATGAGATCTTCAGGCTCGCTGAACTCGTTGAGTTCCACTTTATTATGCACATCTCGTATGTGCGCCTCATATGCCTTTTGCCTTCGAAAACTTTTATTGCATTGTATACAATGCAGGTTTAGTAATGAGGATAATAACGAATCCTTTGGTGGGTCGGCATCTATCCTGATGGTTTCTTTTATATTTTCTTCCTAAATTTAGAATCATTTTTAATTTTCCGGAAAAAATTGAAAAGCTGAAAGTTCCAGAAAAAAATTAAAAAGTATTTTTAGGTAATTATTATACATTTTACAACTCGGAAAAAATTCAGGTAAAAATTTCTGATATTTCTAATCAAAACAACTGAAGACAGAGATCGAGGTTTCACAACACTAGCTCCAATCTTACAATTCTAATTAAAGGCAATGAAAAGGTTTGACTTACCACAATAGGCGTAGCAGGCTGTACTTGAACTGAAGGTTCGTAATGCGTTTTCAGATGTTCGAAAAAGCTTAACTGATCTTGAAAACCCGCTTGGCACAGTTGACAACTAAACAGCGCCGGGTTGACGGGAGTTATGGTCGTCCGGCACACTGTTTGATGTTGTGCGTAATCTTCACTTGAGAAGGTCTGCTCGCAGAGCGAGCATTTGTTTAGTCTTCTTAAAGTGGTACAAGTTTTTTTCAACTTACGAGAAATTCGTTTTTTATGGGGTAAGCTCTTTCTTGAAGAGCGATTGTCGGACCTGCAATGAACATGGTAAGATCTGACGTGGCTAGTGAAAAAATAATTACCGATTTTCTCCGTCAGAATCTTTCAAAGTAATGTGAGCATCATTGTCATCCTCAGATTTAACTTGATGGTTTTCATCGTAATTTTCCTGAAACATGGATATTGTTAACATGAGCACACTAATAGATTTTTTCACACTTACATACAGACTCTCAGTCCCAACTATTTGTAGATAACCGCCGTTAATGGCATTTGCAGTTTTATCAGTTAAAATGAGCTGTTGGTCAGTTAAGGCTACCTTGGAACCATCTGAAAAAAATATATTTGTCGTATCGTTTTTCATATTACATTCTTACTCCTCATATTTGAACATTTTTTTAAAATTATACGTATGAAAAAACATTAATTGATTACATACTCTAGCAAAACCAATCAAATATGAAAATATGTTACTGGTAGTAATACGAATTGTATTGTAATCAGCTATGTAAAAATAGAGGAGGATTTTTTATAAACATGTTTCGAAGTGATGTTACAGTTTTCCTATTAACATTGGTGCCACCTCTTGGAAATAAAATGTTAAAACCCCCAGTTTGCCAACAAAAAGGTAGAGATTGTGAGCTTTAATGCTCTGCAAAAAAAACATTTACTGTACTTTATTAATTTTGTAACTTGTATTTCTTTACTATGTCATGATTTATCCATCATTGCAACAAGTTATGAACTATTAACAGCTGAAATTTTGAGTAAGACTAACAAGAAACCTTAATTAATTATTAAATTACTATAAAACAGTTGCTAATTGCATTAGAACGTTTTAAAAGCTATACTGCTGTAAAACTGTAAAAATTAAAGATTTGAAGAAACATTTTATAAAATCGAGATTTATATAGGTATACCATGCACGTTTTTCAGGAAACATATTGTAACGATCTTGGGATCAGGCCATTGCAAACATGTGAGTCACAGCCTTCGAGAAACAACCTTGGTGACTCATGCGCGCGAACACATCAGCGTTGCGGAAGAATCGAGTGTCTCGACGTTTCTAGAATGACTCACCCGGCGGATATAAATACGCGCAAAGGAAATAACAACAGTCCCGAATTCAGCTTTGAAGTACGCGGAAGCTGCCATATAAATAACGCGTGTGTGTAAATAAATCTAGCGATATAAATCATTTATGTTAAGTCGTGTAAATAAATAAATTGTTTCTATTGTTAGAAATAGTTCCTGTAGTTTATAATTTGTGTTCCGCGTTAATGGTTTTTGTGTTTCTTGTAAATTGTAATTAAATGGCTGTAAATAAATGCTTAAAACAAGAAGCGGCGTATAATTTTTAATAGCCCCACAACGTAAAACGTAACAGTATAAAAGCTTTTATAGAGCAAGAATATGCTAGAGACAATAATTCCAACGCGATAAATAATCCAGAAAGTATCTAAAGTAGTGATGTGTTGTTTCGGTTGGACTCGGTACAAAGGAACGAATCCGGGTCAGGATCGATTTGGATCCAATCCAAGCTTCCAGGTCGGATTTGTTCCGAGGCTTGATTAGGCCGCGAAGGCGTCAATTCTTGTGAACATTATTTTCTATTCAACTCATGAACAAACCAATACAATCCATTATCAAAAAATTAAAGGATTGCAATTCTAATCGATGAAAAACTCCATTGCTCAACAGCTTCATATTTAGAAACAATGTCTGGTTGCTTTTACATTTACACCATTACCATTTTTGTGTATTTAAATGGTGAGCAGCAATATGCAAAAGTAAAAGTTCGACTATCTCTTCCTGCCAATATGGATGAAACTGATCCTTCCTATCGCCAGTTCCTTAGTATAGTTTATCTGAGTTTAGGACAGAGACTGCCATAGCAACACCAACACATTGTAATTTGCACGAGATGGGGACTTTAAAGGGCTAATATAGGCAATTGGAATCAGGTAAACGTTTGATGTACCGTGATGACTAGTGATCGGCCGATACCGATATAAATATCGGTGTATCGGCAATATCGGCAAATTTTGCCGATAATCGGTATCGGCGAAATTTTGCATATCGGCAAATTTAAGATCAACCATTTTATTAATTATTTGTATGTAAAAACTTATTTTCGCTATTTTCTCCCATCGTATTTTTATTTGAATCCCAAAAGATTATAATACCGCACGACACAATCGTTATCTAAGCAGCAACTGCAGCAGCACTGTGCACTGGCGCAAACAATGAAACAATACACCTTCTGTAAAACGGGTAATCACCACGACACTGTCGGGGAATTACCGAAATTGGTTCATGTCACGCCCGCATCGATGCGGAGTTGACAATTTTTACTTATATCAACGTATATTAAATAATTACAGACCTTTTAAAAATGTAGTGCCGATACCGATATTATATCGGTATCGGCAACTAAAATATCGGTATCGGCCGATTATCGGTATCGGAAAAAAAAATCCGTATCGGCCGATCACTAGTGATGACCCAGATGGGCTATCCCTTACGGATTCTCGGGGGTAGGAAACCAAATTCCGGTAGTCTCAACTCTGCAGAATCCCACAAGTGAGACACTAGAGTGAACTATGCAAAATTATTGGTGATGGGAAGGATTAATTTCCATCATGGTTGTATTAAGAGATAATTGACAATATATTACTTTTCCCAATATTTCCAACAGAACAGCTGATTGAAATTTACCAGCCCAAAGAACAAGCGGGGTTTATAAAATAATACAGCACAACGGAACATCTACACCACATTCAGACAGCTTACAAAGAAAAGCAATGAATATAACTTCGATCTATGGAAGGCATTTGATCCGGCATGCTACCACTGAGTCACGGTGCTTCGTTGAATAATGCACTGCTATAATGGTATATAAACATTAAGGGTTCGCTAATTAATACAAGATTTACAATTTAATCGGTCCAGTATCTTCGGAGGAGAGAAGAGACCAACGATTTTATGGTATAGATGTTTCAATTAAATATTTTCGCAGTCTTTTAAAATTTAACTGCATTAGTTTATTTTCTCATATAACCAGGCAAACAATTATATATTTTCCTTCAACTGTAATAAGTAAAGTGAATGGTCTAACTATTGGCCTTTGGAGGTCGTTGCCACTTCTACTTTGAAATGGGTGACTATATGTAACTCAAGTAAAAGAGCTAAACTGCTTTGCCACACCCATACAACATTTACGGATAAATAAAGACGGAACAATTAACAATTTCTTAATAATAACAAGAATTTAAAAAAAAATTTAAATGTACTACAAATACTGCATGTTTGTTAAATTTAATACTGAAGCAATGAGAAACAAATGGCCAAATTGGCCTATGTAAAACACAGTTTTGAGGCACCCTCTATACAGGGGTGGAGACAAAAAAGGGATTTTTTTTACAAAAATTAAACATTTCGCAAAACATTAACCCAAGTTTTATTATATATAAATTTTAATCCTTTTATTGTGGCTCCTATTTTGCAATGGTTTTCTCAGAATCGCATTTTATTATTAATAAATAAATATTACAAGACGAAATTTAAAAAAAGCATTTTGACAATCTTCAACTTTGCCATAGGTACTAATAAATATCATAAATAATAGAACATCACAAACAACTTTTAGACATCATAAAGATATGGACTTAATTAAAGAAGATTTTAAAAAAATATGAGTTTCACAATCTGTGGTAACATTTTTTCATAGGAAAAGCTATTGACTCGTTTCTTCAAGAAAGTGAAATACGAGAGCCAAGCTGCAATTATTGAAAATTGGAACATCTAGGGAGCCATGAGTAACAAAATAATTTTTATTGAATAGCGCACTTGTTATCTGTCAAATGTTATTGCGCTTGTCGAAATCAGGTTAATAGTATTCAGTTTGTAACCAATTTAAATTGTCAAAAAAAAATGGAATCATCACCAGAGAAGTTTCGCATCACATTTTACGATTTTAAAAAAGGCTTGCCCCTGCATTGGCTACAATTTATAGATGGTACAAAGAATTTCAACTTGGATGTAAATTTGTTACCCACCGAAAAGGAGCAAGACCTCCTATTACAGCTGTTACAGAAGAAAATATTGCCGCTGTTAAAAAAGTGGACGATGAGGACAATCTATGCAATGATAAAGTCTCTTTTCAAGATCGGATCCGCATCAGTGAGAACTATACTACACACGAACACTTACACTTAAAAAAGATAAGTCGATTTGTACCACATCAGCTTATGGATATTCAGAAAGCGAAATGTGTAAGAATTTGTCCACAAACCTTAGAACTGTTAAATAATGGTGGCCATCGAAATATATTCAAAATTGTAACAGGTGACGAAACATACATACCTTTCTTTGATGTTCCTACTCGTCAAGAAAGTCGAGTTTGGATACATGAAGACGTGGAAATGCCAATAATAGTGAAGAAACAACGTGCAATGAAGAAAGTTCTGTACCTACGCTGTATTTTTCAAAAGTACAGGTTTGGTGTCCGCCATTTAATTGGAGGAACAAAAGACTGTCACAGCTAAATGGTACGTGGAAAATTGTCTGCCTAATGTCTTCAGTAAAGTGCTAAAGATGGGAATGATATTACATCATGATAATGCGTCTTCACATACAGCACCATTAACTCTTCAATATAGGGCTGGGTGATACTGAAATTCTGATATCGATTATCGATAACTATCGATATTTATCGATAAGTATCAATTTTATCGATACATATCAATTTATATACAGTGTGTCCCAAAAAGTTTTATACAAATGGAGAAAAAGTTTATCTTACATTTCATTAAAAAAATATTCTTGATAAAAAGCTCTGCATGACTTGTAGATCCATAATCAAGTACAAAATTTTTAAAGCATTGGCTGATATACAGGGAAAATCAAAATTATGATTTGGAATGAGAGTAAAATACGTTCAAACTGTAGTGGAGAGCAAAATGTTCATTGAAATGATATACTTTTTAAAAAATTTTAACCCCCTGTATAATCCTACCAATTTTTTTTCTGAATAGTTACTTTAATTTAGAAGCTATTCCCTCTCTTACAAAATTTTAGTTGGGTGAACGGTTTAGCAAAAAAAAATATTTTGTAAATTCCTACAAGCCTAGTTTTACGTACAGTAGTCACTGTAGTTTTACGTTGCAATTACTGATTCAGCCTTGCAGAAATTTAGAAAATATTTTTTTGTGGCTAAACCGTCTACCCAACTAAAATTTTGTAAGAGAGAAAATAGCTTCTAAATTAAAGTAACTATTCAGAAAAAAAATTGCTAGTGATTATACAGAGGGTTAAAAAAATATGGATGGATAATTTATTGTGACGAAGTTTTTAAACACCCTGTAATTTTCGAAATTAGGGTTTATTCTTCAAAAAGCTGTGGTTTACTGGTACAAACACATGGCCAAAAAATAAATAAAATCTATCAAAGATTTTTCTACTTATTTGAAAATTTTTTAAAAAGTTCGTTTTTAAAGCCCTCTAGCGGCTAAACTAAGCAACTTTGTATATAGGTAAGTTGAGTTAAATCGTCATATTTTTGCTCAAGGAATATGCGGTAAACAGATTGACCTCCTTTTCAGGGACACCCTGTATACCGAGTGATTTTTACTTATTTAAAAAATGGGAGTTATTCGAAATTGTCAAAATCCAAAAAGTGCTATTTTTCAGAAATTAAGTAAGATTTTAATGAGATTCTTTTAGAGTCTGTTATTCTTAGCTAACTGACAATCGCCAGAAAAGACCTATTTTTTTTTACTCTAGCTAAAAATTAATTTTTCAATTTTTTAAATATTTTTCAAAATTTCACATACTATCCGTCCCAGGATTCTTCCTCCTGACGTCATTTGTATATGAAGTAATCAAAGAAATAGTTGTCCAGCACATTTACATTGGTTGCCGTTTGATAGACAAAGAAAACAACAGTAATTGATTTCTGCTATCGCGCCCATTAAGTTACGACGTGTGTCCATAGGGCTGGCAGTAAATACGAGTGAAACAGAAATTGTACAGCACTGTCAAACTTTGATCTGCCGGACAACGCCTTTTATGAATTTGGTTTCTAATTTGACTTCGTGCTTCTGTCAAATTAATCTGATTGTTCATTTTCTGGTTTCAAGTGCATTTTCGCAGTTTTCCTGGCCTTCATTAGCATTATAAACAGTTCTTTTCAGAACTACTACTGCTAGCGTTTTTCTTATCAGGTATGCAATCGGTTTCGTAAATTTCATGGTTAGGTTATGTACATTTGCGTTTCCTTTCCAGCCTATTTGTTTTGAACTTTTGGAAAGCAATGCCTCAAGCAAAAACCTATTATAATAAGCATATAGGTAGAGATGGTTACGGGGATACACAGGTTTTAGCAATGTGGAAGGAAGCCTTAGAGCACATTGGTCCAGATGTTTGGGAAAACTGTAAGGCATACGAGCACGCTCATCACAAAGTGGTACCAACGTGAGGAGCTCATCGAAGAAGCCATTGAAGCAGTTAAACCACTAGTAATTCACGTTTCTGCATCTGATACTGACAGCGATATATCAAGTGAAAGTGATACGTAAATATAAAATGGCTTGACCTGGTGTTAAAATTAAGTAATTTATTTTTATTTTTTTTAATAAGAGCATCAACCGCAAAACTTGGCTCACCGCCTCGTTTTGCCAATCAAACTTGTATCGTTAATACATGGATCTATTAATACATCCATGCGTTAATATCTCTTTAAATTTATTATACTGTAGTAACCAGAATTAGCAAATATATTTGATTTACATTACTTTAAGCTCGTTGTTGTATTACATTTATTAATATTTTGTTTAAAAATTGTTATGAATCTTAGGCTCATCGGTTTGTTCAGTAGTGTATTAAATACATTATTATGATCGAGTTGATTTATTTCTAATATAGGTGGTTTTAAAACTGGATTACTTAAAACTTTTCTTGGTGATTTCAATTTGATTTAATAAGTTAATTCTAGAACTAGTAAGAAACAAGTAACATTTACAAATATATTTATTAGATTAGGTATCCGACTGCTATCGGAACCTTAAGAAGAAGATATCATGGTATATTATCTAGCTGACATCTTAACTAAACATCTAAACAGTGATTTCTGGGTTTTCATTGTTAGTTGCAATTTCATCTGCAAATATAGATATAAGTAGTGGTGTTCCCATAGGGTATACTCCATATACGCCGTATACTCAGGATTTTCTGGACATACTGCGTATACTCTCAAGCAATTTTATGAAAACTTGTTGAATGTGCTTACAAATTAGGCCTAACGTCAAGTCAAACACTCTACTTGAACAATTGTCTGCACCAAGACTGCCAGTATTTGTAGGATTTATCCAACCACTCTACCTTTTGATTTCGAGTAGCAGTGAAGGGTGTATTCCGCGACCATACGTGAAGGTTTGGCTGCGAGAAGGAACTATTCAGTTTATTACAATTACAAATGGTATGTTAACTTTATTATATAGGTAGCAGTTAGCTATGAGTAATTACGTATTCAAAAAATGGAACTGATACTTTACTAGAAGAATAACAGTCAGGGCACACATACTTCAACAACCACAAGTTAAAAGAACCCATACTCTTTAACATCCTTAATATACCAAGAACCAAAAGTATTCATCTATCTGTGGAATATAAAAATTCATTAAAGTACATTACAAAACATTTCACTAATACAGTTATTTATAATTTGTTCAACATACTTGTTTACGGAGGTTCGAATAAAATTATTCTAGTTTATTCTATTAACACATTCATTCATTCACTGTCTTTAGCCTCTTTTACCTTTCGATGTCGAGCAACATTCATACCAAGTAGGAAGTGCTCAGAATATAAAACACACACATGCAACTGAACAGTCTAAATACATAATAATATTAATAACTTCTGTACTACATTTCTAAAACTTAATTTGGAGTATTCGTTGATAATCTGGTGTTCTCATACTAAATTGCTTTCTAATGTCAATTGGCCTTAATTTTAGAGCAGGAACAGCACTTGATTTCAATATTTTTCTGCCTTCCAGAATTTGAAAATCATCGGGCCTAAAATGGACAGAACAAATTGCCTAATTATTATTTTAATTATGAGACAACTTACCGAAAATATTTAACACTAGGAATCGATTGTCGATTTCCACAAAAAGGCAATTTCTTCGAAAAATACGGGGTTCAGTATATGCAAATCCCATCTTTCGTAAGTTCCTAAGTATATCATATATATGTCGATGTCGCATAGGTTCGGTTTACTCGTCACCCTCCTCTTCTTTGAATCCCGCTTCCTGCAGCCAAGTTAACCACTGATTCACCTGGAGTAGCGCTTGACCCTTTCCAGGTTAAGCATCGGTGACATCTTTCCAAGTAAGGAAGACCTCTCTACAGCGATCAGAGTTGCAGCGGAACTGGTGACCTTCGTTATTTAGTTCTCACGCTCCTCCAGGGAATTGCATAGCGTTTTGAAGGAGTCCTGTATTATGCTAGCGTTCACTAAATTGTCTTTCCTCGTACAGGCTAAGAACTTAATTGCCTTCCAATTTAAAACGCGAAAACATTCAAAATAAATTTAGGTTATGTCATTTTCGCGCACAGCTGAGTGATGGATAAACAATCTAAACTGCGCAAACGCACGACACCCCGGTGGGCGAGTGTCGACCCTATTATTTTATTCAAATGTGCACATATTTTCACGCGCAGGTCGTATGAGTTGCTCTTCCAGTTAATAATACAATTCAGTGATAAGACCAAATTTCATTTCAATACAATGTTAAAAAAATATGCCCAGGTTTATACACATCAACTCCAAAAGTTAGCAAAATTACTTTAAATGATATTTATTTGTTTTTGCTTCGCCATGCAAATATAATGCACTTCATTAACTATTATATTATATTTTTGTGACGACCTAACCTCACTTTTAGCCGTTGACTTTGACAACTGACTGGAAGTTTCATGATTATAGTTGTTCAATTACCAACTTGGTAGTTAATCTTACGTCATACACATCCGCGTGTGACGTCAGGAGGAAGAATCCTGGGACGGATAGTACCAAGACTTACGTTAAAATTCAATTTTTTTTATGTGAAGACTAAAGATTTATGGAAAAGTAGTATGTTTACACAATTTTTACGTTTTTTATACAAGGCGCTGTTTAGGAGAAATATTTTTCAATTTTAATTAATATATTAAATGGCTTCTAGAAACTCTAATCTAGCCTTGTTAATAAATTACTGCTACAAAAATCCTGTAAATGTTCTTTTACAGTTGTCTATAGTCCATTCGGTAAACATAAAAACACAAAGTGGCCTTTGATTTCCAAAATTTCATGAGTGTACTTCCAAAATCGATCTTTGTCTAGAACTGTACTTAGAAAAAGTTACTAAAACAAATAGGTTAAGGTTGTGACATTTACTTACCATCTGTAATAAATATTTTAAATAACTACTGTTAAGGATATAAGACAAATACTGTGTTGTATACTATTGATGTAGCGTTTATTAGTATCTATTTTTATTGCTATTTATAAAAGTTTAGGCGAGAACTTCAAAAAAATATCTACTTTGACACAATAATAATGAGAAATATTAATTGTCATTTTTAAATTGAAACCTGCCTTTATGCAGGTGTGGAAACCTTTGCAAAACAAAATACAAAATCCCTAGTACAAAAATTGGATTCATATGACAACTTAAAAAAAATAAAGTGTTTTTGTGTTTGCTGAATGAGGAAATTTTTTAGAACATGTAAATTGGATAGAGAAAAATCTGCGCAACTGGTCTACGTGCGTATTAATTCGTAGTTCGTATTATAATACATTCAATGTTCACCAACTGGCTACTGCGCTAACAACCCGAACACAAACCCTAAACACAATACAAATTAAACAAACAAATGCTCCAATAACATAAACCAAGCAGGAAGAAGGACGAGTTCAAAATGCCGCATAACAAATCTGAAGGAATTTTTGAGTGACTACTAAAGCAAATGTAACTCAGCATCAAATATCGATAAATATCGGTAACTATTGATAATTATCGACACATATCGATAAATATCAATAAGTAACTATCCATATTTATCGATACATATCGATATGTGCAAAACCTGGAAATACTAACTTTAATATCCATATATCGATATTTAAAGAAGGGTATACCGACAAACGATATATCGATACTATTATCAATATATCGTTATTTTCGCCCAGCCCTACTTCAATATTAGCTAAAAATGGAATAAAAACACTAGAACATCCTCCATACTCACTTGATCTTGTAATGTGCGACTTTTGGTTATTCTATGAACTCAAGAAACCGCAAGAAACATTTGCGAGGAAGGTTTCATTCAGAACAGGAGATAAATGTAACTGTTAGATCCTATTTTGATGGGATTCCTAAACAAGCTTGGCTCGACGCATTCAAACAATGGAAGGAGAGAATGGTGAAGTGTATTATTGTAGGCAGCAACTATTTTGAACATATTTAAAATAAAACATTGAAAAGTTCTTCGGATTTTTTATTCTCAATCATTATAGCTTGGCTCACGTAATGAAAATATTTCATAGTATACGAGTATACCATACTCTTAAAACAGGGTTGCCACTGCCTTTTTCATTTCAAATTCCCTGAATTTTCTAGGTTTTCCCTGACTAAATATATAATTTTTCATAACCAATTTCGGTACTATTAATGAGAAATATTAACTGTCATTTTTAAATTTATACCCGCCTTGATGCAGGTGTAGTAACCTTTGCAAAACAAAATACAGAATCCCTAGTAGAATCAAAATGTTTTTGTTTCCTTTATCTAGAAGCACATTGTTTGTATTAAGTTTTAATAGTAAGTGCTGTTAACGTGATCTTTGCTAGTTTCAACAGTAACTACAAAATTACGGCAAGCAAGGCAAATGGAAGATGTAGAATCCTTTACAAATCTCTGGAGCCATGGGATATAAGTAATCACACAATCGTATTACCTTATTGATATTGTATAACTCTAAGTTAATTAAGCACATACTGATAAAAGTAAAGGATAAATACTTTTTCCTTGGAAACTTACCTAAAGTCGAATTGGCGACCAAACTTGGTAGAGATGAATTAATAACGACACCCGACGAGTCTTGCTGTAGTTGCTGCTGCTTTTGTTGTTGACTTAGTTGTACGGCAACCAACGCAGCAGCCAAATTTCTATCCTCCTCAGTTAGGTCCTGCCCAAGAAGGTCGTCTGAGCCATAATTAACAGGGATGAAGTCGCCCGCTGCTAGATCAACCACCAAACCACTGTGATGTGACAATAGTTCGGTATTCAGAAGCTGAGAGTTTTCCACAGACATCCTTTGTATCATATACTGTGAACCACCTACATCAGATATGGTGACATTTTCTATCAATTCGCGGCTGGATTCTGAGCTTTCCATATTTTTCTGCAAGTACACCAATTAGAACATCATTCGAATATGCCGCTAATTTATATGTCCGGAAGAAAGTTTGTATCTCACGCACGACGTTTCAAGGTCATCTACCTAGGCTATCTAAACAAAGAAATAACTTCGCGGAGAGCCGTTTGGACTTCAACTCACTTAATATTCAACACACGCGCGAAACTAGAGTCTGTCGAGTACACATCAAACGACACACAGTAACATTTTTTGGCACTTAAGCCATTGTAAATGTATCAATTAACGAAAAGTGACAACAGTGCAGCACATAAACAGGAAGTCGCGTCAAAGCCATATTTGTAACTGGCGTTGCGCCATCTGCTGGTAGAACGAAGTGTTAAACTCAGCGGAATATTCAAATTTTATTTAATATCGTGCAACTACATTTCAAATTAGAATCTACATTTAAATCTTATTAATACTCGATGAAAAATGCGAGTCCAGACTGAATCCATTTATCTCGTTCTTTGAAGCTGCTTGCAACTTGCAGGTGAGTAAGAATAACTTCCCGGTTTGAAGAATAATATAAAGGAACTTCGATAATTTTTCCACCATCTATAACACTTTGCTAAAATATAAAACAATAGAATTGTAGTACCTATACAGCAGCAATCATTAAAACGTGGAATACCTTCTGAACCCATTTAATATAACAGTCTGACACTGTGTTTATACTATCTGAATTAGCTAAACAAGGTGATAAAGTATAGCCATCGAATAGAGCACCTTCCAGCAACAGATTAGTCAGTGTCATTATACCATCGCCCTCCGCTGATTTCCAACTTGATTTTAAAATTAATTCATCTAGTGGAGTTCCACTCATTCTGTGTAGTGAAAATTGTTATACTAATTCAATTTGAATTTTTAGGTATACCTACTTTGAAAAATCTTGTTTGAAAGCAGCTAAAAATGTTTCTGGATGAAACACAATCGACAGATTAATCGGTTGTGTTAACAAAGCTTCAGTATTTTGTTCATTCTTCCATTTTAAAATATTAGAAGTCTTATAAATAACACTTTTTAAATATTTGCTTGGATCTTTTGGGCCATTCCATAAATTCAGCCATACTTTTGGAGTCTACAATATAAAATCCATATTTTTTATATCATCGCTAAAGTTAGAACTTACATGATGGCTTAGTAAATCGTGAGCAATCTGTAAATGTTTGTCTTCAGCTGCAATGCTGCCTTTGGCAATTTTATTTAAAGTTGCAAAAGACTTATGAATTTGCTGCACCAATACGATAGAACCACAATATTCTTCAGATACAAAGATTGCAATCGATGAACCCTTATTTACTGGATTAGGAGTGGCTGTCCTGATAAAATCATGTCCTTGATTTAACTTCTTCCAAAGTGCCATGAACGGAGCTAATTTCTTCTGCCATTCTTCACGAACAAATTTCTCCGACTTACTCTTTATTATATTGAGATCTAGTATAGTTTTATCATTAGGAATTATAAATACAAATTGTTGTGGAACAAACCTCGCAGATTTGATATTACTGAAGAAGCTATGTTCTGTTCCCAAGTACGGTCAATATTTTGTGGTAATCCAAAGTAGGATGGCAAGTCACGATCTGATAGCTGACGCACTACATTTACATATTCCTGTAAAATTGGAAAGCTAATTTTTAATTTAGTGCTGCATTATTAAGATATTGCAAATGATTAAAGATAATAATTGGTAAAATGAAAAAACTACGTAATGCAACTCTTACTTCGGTAATGACGTTTCAATTACTTATAAATTTTAAATGTTTGTGGGTAATTATTTTATCACAAAAATTTAAGTTGCTTAAATTTACTAGAAAAACTGAAAAATTATGTCTAATATCAAATAATTCTGTAAGCATTTAAAGATTTACTTCTTGTAAATAATCTTGCATCTTAGCAGTTTTTTCAATAAGATGAAGCATTTCGTTTTTCCTACATTGATTTCCATATTTTATTTTGTTGCTGTCAGGTGGCATCTGTGTAAAATACGCTGTATAGCCCCTTTATTTACAAATAGTAGTGACACCCTTTGATGTTGCCGCTGGGGCAAAATCACGTTGGTATCCCTTAAGTCCCTAGCATATTTAAAAATCGCCTAGGAAGTTGCATAATTAATTAAAATGTGACATTGACAGTTGTCGTGTTTTTATTCATTTTTCTCTTCGGGAGCTAATTCGAAGTCGAGGACGTGGAAATGCCAGGGTGTTGTGTCGATAAGTGTAAAAATAGTAGCAGAAAAGGATTTCAGGTATTCAGATCTGTTATTTTTACACTGTTTACACTGAAATTTACCGTTTAGTAACTTTTTGTATTTTCATGTTTGCATCAGGTTTGCCCCACGATGTCGCTACTATTTGTAAATAGAGGGGCTATAATACGCTGTAGATCGTTCTCATTTTCAGCCAGTAACACTGCATCGTTAACATAACATATTATCTTAATATCTGCAGTGCCCATTCTTTATCCCCTGCTTACTGTTTTGACGTCCTTAATTATTTTGTCCATTATCAAGTTGAACAAGAAAGGGCTTAAACTACCCCCTTGCCGCGCTCCCATTGTTAGTGGTATTTCTTGGGTAAGTTCATTGTTTACTCTTATTTTTGTTGTGTTATCTGTGTTAAACTCATTTATGATATGGGTTACCTTATGTGGAACTTGTTCTTCGTTAAGTATATTTACAACTAGAACTCGTGGCCAGCCTACGGTGGCCCTGCCAGCGTAAAGAAACGGTTAACAATAACAATGCGTGCTCAAGGCGGCAGCCAGCCTATGTTCGGCCCTGCCACCGTTAACAATACAAATGCTTGCCGCGTCGCCACTTGTGCGCGTTCATGCTCCGTGTTGCTGCACGATCGGCAGGTGCGCGCGCCTGCTTATGCCTGGAGGGCCGGCGACCGGCGGCATTGGCTCTTATAATAGAAGATGTCTGGTAATCTAACTCTATCAAAGGTTTGGGTTAAGTTGATAAAGCATAAAAAGACTGGTTTATTATACTCTACAGCCTTTTTTCTTAATTGCTGCATGATGTGATCGCATCTGTGATTGATCGATTCTGCCCGAAACTTGCTGTTCTTCACTGATCGAAATTATTTCATTTAGCTTAGTTCTAATGATGCTGGTAAACCATTTTCTTATAAATCCTTAAAGCATTATTCCTCTATAATTTCTGGGATCTCTTTTGTTGCCTCTCTTAAAGATAGGGATGGTAATGCCTTCTTTCCAGTCCTGTAGTATTGTACCGTAGTCTATGATTTTTCAGAAGAGGATAGTTATTTCCTTGATTAAATAGTTTCCCCCGTATTTTACTAGTTTATTGAATATTTTGTCTTCACTTGGTGCTTTTCTGTTTTTTTAGCTTTTTTATACTGTCACTTGTGCCTCATCTATTATTACTGCGTTTTCTTCTTCTGAGGTTAGGTCATTCATATTGTTAATTATTTCATTATTGTTAAACAGCTGATTAAAATTAGCCACCCATTGTTCTTTGGTTATTATCCTTTATCTAATAGACTTGTCTGTCCGTCCGTCCGTCCGTCCGGGACGCTGTTTCAGCAGCCAAACCGTAAGAGATAGAGAAAAAAGTTATGAAAGTTATATGTTTGGAATGGTCATGTCAGGTCAGGAACAGAATTTCAGTCACGTGACACTTCCGGTTTTCGAGAAATCACAAAAAAGACCGTTTTTCAAATAGAACGCGTATTAAATAAAAATGTTTCAGTGGCCAAACGGAGCTGCGACCCTCTGCGCCTTAAAACGTCGATCGGGTTAGGCAACCACTTTGACACCTTCCAGGTCTGGGTACAGTTTTTATTTAATACGCGTTCTATTTGAAAAACAGTCTTTTTTGTTTTTTTAAATGAGACATTTGTCTCACTGGATTGCTTGTACAGTATAATTGAAAACTTTTAACGTCCAGAGGGCTGTGGAATTGTTTTGTCAAAAAAATTTGTTGGTCGTCGTGGTAGTAAAAGTCACTTGGCATTTTATATCTGTCAGTTTAAGGTTATATCAGGAATGTCATTTTAACAAATACAAATATTTTTGTTGAATACATCAAAAATGTTAGTAACAAAAACAACTACAGCTGTTCAAAATGATTTCCTGCATTTTCCAGAGCCAGTGTATATAGGAGAGTGCCGTCATTCTTTGATCCGTAAAAATGCCGCCATCGCCGCCATTTTTGTTCCCATCAGCAATGACTGATTGAGTTATGTCTAAAACTTTACTTGAAATTGGCGAGACTGTAAGTCTACGTCAAACTCGAGGTTAGCAGGTTAGGTTTTGCGTCAGTTTGTGTCAAAACTTGTGACACAAACTGACGCAAAACCTAACCTGTTAACCTCAAATTTGATATAGACTTACAGTCTTGCCAATTTTAAGTAAAGTTTTGGATTGCCAATAAATGTCACATTGACGGAATTGTGTTACAAACCTCAAAGTGACGTATATGTCAGAGGAATAAACATGGCGGATGTGGCGATACTCTCCTATATACACTGGCTCTGGCATTTTCCATACACAGCACCACCTAGTGTTCGGTATTAAACATCCTGTAAAAGTTAAGTGTATTTGTCAAAATTTGATAGGTTATATTATTAAGTACCGTTACTCATCACTGCCATCATAAATTAAATTTTTTTAAAATCCACAGCCCTCTAGAGGTTAAAAGTTTTCCATCATACGGTATTTAATTCCTTGTATTCATTGACATGCTTTTTCCGTGCTCATAGTATTTTCCAAATATTTTTTGTGCACCATAAAGGTCGCTTTCCATTTCTTTTGTAAAACTTTGCCAGTAGTCATTCTTTATTTCGTTAATTCTTGCATTGACCCTGTTTCTAGTCTCAACATAAGTTTCGTATTCATTTTCGGTTTTATTGCTTCTATATTGTAGATATACTCATCATTTTTCTTCTGCTAATTCTTTTATTTCATCCATGAACAAGGGTTTTATGCTATGGACGGCATTTACGTTTACTTTTCTGGTTTCAAGGGCTTCTTCTGCTGCTTCATAGATATTAGTTTTAATCTTTTTCCAGCATTGTTCTAAGTAAAGTTCGGACACTTCATTCCATGTAGGAACATGGCCTGAGACAAGGCGAGTAAGGGTCGCCGACATATCTCTTTCCGAAACCCAGTCATCTGGCACACCGTTAATACTGTACTGGGTGATGGTTAGCACCACGCCTTCGACGACTGCCTTACTTTCCCTACTTCCACAATTGTGGTTTCGGTACCCAATTTTTAAAGCGACTGTGGAGATTGAACCCCGTACCGTGGCACCGCAGCCTGACTCCCTTACCGCTCGGCCACACTGGCGACTTCCAGCACTGCTCCACTGCACCTGATTTGTTAGTGCAGTTACTTAATATTTTTTGTTAGGTGACTTTCATACATTTGATGCTGTCGTCCAATGTTAGATTACTCACAATTTTGTGGTGGCTTCTTTGCTGGGTTGAGTTTCATGATCAAATTGTCGACGCATTTGCGATGTTCAACGTCTGTGGCAGTGATCGGACGTCAGCTGCGTTTTTCGTCATCAATTACAGCTTTTCCGGGATCATAACCACGAAATGTTATTACCCATCGATTCACAGTAGTCCTATCAACAGTATCGTCACCATAAACAGCCTTTAAACGGCGATGAATCTCAGTAGGAATCACGTTTTCAGCAGTTCAAAATTCTTTAACCGCGCGCTGTTTAAGTCGCGTTGACATAGCACGAGAACACATCTCCATACTTTCGTTACTAAAAAAGGAACTGGTGAACGAAACTCCTTCAAACTTGGCACGTGCAAGGATGTAGCTTCCGAATATAACCATGCGCGTCTCCGTAGGTCATTATTCATATTCTTATTCTCTGCAAATTAAAATATTAAATAACGAAAATATTAACAACGAACGTTTCGAGGGACAACCTGCCCTCGTTATCAACGAATAACAATTACAACGAACAAGAAAACTTATCTTTTTTCACTGGAAGGAAAAACTATACCATATATTCCAGGCATATCTGACAAAATTAGACGAATTGGAAATAGATTCAATGTTAGGACGGTATTCAAAACGATGAATACTTTGCGGTCAGTTCTTACAAAAACTAAACCGTTCAACGAAGAACAACATTCAAGGAACTGTATATATAGTATTCCCTGTGAATGCGGGAAATATTATATCGGTGAAACATCCAGACCTTTAGCAGTTAGAGTTAAAGAACATAAAAATATGATAAAAACGTATCAATTCAATAAGTCTAAGCTGGCAGAACATGCTTGGGATGAAAACCATAAAATACAATGGCACGACACAAAGATCTTGTCTAAAGAATCGATGTCAACTAGGCGAAAAATTAAGGAAACGGCATATATTTTACTTAACGAAGAAAAATGCGTGTCGTCTTTCTCAATATTTTTAGACAATAGTTGGCTATCGATTCTTAAAGATGAGATCAAGTAGGTATAGATATCAACAAACGTCAATGTCAAAAAATTCATTGGAGGTTGGTCGTTTTTCCTTCCAGTGAAAAAAGTTTTCTTGTTCGTTGTAATTGTTATTCGTTGATAACGAGGGCAGATTGTCCCTCGAAACGTTCGTTGTTAATATTTTCGTTATTTAATATTTTAATTTGCAGAGTGGCGAAATACCCAAATAAGAATATGAATTATGAATTCACGCCACAAAGAAGTTTCAGAGATTATCCGTAGGTCATTGCGTTTGCGTTCTACAAGCATGTGTTTACTGTAAATTAATAGCCATACTGTATTTTCTGATGTTTCCCTGATAGTCTTAGGTAGTTTATTCTCATTGATTATATACCTCGATGTTATTTTGACCAGTAAGATGCATTCTTCTGACCAATCAAATTTAAAATATCAGTACGTATACTTGTACGAGGATTGTTCAATAGAAACAGGTTTGGAGACTGTAGCATAATATCTAGTAACTGAATTTAGAAAAAATATTTCTTAATATTAAGGTATGAGTGCCAGTGTTGTATTAATCTACAGATTCCCTTCTGGTAAATTTCTTGCTACTGTTGACGAAACTAATGGCAGTGTGCACTTCCACATCCGAAGTGAATCGCTGCCCCTTTAGTAATTGTTTTAATGAACTTTGTCATAATAGGAGTATGAATAATGGAATGAACACTTTCTATACTGATGTTCATAATTTCAGAAAGTTATGTGATCTTAATGTGTCTTTTTGCACGTAAAGCAGGTTTCAAACGCCTCACATTTTCATCAGAAGTTGCAACTTGAACATGTCCTGGATGAGCGAAGTCTTTGTCAACTTTCTTCCTTGTCGACATTTTCTGCAACGCTAAACCACTACTAATCGCATAGTTCGCAGGTTAGCAAGTTAGGTTTTGCGTCTGTTTTGACATAGACTTACAGTGCAAACATATTATTTTTGATCTACTCTCGTTTAATATGGCCGCTATTGCTGAAATCGGCTACTCGAATATCTAAGGTGCCGCCGTGAGTGTCGCTTCTGAGTCCATTAGGTGTTTATTCTGTGGTTTAAGTGTCAAAATAGATCTAGTTATATTATTGATGTATATTTGTTATTTTTTACACAAAAATAAAAAAGTAATAATGCAAACTAAATTTTAACCAAATAATAATTTTGATTTTAGTAATTTTTTGTTGCCAAATGTCACTTACACCATTAAAAAAATGCTATTATTTTTATTACATCACGATGGTTTACCACACAAGCCTATTTTGACGTTGGCAAAATTTGCCCATGCAATCTGATAGCAAGCAGACAATTTGTTTACATCAGCATTTGCGTAATTAGAAAATGGGCAACACATTTTTTTTAATAATAAAGAGCGTGACTACTGTGCAAACCTCAAAGTTTGAATAAGTTGGTAATGAAACTGCGGAGCCAAAGGGTCTCCACCGATGGCTTAAAACATCATCAACAAAGTACTGTCTTAAGTACGATTCTAAAATGGCCAAATCCTGTATATTTTCAATTCGCCCACCATATATCGCATCCGAGCACAAACCAATAAGGTATTTCCACTGCACTTGCATATTTTGTGTTTGCCAAGGCTCTACAGTCAGCCGTATAGCTGTCAGCAAATCGATATCGCTAAATTCATATGCTTTAGACCAGCCTGGAAACAAAATGTAAGTAATATTCCATCTCAATAATCAACAGCTACCTTGGGGAATATAAGTCCTGCGTTCCTGTAAAAGAGCGTGAACGCAAGCGAGCACGAAAAACATTCGGGATCCAGTGGGATTTAATTTCTCTACATATGAGGAACCCCATGACGAATATGTACGGAGTAAATTATTCTTTACACCCTGGGGGACTTCATAAGCTACTTTAAAACTGTTTTGTGCCAGAACAGGACTGAATAACACATGAGGCTCAGTTACCAGCCATAATCTATAAAACATTTTTTATACAATCAGTTATTTACTGTGATTTGAGATAATTATTAGAATTACCTGAAATTTTTATGAGGTTTTAAGCTTTGCAGGTTTTGATTTAAAACGGGCAACCAAGATGTTACTAAATGTAAATTTTTTAGAAGTAGCCAATTTCCCAACTTTCCAGCCTCGGTTAAAGCGGTTACCGCTTTGACTTCCTGACCTTCTCCCATAGCGATCTGAAGTTATATCCCAATACATTTCATAATTTAACAAAAAATGCTAAAGCGATACCTCTGTATATTTATCCTCGCTCATTTTACTAAGGGCTAGCTCTTTTATTTCGGCAGAAGGATCAGTACCTGGTGCAGTTAACAATAAAATTGGTTCAGACGCAAACGTCTCTTTAAAGACAGAAGATAACTGTAGTATTTCAGGATTTAAACTCTGCAGCCCTAAATATTAAAATGTATTACCAATATTTATTTATTTTAGTGCACTGCTTACCTGTTAAATGCAAAACACATTGTAACAACGCAGAATGTAATCGATCACCTCGTAAGGCCTGAACTACCAGCACCTTTTGAAATTCGCTAATTTGACAATGGGAGGGCAAGTTAGCTTCGCAGTCATTTTTCTCCATAAAACCTATCCACAGCGTTACATTGTTTAACTGTAGAGAGTTGTATAAATTGGACAGGGCAGACTAAAATTAACACATGAAACAGTGTAAATAAATGGAAGTGAGACATTACTTGAAGAGAACAAACGCCTGGAATAGCACTGCGTGGAATCCAAGCTGGTAAGCTTTCAGAGGCCTTTGATGTATCCAGCCTGTTTGTAGTAAAGGATTGGCCGAGCAAGAGGTTCCATTCCTGAAATTAGAAGTGCAGTAAGTTGTAGTAAAAATTGATTAAAACGTTTTACCTCTTCTGGAATTTGGCGTGGTAGCATTTTGTGACACAAATGGAGGGCAAATTTCAATCTGTCTGCTTTGAAGATTCCTCTGCTCATATAAACGTAAAGTGCTTGAATTAGAGATCTTTGCAAAAATCCATGGTTGTCACCACTGTCCTAAAACGTTAACGTTAAAACTCTTAAAACTGCCGTAATTTATAATTATTATTTTGAAATATTTGTGTAAACAATGGCATTTATTATAATTCCTTGTTAAAAATAAAAGTATAATATTGTTACGCTTTTACCGTTCGGGCTATTTAAAAATTATACAACGCTTCTTGTATTAAACATTTATGTACACGATTAATTACGACTATTTACAAATATGTAACCTTGGTATAAAGCTAATTTTTAATTTTCAATGAGGAAGTGTAATGAACTTTTGTCAATTACTTTTATAACAAAAATATAGATATTTGAAGTATAACATTTTCTACTTTTTATGGTAAACACATAAGGAATGTCACATATAATTTTACAACAGAATCCATTCTCTGAAAGAAGAAGAAATTCATTGGCATCATCTTAGCAGATTTGATATCCAAATATCAGAAGGAAAATTGGCGTCATCGTCAAGACAACATACCCAGATAAACTTATTCTCTGATACAGTTAACACGTTAATCGCCGCAATACAAATTCAGAAATGGGTCTCAAGGGCCACTACGTAGAAGAAACAATAAAACATATCTAATATTGAAACGCCTATAAATAGGCAGCCAAATACGCTATCCAAGGGGTAAATGTGTTGTTGGGTATAGGACGCCACGTGCATTAGGCAAAGCATGTAAAGTTACGCACAATGAGAAGCTACCGTGAATCACACGGCCACGAAAACTCTTCAACGTGAGATGCAAGTTAGCATCACACGGCGCTGTAAATAAAAAGATAGAGATGCACATTAGCTTCACGTGGCGATTAAAGTGTTAATATAAAATTGGATATGGTAGAACACCCACCCTGCTTAGTAGATGAGACCCAAATAACTTTTGATTATTCTCAAAAGGCGATAGACAAATATTCTACTGTGAATGAATGTTTTACAGCAAGGGCGCAGAAACAGGGGGGCAAGGGAGGCGATTACCCCCTCATAGAATATATTTCATATATTCTATGAGGTTTTTAAAAAATTGTACATAAGGTTATGTATCACATTAATCTACACAAGATGCTAAAATTCGTTGTTCTATTGTAGGAGGTGCAGAAATAAAACACGAAGAATTTGCTAAACACGTCTTTATTTTTAGGTTGACAGCGGATAATTCGATATAGTCCATTTTTCTTTCATATGAAAATGCAAATGCCGGCATTCTAGGGAAATCATTGACAACAAGAGTTGTCACTACGCTATATTGTGTTGGTACATAAACTTCTGGTTATTGTTTTTGTGGTGAGGTTAAGTTTCATGTTGAAAGGTTGTAATTTCATTATTTTAAATTGTAGCTTTGGCTATTATAAACTTGAAATGTGATTTTATAATTTGGTTTTAATTAGTTAGGTAGGTACTAGGGACAATTTCAGTTTATAATAGCCAACTACAATTTAAAATAATTACGGTGTCAACCAGTCAAAATGAAATCTAACCTCATTGCAAAAATAATAACCAGAAGTTTGTGTTAGAGTAGCTGTATACAGATTGGTGGCAGAAAATGCGAACATTGGCAGTCAAATCAGTTAGAATACAGTTTATGGGCTTTGTATCCGTTAGCCAGAAATAGACATATATGATTTAAAATCTATTCTAGGATTCAAAACATCTTCATTGGTTTATAGACGTAAATCGCATATATGTTCATTTCTGTCTAACACATACAAAGCGCATAAACTGTATTCTAGCACATTTGACCACCATTCTGTATAGTAAGAATAGAGCAAACGCGGCAACAGCATTTGATTGATTGGATCCCTTCTTCTTCTTCTTTTTCTCCCATCCTCTTATACCATAATACGGTGACGAGGTTTCACTTACTTTAAACTGTCCACTACTTATTTTAACACTTTTTACTCTACACTCTTATTTTTACTTATTCTGCACCACTAACTCCTAACTTCTGCACAGAATTTCTTCCACTTCTTTCTATCGCCCGCTAGTTCCTTTGCTTCTTTCCAGTTTATTCCTCTGTCTTTTAATATTTCCGGCATTCTTTTATTCCATGATGTGATTGGTCTTCCCCTAGGTCTTCTTCCCTCCGGCTTGGCTTCCCATACTCTCCTTAGTATGTTCTCGTTGTTTGTTCTGAATACGTGTCCGAGCCATCTCAACTGGTTTGCTTCAATTTTCTCTTCCAATGGCTTGGTTTTTAGTCTTCTCCTAACTTCTGTGTTTTTTATTTTGTCTCTCTTTGTTATTCCCTCAATCCTTCTTAGGAATTTCATCTCACATGCTTGTAGTCGCATCTTTAATTTCATATTCAGTGTCCATGTCTAGCTGCTGTATGTTAGGGTTGGGATAAATATTGCATTATACACTCTAATTTTTGCCTTTTTTTATATCTCTTTTTTGGCAATTATTGCTTTATTTATAACGAAATATACCTTCATTGCTGTTTGTATTCTGTTGTTGATTTCTTGTTCCTGTTTTCCATCCCTACTCACCGTGGTTCCCAGGTACTTAAATTCTTCCACTTGCTTCAGTTCTTCATTGTTTATAGTAATGCGAATGTTTCTCGGTTTTCTTGCTACCATCACTACTGTTTTTTCTGTATTTATTTTCATATTTCTTTCAGCAATTGCTCGATTCCAGCACTCTACTGCTCTCTGTAGCTTTCTTTCTGAGTTTGCTAATATGGCTATGTCATTCGCAAACATAAATTCTGAAACTCATACCCTTTCCATGTTTTTAAACCCTATCTGGTATCCTTCTATTTCTCTTGTTATATCATCCACCAGGGTAATGAATAGAAGAGGGCTCAGTATTCCTCCTTGTCTCACTCCTTCGTGCGTTATGAATATTGTTGAACTTTCACTTCCGGCTCTTACACAATTTCTTGTGTTTTTGTACAAGCCCCTGATGGCTCCTATTAGTCTGCCTCTCACTCCGTACTTTTTTAGCGCTTCCCATACTTGTTCCCTTGGTATCGTGTCAAATGCTTTAACCAAGTCCACAAAGCATACATAGAGCTCTTTATCATATGTTATGGTTTTCTCTATTATTTGCTTAATCCGAATATTGCATCCTGCAGACTTCTTCTTTTCCTGAATCAGTTCTGAGACTCTTAACTTTGGCTCTATGATTTTTCTCACTTTCTGCTCTAATATTCTTTCATAGATTTTTCCCGGCACGCTGAGGAGCGAGATCCCTCTATAATTTTCGCATCTCCTACTGTCCCCCTTCTTAAATATCGGATGAATAATTGTCACTTCCCAATCTTTGGGGATTTTATTTTTCTTCCAAGTTTGTTGTATTAAACCACAATTTACTGTCAAATTACTGTCAACCACAAAAGCTATACCAAACTATACCAGAGAAGTTCGACCAGATAACCTTAATTTACTGAAAAGCCTACTAAGTGAAATCGAGTGGGACGATATGCTGTATGATGATGCCAATCGGTTCTGCAAAGATTTCCTAGAATCGTTTTTATGGTGTGTAAATACTGCATGCCCACTGATGAGACGCGAATACAAAGCGTATAAATCTAAACGCGTTCCCTGGGTAAATAATGAAATAATAAGGCTAGGAGAGGAACTAAAAAACTGTTTTGTTACAATGCGTATGATAAACACTGACACTGCAAGATTGTGTTATCTAGAAAAGAAAAAACAGTACAGGCGCATTATAAGAAATGCCAAGAAGAATTATTATGCAAATTTAATAAATTCTGCAGTAAATAAATCCAAACTGTTGTGGAAAATTGTAAACAGCAAAAACGATAACGCTCATAAAGCCACTAAAAAAATCTCAATAATGACCGACGGTGGTGTTCTCATGCATGATACTATAGCAGTAGCCAACACATTTGTTGAATATTTTTCTACAATAGCAGAAAAGCAAGTTGTGGAGCATTTTGGGGTAAATCCGCCCCAACCCCAAACATCTACAGCATCTACCAGCGTAGTCCACACAATGTACTTTTACCCTGTAACTGAAGAGGAGGTAAAGACTACTATTTTAAAACTAAACAATAATTCCTCTCCAGGAATAGATGAACTCTCGATAAAACTAATTAAATACGTATTTGACGCAATTTCTGCCCCTTTGGTGGCGTGTTTCCGGATGTTCTAAAACTGGCAAAGGTGATTCCTGTGTTTAAAAAGGGCAATCCCCAACATTTAAGCAACTACCGACCGATATCGGTTCTCAGTGTGTTTTCAAAAATAATCGAAAAGATAGTGTGCACAAGGCTAACAGCATTTCTCGATAAATATAATCTCATCGCTGACGGCTTTCGGGAAGGACGATCTACTGAATCAGCATGTTGCCGTTTTTTAGACCGCATCTATACTGATGTTGATTGTAATAAGTTTGTGGCGGCCTTATTTTTTGACTTTACCCGTGCCTTTGACACGATTAATAGTGACGTGTTGAGCACGAAATTATATAATCTGGGCATAAGGGGCCCAGTCTTAACATGGCTGCTATCTTTCTTAAGTAATCGTAGATTAAAAGTAAAAATGGAAGGCCAATATACACAGGCACGAAATGTGAATTTAGGAGTCGTGCAGGGTTCCATCATTGGACCTTTAATTTTTTTAATATTTATAAATGACTTGTCATTGTATATTAAGTCTGGTCATGCAATAATTCATGCGGATGACACTTCTGTAATTGTTACTAGCAATAATTTGGATGATCTTAAGAATAACATAGATACCGTACAAAAAGATGTTGACACCTGGTGTAACACCAACAGACTGATTTTAAACAACAAAACAGTCTGCGTATTGTTCGGAAGGGCCCGGGGTATGTTAGCATCTTACAATACTTATCATGTAAAATTTTTAGGTAGTTACTTAGATAGTGACCTCGGCTGGAGTAAGCAGGTGGATTATGTTTGTTCACGATTAAATTCTGCATTCTACCTGTTGCTTCAATTGAGATCAATCTTAAATTCCGAACAATTATTATCTGTTTACTACGCACATGTCTACTCGCATATGGCATACAATGTGTTATTGTGGGGAAGGTCAAAATCAGCTAAGCGCGTTTTTATATTGCAAAAACGCATTGTGCGTCTAATCTACAACCTGACACCCAGAACGTCATGCCGACGAACTCTTGTGGATAAAGCTATATTGACCTTTCCCTGCGTTCTGATATATAAATCTGCGCAGTATGTATTCCACAACTATAGCATGTTTATAAAAAACAAAGACTTCCACCAATACCCTACCAGAAGCAATTCGATGCTAATGATCCCACAGCATCGCACGGCTAGTTATGAGCGATCACCGAAATACACCTGCATTAAAATTTTCAACTCGCTGCCGGATTTCATTATCAAAAGTAGTAATGTTAATGAATTTAAGCAAAAGCTGCGCAATCACTTGTTATTACGGTATAGGCGAGCTGTTCCAGTAGTTTTTGTATGTAATTTCGTTTTTTCTAATGTGTTAGTATTAGTTTCGACGCGTCTACGCCAAACATGTATCTGGTCATTAACCTTTTCGAGACGACGCCGGAGCAATGACCGCGCTCCGTCATAACGGGCTCGGGACAAATCGCTGCCGTTTCGTCGGCATGCACGCTCAGCGTGTCAGTAGTTCGCCAGCAGCCAGACTGTGTAAATCTAGACCTCTACACTTTAAATCATTATGGCCACTAAACGGGGACTGACTGATGAAGAATTAAAACGTTTATTAGAAGAAAGCGATGAAGAGTATTTACCAAGTGAATTTGAGGATTCAAGCGACTCTGAAGAGGAGGACATTGACGCCAGGGAACAAGAAGATCATGCATCTGCTAAGGAAGACGAAATCTTGCTGCAGAGGCCAAAAAAAATGGTGGCCAAGCTCCATTATGGCAATTTGACGACAATTTTGTACCCATTACTCTGGATTTTGATTCCGACTCCGGTGTAAGCGAAACCTTGCAACTGCACAGTGATTCTCCCGAGCTGGACTTTTTCCTGTTCTTTTTTGACGAAAACGTTATGTCTGCTATCACAAAACAGACAAACGTGTTTGGAAATTTATTGAAGGAACAGCTTTCTACTTATTCTAATTGGTACGATAAGGAAATATCTGAGATGTATGTTTTTCTTGGGCTATGTATCTTGATGGGAATTGTGCAAAAACCTAAATTGTCGGATTACTGGTCGAAAAATCCACTAAATGAAACACCGTTTTTCGCAAAAATGTGTGCTCGTGACACATTCTTGCACACTTTACGTGCTCTACATTTTGCAGACAATGAAAATTTAGATAAAAGTGACTCCCTACGCAAAATAAGGGTAGTTGTAGATTCCTTGCGCTCCAAATTCAAAGAGGCGTTCTATCCCTTTCAACATTTGGCGATTGATGAGAGTCTGATTCTCTACAAAGGTAGATTATCATTTAAACAATATATTCCAGCCAAGAGACATCGCTTTGGCATTAAACTTTTCGAAATATGCGATGCAGAAACTGGTTATATTTTGGATTATATTATCTACACCGGTGCAACAACAAATATCAAGCGAAGTGAAAATCTCGGGGTAAGTGGAGATGTTGTGAACACACTTATGGAACCATATTATGACAAAAATCATATATTACATGTTGATAATTGGTACACAAGCCCAACATTATTTTATTATCTCTTGGAGCGAAAAACTGGGGGTTGCGGCACAGTACGCTCGAACCGAAAAGGAATGCCTGATTTTGGGCCCGTTGAGAAAGGCAAATGGGTTACTGCCCACACAGATAAATTACTCGCTCTCAAATGGTGTGACAGGAGAGTCGTTCACATGCTCACTTCAGTTTTCACAGCAAATGCTGAGGAAACAGGTAAAACTAATTTTAAAACTGGGGAAAAGGTAACAAAACCAAATGTTGTAATTGAACACAACGATAAAATGGGCGCAATAGATAAAGCAGATATGCAAGTGAGTTTTGTAGAATGTGCTCGCAAAACTTTGAAATGGTACAAAAAACTATTTTTCCATCTATTGGACCTGAGTCTCTACAACGCCTACGTAATGAACAAAGTAAAAACTGGTAAAAAACCTTCCTTTGAAGAATTTAGACTAGAAGTTGTCTCTCAAATTGTTATGAAATTTGGATCTGAACTGAAAAAGTTCCGCGGACCAGCAACCGTAGACAGTCCGTTGAGACTAACACAAAGACATTTTCCTTCTTTGATACCGCAAACTGCTGCACAAGGAAATAGGACACAGCGCAGATGCCATGTTTGCAGCCATTCAAGACTGAGACAACACCAAAGAAAGGATGTGAAGTATATGTGCAAGGGGTGTGACGTGCCACTTTGTGTGGTACCGTGTTTTACCGATTACCACACAAAATTGAAGTACTAAGTTAAAGTTAATAGTTCCTCTTTCTACAGTATGATGCAGTTGTTTTTGAAATAATTAGGAGTTGTATCATTAGTTCTACCTTAGTTTGTTCTAGTTATAAAATATAAGATTGCTTTGTAATATGTTTTTGTTCTTCAACAAATAAAGAAACCATTTGTTCTTAAATAAAACTTATTGAATAAACAATAAATTAGCATTTACTTGCAATTTATTTGGGAAAATTGCACCATAAACAAAGTACGGCAACCGTTTTATTACGGACGACGTACATGTACGGCATTCGTTATATTGCAGACGCATAGGTGACGTAACAGTACGGAGGTAGGTAACTCGGCTTGTGAAATTCTGTCGTACGGGTACGGCAGTGGTTCCACAAAAGTCCAAAATTTGTTTAACCAATACGTTGACAGTTTTCGAAGGCTAGAATCGAAAACGTACCTGTACGGCAGCAGTACGGCTAAGTTACAGATGCAAACAGTACATGTACGGCATCCGTCGCGAAAGGGTTAAGACAATAAACTATTATTATTATTATTATTATTATTATTTTTATTATTATTATTATTTTTATTATTATTATTTTTTTTATTATTATTATTAACCTGTGCAGGTGGTACATCCCAGCCTTTCGCATGTATTTCAACATTTCAGGTTTTATTTTGTCGTGCCCCGCTGCTTTGTACATTTTTATTCCTTGCACTGCTTCTTCCACTTCCTTCATGCTTATCTCTTCTTCTTGGTGTTCTCCTTCCTCTCGCTCTATCTGTTCCCGTTTTTGGTCTTCCTCCTTTGGTTTTTGTGCAGTTTGTTTTGGTGTACCTCCCAGCAGTTCCTGAAAGTGTTCTTTCCATTTTTCCATTATGTGTTTTCCGTTGGTGATTATCTCGCCCGCTTTGTCGTTAATATAGTGTAGCGGGTTCCTTCTGCGTTGTCTCAATCCTTTAATTATTTTGTAGAATCGTTTCTGGTTTTCCCTAAAATTCATCTCGGTATCTATTCCAAAACGTTCCCATTCCAGTGATTTTGCTTGAGCTACTAGTAATTTTGTTATCTTTCTTTGTTCTTTATATCTTTCATAATCTTCTGTTTTGTTGCTCTTTAGGTATTTGTTCCAAAGCAGTTTCTTTTTATGCACTTCTTTTTTAATATTCTCGTTCCACCAGCTGGTTTGTTTTTGATTTTTCGTCTGGTTGTTCCGCACACGTTCTCTGCTGCCTTGAGAATTATTTCTTTGAAGTCTACCCAATATTTTTCTATTTCTATTTCTTGGTTGTCTCTTATTGTTATGCTTAATCGTTGGACTTCATCCCTAAATCTGTTTTGTAACTCCTTTCTTCCTAATTTCTCTGTGTTTATTTCTCTTCCAGGTTTTTGTTCCTCAATGTTGATTTTCTCATTTTCTTCTTGTCTTTTCATTTCAGCCACCAGCAAGAAGTGGTCACTTCCTATTTCCCTCGCTCTTCCCACTCTCACATCTTTAACCTTCCCTTTGTTGCTACCCTGTACCAGAACACAATCAATTATTGATTTTTCGTTTTTCATTGGTTCTCTTCTCGTGAATTTGTGTATTTCTTTGTGTTTGTAAAACGTGTTCGCCACTATCATCTCGTTATCAATACAAAACTCGATTAGCCTCTGTCCATTTCCATTTTTGACATTTTCTCCAAATAGGCCTATCACATTTTTATATTTCTGTGCGTTATTCCCCACTCTGCTATTTAGGTCTCCCCAAACTACAACTTCATTTCTGCTATTCTCAATTTCTTTTTCTAACATCTCCCAGAACCTGTTTTTATCTTCTATCTTATCACTTTCACCTGGTCCATACGCAATTATTATTGTCACCATATGGTTCGTTGTTACTTTAATTTCCAGTGTCATTATTCTTTCTGAGCAGAATTCCCATTTTACAATATTTTTCGCGTTGTTTTTATTTATTATGCACCCTACTCCTTCCGCTGCTCTTTTGTTTATGCTAACGCCGCTATAAAACAGGGGGTTTTCTTCATCTATTTTTTCTATTCCTTTCCCTTTTTTCTTCGTTTCCGTTATCCCGATTAATTCTAAATCTGATTTTGCAAATTCTTGTCCTAGTTCTTTTTCTTTCCCTCTTATTCCTCTTACATTCCATGTTCCAATTTTCCATATGGGACTTTTTCTTCCCCTATTTATCCCTCTCTTCCTGTTTGCTTGGACTTTAAGTTTTCTTATTTTTGTTATATAACTACTGGGCTCTTTCCTGCTTGTTTCAGCTTTTTGTAGATCCAAAAGTTCTTCTGTCGTGTACGTTGTTCTTTTATTCTTTTTCTGTGTGGTTCTGTTTTTGTTTGTTATATTTTTTTCCAGCTTCCTTAGTTCTTGATAGAGCATCTTTCTTTCCCTGTCAATTTTTTCATTTCTTTGCCTTACTTCTTCTTTCAGTTCCTTTAGTTCATCCAAGTACCTCTGTAGTTCAGCTATCGGTTATTTTATCACCTGTAGCTCCTCTCGTACTGTTTGTCTTAAACCCTTGATCTCTTCCACGAACTCGTTCATCTTTTATCCCTTTGGATCCCATTAGAATTTAAAAATTTAGTTGGCCCGTGTGCTTTTGCTTTCAGAAAATGGTATAGATCTTGTAAACATACCCAAAGATCCAGAAATAAAACAAATTTGGTTAAACAGCATCGACAGAAAAAATTATAATTCCAAACGACCAAGAATACGATGTCTTTTGTGTTTTGTCGAGAAAAAAATGAACAACTAGAACCTTATATACATTTTATTGTTTTTCAAAGTGTTCACCAAGACATTTTATGCACTTTACCATTCGCTCAAACCAGTTTTTGAAACATTTATTCCACTCCGAGGTAGGGGTACTCAAAATTACCGATTTGAAAGCTTTGACTGCTTCTTTACTGGACTGGAACTGTTGACCACAAAGATATTTCTTAATTTTGGGAAAAGTAAAAAAATTGTTAGGGCTTAAGTCAGGACTATAGGGAGGGTGGTCCAGAATTTCTCTGTTTTGCTGCTCCAAATACTCAATTGTTTGGCGAGCGGTGTGCGAGCTTGCAATGTCATGATGCAGGATGATGCGTCGCTTTGGGTTGGTTTTCCGAAGCGCGGTAGTATACCACTCTGCATTAACCATCCTACGATCCTCTACTTCAATCGGCGCAACGTGGACGTGATTTCGCTACAAACGTGGCCAAAATTTTCTTTGAAGTGCGAACAACTTTCGTCGGTTTTGGCTAAACTTGGAAAACCCAGATAGTCGATTGCTGTTTAGAATCAGGATCATAGGCATAAATTCAAGATTCATCACCACTGATGATGTCGTAGACGTGATTTGACCCTCCTCGGTTGAGTTGTTGAAGAGTTTTCCTACACCATTTAACACGAGCCACCTTGTGATCGTCACTAGCACACTCGTCCTAATCGAACCTAAGCGCAATGGACAATCGTGATACCACAACAAAAATATTCAACATAACTTTGGCTACTCATGGTATTATAAGTGAACATTTTTCATAAAACCTACAAAAATTGAAATTTTAGCGTAATTTAAATGAAAAAGTTAAATAGTATGAGTAACATCCATACCGAGAATAAAAAAGGCAATTTGCCTATCAAATTAGGAATTAGAAGAAGATGTAACTAGTGTTACAAAACTTAGATTTTTTTTTCATAACACCTACTTGTTATTTGTCTATAGCAGAACTGTCAACCTGACTGAAACGTTCCCCATAACAGCCATGGCTGTTATACATTTAACAGCCTAGGTTGTTAAGAAATAGCAGAACAGTAACATTTTATCAATATTTATTCAACATGAACACTGGCAATACTGAAATGAATTGTTGGTGATACTGTAACAGCCAGTCTTATAAAGGCCACTAATCTGACGTTAATTTTAATTCGCTGTTAAAATAAACAAAAGCGCATCAAAATTTGTTTACTAGTGAATGAAATGTCATAAGCACTAACATTTTGAACCGCTTTTGTTTATTTTAACAGCGAATTAAAGTTAACGTCAGATTAGTTGCCTTTATAAGACTGGCCGTAAGTCTATGTCAAATTCGAGGTTAGCAGGTTAAGTTTGTGCGTCAGTCTCTGTCAAAACTGAAGCAAAGTCTAACCTGCTAACATCGAATATGACATAGACTTACAGTGTCACCAACAATACATTTCAGTATTGCCAAACGTAATTCTTTTCCATATGTGACTGATAAGACGAGTTTTCTAACACCCGTTACTAATACTATTTAACTTTTTCATTTAAATTGCGCTAAAATTTAAATTTTTGTAGGTGTTATGAAAAATATTTAACGATATATGTCCGTTATCGCATCTAACGGCCTTATGTCGCTAATAACTATAATTTGCAAGTTTTCAAAAACTATATTAACAAAAAACAGTTTTGACAAAAGTTATAGATAATTACTCAATATATCATCTTCTATGAAATTTAATTTTTATCAAACAATTATAAAATTATCCGGGAAAACAAAAAAACATAGAGTGAAGTACCACTTCCAGTTATCCGATTTTAACTAAAAATGACTAAGATCTCCAAATTTATATTAAAAACAAAGATATAAATTTTGAGGCCATCAATTAAACAACCTGGGCTGTATAGTAGACACAGACAGACTCACAAATTGTAATGATCACAAACTAACACACAGATATCACTTCAAAACCACTTTTTCTGAACGAGAAGAAACGAAAACGGATATTTCCACAAAAATCTTGTGTTTGCAAAAAAAACCATGATTACTATATTTTACGAAGTAAAACAAAGTAACAATGAAGTATATCTTTCAGGTATTTTGTGTATCTTTATGACCATTCAATACGTGACTAAACAGCATTTTGGCTTAATTGTAACTATTATAGTTATTTATGTATCATGTACATAATGTAGGACTTTGTTGAACGAGTCTATTTTATGCAGAGGGAGCGCAGCGTAGTGAAAAAGAGGATGACTCAGATAAGGTCTGATTATGTACAAGCTGCATGCAATTATGTTCGACTGCACTGCAAAAGATTTCCATTTATCTACAATATCATTTGTGTCATTAGATACATTAGACAAATCAAGTTGCTATTGAAACATTTGATAGTTTCAAAGTGTGCTTCTTCTAGGTTAATTGCATTTTCAATATCAAAAATAACTACCTATTACCGTAAGGTATTAATGATGAATTGCTTGTTGTAAAGTTTTCAGTTAATATAATCTTCTTTCCTGATTTGATTAAATGACATTTATTTTGATGATAGCTGTGGGACATTGACAGGCGGCCGTTTTACTTTACTCTATGGACTAAAGTGGCACTTTATGGACGCTAAATAATACTATAATGAAGTGTTTATGGAACAGTCAAACATAAAGCTTAGTTATGTTAAAACATTCAAAAATTTTGTTTGCCTCCCCATAATTATAGTAGTTCCTTTTCCGCTGTTTTACAGAAAGAACTCGAAATGTTTCATCATCGATGTTTTTCCTAATTTGACCAGCCTTTTGTAACTGTGACATATTCTTAAGATAAAAGACGAAAAAATTAACCCTTAAATACTAAATACATACTTTGAGAGGAGGCAACGATTTCAAAAACAATCTATGTAGGCAGGCACAGACAGAGAATATAAAACATTGATATTTGAAATTCTCGGGCAGCAAAATATAAAGAACTGCCAAATAATGATATATCTCTGGACACATTATACTCTTCTTGTAACTTTTTGTGTATCTTATTTGACTCAATTAATGCTGCAGAAATAGCGCTGGAACTTGCTTTTGTTTCATTTAAAGATGTTATCAGGTTCTAAAAATAAAGAGATGCTTTATCTATGTCACTTATAGTTTTAATGCTTACTTTATTTTGCAAAATGTTTCCAGATGCGTTGGCTAGATCTTCAAGTAGTTGATTTTGAAGATTATGTTGTTTTTCTTGGAGCTCTTCACGCTCACGAAGAAGTTCCTTACGACGTTCCTCAAGTTCTGGGCTTTCTTGTTTTATTGCACTGGTTAGGAGTTGTTCTACCAAATGTTTTTGTTATTATTTCAAACTTAGTAAAAAAGTTGCACTTACCTGATAGACCAGCATGAGTAGTTATAAAATTAACAACATTCACAACCGCTGCAATATCAGCTGTAAGTTGTAAATGGGCATTTCGGCAGCACAGTAATAATTGGAAATCATTGTGAAAATCTACCAGCTTGCCATTAATGTTAACTAATTTTCGCTCACCTAATAGCATAATGAAATATATATTAGGTTATAGGATTCTTTTTGAATAGCTTTACCTTGATAAATAAATTGATTTCGTAATATTGACAACAACACAGATATATACTTTCTATTTCTTCTATAATAAGAACTTTTCCAAATCTGTAACATAACACGATTAAGTGCATATGAATTTGTAATTGAATACGGAAATACCTTATTGCAAGCTCGAGAGCTGTATTAAATTTGGCAGAATTCTGCGATACAGCTTCTATGGTTTTTCGCTTCAAATGTGTCTTAATCCAATTTGAGCTGTAGATGTTGGGTCCAGCAACAAGGGAGAAATTTTTGTCTGTAAACATAAACATGTTGAGGTATTAATAATTGCAACTTTTAAAATCCCTACTTTTAGAATGATCGCAGCATTTTGAAGAGAAAGCTGATCTGCTGATAATCCTTCACTTTGCCACTGCAGCTGCTCCCTTTCAGAACTAAGAAATTCTTCTAAAGAGAATTTTTGTATTGGTCCATATGTTTGCAACATTTGTACCCATTCATTTAAGAGTTTTCTAGAAGCATATATTAGATTTAACGTAAATGGACAGACGGTATTTGAAAACTTGTGGTACAGAATAATAAAAATCTAATCATAACTCACAATCTATTGTCTTCTGATTCTTGAGCCAAGTATGTTATAAATGCCGAGGCAAGTAAGCAACAGCTGGGTAATATTTTACATTCCTGAGAAAGTTCTTTAAGCTAAAATCATATGATGAAAACAATGTCAGTGGCAACGTATTTTTTAATTAAAAAAATATCGACGTACCTGTGTTTGCCACCTTTCATATTCGTCGTTTAGCTTATCAACAAGTCCTTCAGCAGTAGCTAATGTATCTTGGGCAGCATGCAGGTTGATTTCAATTTCGGCTGCTTCTTTTGTGTACGTGGCTAGTTGAGATTTTAATTTTGCAACTGCTGTATCGACATCTGATAAACCAGTGCTTAATTCTTCTAATTGAAGTTCTGCAGTTGCCAAATTTCTAAAATTTAATGCATCAAGCTTAAAAATGGTTTAGTGTGATATGACAAACATTAAACAGATATAAAGAACAAAATATTTTTTTTCAAATATCTAATGAAAACTATAGGTAGGGTGGTCGACAGTGGATCACCAGTAAACAGTACATTAGAGCGGTTCTACCCCCTCTTCATCTAATTCTCGCATCAGTGCAGCTGGTAGTATCACATGCTGCTGAACCGTCCGGCTGTAGCAGTAACAGTAATTTTATAACACCTGAACAATTCAAACTGCCACAAAAAGCTGAAAGTAGAATCAGCATACATAAATCAAACAGAGACACTCACTGTCAGTTCCTTTGATGTTAAAATGGCTCCTGGGGGGTACCTTCCGATAGTACTAACAGATGGCGCCACATTATGATTGGTAGCAGAGCCAGTAACTGGCTTTGATTTGTCGTACAGTGCCTTTATATAGACAGTGGCGACAATGGGGTGTCCTATTTTTGATTGGCTTCGTAGATCACGTGGTTTCAGCCGCCATGTTTAGGCTAAATGGCCTGTGATACGTGTTGTACGTTTGACAGTAGTGAAGTGTATTGTCAGTCTATGTCAAATTCGAGGTCAGTAGGTTATGTTTTGTTTGTTAATTGACACAGACTGACGCAAATCTTAACCTGCAGATCTCGAATGTTTTCAGTACTGCCAAACGTAAAACACATATCACAGGCGACTCTCAGTATGAATTTAAATGAACACCCATTACAAATTTGCCTAAATATGTGGGCGAGGGCGTCACCATCCCATGCACTCTAGACAGATTTCAACATTAGACATGAGTGTCTATACTTGTTTGATTTATGTACGTTGGTAGAACCAAAAGGAAATCAAGAAAGCTGGGAAGAAGCCGATTGCTACAGACATTTTGGGAAAAATGAAATAGCATTGGTTAGAGAGGCAGCAAAAAGAAGAAAAGACACCAAATGAAACCCAGAACTTCCCTCGTCAACATTGTAACCCTAAATAATTTTAAAAATCAAATTAAGTTAGGAGTAAAAATATCTTCACATTTCTAATAAATTAAATATATTTTCAAATTAAAAAAATGTATCCAGCTGGGGTTTGAACCTGCTGCATCTGCAGAGCGATCGTAACCGCACCCCTGCACAGACATCGTATCTGCATCGATAAAGCCAACTACACTACCGAGCCTCTTCGAAATAAGTCTAGCGCGCGCCTCTCTTGAACAGAAGGGTGTTATTGTTGAAACGTTTTTACTCTTTTGTGACATTATCCTGTATCGGTTGGGTCTTATTTTAAAAAAATGTAAAGCCTGACCTATGTGCTAGTTACTTCTATTTCAAAATTAATCCCAAAAATAAACCAAATGTTAGTTTTTAAGGTGCTCACCCTGTATATATTTGTATGACATTGTACCGGGTTTCATGCGAGGTAGACATACAGGGTGAGTCGGGAGGAATGGACTCCGTGAAAATAATGTCAAGTTATAGCATTACAAAAAACAAAAAAATTTTTTTGGAGAACTGAGTTTTTGTAAAAAAAATCAATATTTTTTTTAATTAAGACGTAATCATTTGCAAACAATCGAGAAATGCACCATTTATTACAAAGGCTAAAATAAAAATAGTGCGTAGGGGGTTTCTTTATGACGCTGTATCTTGAAAACAAAATGAAAATCGGATGACAATATTTTAGTTTTTTTACATTATTTTCACGTGTATAATACATTCCTGGAGTTTGGTCCACTCTTTCCGACTCACCCTGTATAATATATATGCAAAATATCGTCTTTCTCCGACAAATAGTTTTTGAGCTATATTGCCAACAGACAGACAAACCACAGTATAAACATCAATTTATGCTGTGGACAGACAGACAGATGGAAGTGAGAAAACCTCTTTTTCGTCATCTAGGGACTTTGATACGTGAAGATCTGAAGAAATCTCGGAAAGTGATTTTTTTCGTGATTACTATACTTCCTTCATCTTTCAGACGAGGGAAGTAAAAAGATAAAGCGGCAAGTTTAACGAAGTGATTCTGAACAATAATCTGATGAAAAAATATTGTGTCAAGACACTGACGACAAGGATGAGTGGTTTGAAGACCAGGAAATGGAAAACGATGAAAATGTATTTACTGAAAAAGGTTTACAAAATTCTTTACCACGAAACGCAGAACAAGTTTTAGAATTTTAAACAATCTTCTTCTTCTTCAAGGGCTTTCGATCCTTGTGGATCATCGCCTGCTTCTAAGAAGCTTACAAAATCCATTTGGTTTATATCAGTGTGGTGGATTAGTCCACCCTGATCTTTAACTGTTATTCGTCTATATTTTTTTGCTTGTTTTTGTTTCTTCTACAATTTTTCTCCATTGTTTTTTATCGTTCACCTTTTGCCGCCAGTTTACTCCCATTCTCTTCAGGTCTTGTATTACATTGTCTTCCCATCTTATATCTGGTCTTCCTCTTTTTCTTGTTATTTCTGGTTTTCATTGTGTTACTACTTTTGGTGATCTCTCTTCCTTCATTCTCAGTATATGTCCGTACCATCTTATTCGTTGTGACATTATAAATTTAACTACGTCCTCTCCATTTGTTTCTGTGTATATCTCGTGATTCATTTTTCTTCTTATTTGTCCATTCTCTTCTACCGGGTGAATGAGACCACCCGTATCAGGATTTTTTTTAAAGAACGGTGAGTCGTAGAAAGTTGGGATAAAAAAATTTATTATAAAAGTCATACTAAAGAATCGAATGGTGATATTATTATTTCTCGAAAAAGTCAGCATCACGAGTAGTTTTGTCAACAATGTCTAGAACTCCAAAATTTTAAATGGCATCATAAGTCGAAAAACGTATTGTTGAAAAGATCGTTAAAAAAGAAGAAAGTTTTGTAGGAAAAATTATTTTACTACTACTACCCCTTTTAAGTAATATTCGATTAAAGTTATTAAATTTGAAATTCGTTGTTAACAAACAAAATTGAAAAGTCGGCTTTTAAAATCTAGTTACCGAATTAAACAATGTTACAAGTGTTCAAAATGTTATTGACATTAAAACGTGTGTGTAACATTGTTTAATTCGGTAACTAGATTTTAATAGCCGACTTTTCAATTTTGTTTGTTAACCAATTTTAAATTTAATAACTTTAATCGAATATTACTTAAAGGGGGTGGTAGTAGTAAAATAATTTTTCCTACAAAACTTTCTTCTTTTTTAAAGATCTTTTCAACAATACGTTTTTCGACTTATGGTGCCATTTAAAATTTTGGAGTTCTGGACATTGTTGACAAAACTACTCGTGATGCTGACTTTTTCGAGAAATAATAATATCACCATTCAATTCTTTAGTATGACTTTTATAATAAATTTTTTTATCCCAACTCTCTAACGACTCACCGTTCTTTAAAAAAAATACTGATACGGGTGGTCTCATTCACCCGGTATAATTGGTCCAAGTATTTTCCTTAGTATTTTCCTCTCGCTTCTTCTTAATATTTCCTCGTCCTTTTCTGTTAATCTCCATGTCTCAGCTCCATATGTCATCACCGGTCGAATTAAGCTCTTATATATTCGTAATTTCGTTTTTTTACTTGTTATTTTATTACACAATACTTTCTTATTAGTGTAGTAACTTTTATTTGCCGATTGTATTCTATTCATAACTTCCATGGTTACATTGTTGGTATTACTTATTGTTGACCCTAGGTATTTAAATTCCTCAACTTCTTCAAAATTATTGCCATTTATTTCTATGCTTTTTAGTTCAGTTTGTTTAATTTTCTGTGTTCTCATATATTTTGTTTTCTCTGTGTTTACTTGTAGTCCCATCTTTTGTGCTGTTTCTTTAATTCTTTATTGGTTCTACTAATGATAACTAAGTCATCCGCATATGCTGATATCTGTGTCATATGTGTGTTTATTGCTCCTTGGATTTTTGCTTTTCTTACAATAGGCGCTTTCCTTTCATCCATGGGAGCAGCTCGGAGCGGCTCCAAACTCTCGCGCACCTCGTTCCTTTCACAAGGGCGTTTAACCTCGGAGTCGCTCTGGGCTTATTTCCCCTTTCCTCTCAAGGACCAGCTCGTTGGTCGGGGGCGCGAAGCCACAGCCAGCCAGCATGGCATACTTTTAATTTTAAAAGGCGCGAAGGCGAAATCATTTGAGGTTAGGTGCAACTTCTCCCTGGTTTTAGGTGCTGTGCTAAATTTTTTGAAGAAAAATGTCATCATTGAAATAAAGCCTCATCTTTGCGCATGAAAAGAACTTTAGCTATAGAAACGTAAATTTTTTTGTAATTGTTAGGATTTTGAATTTGTTAAATTTTATATAACTAAGTTATTAATTAAACATTTTATTAAACGCTTACCATTCCCACATCTAAATTTGTTTCATTTTGTAAAGCAGTTGCTATTAGGAAAACAAAGACTGATAGAAGAAGACAATTCACTTGTGATATTGTAGTAAAATAGTGAGTGCATAGATTTAATTTTTCAGTATACTGTAAGTTCTTAAAGTGTTGGAATATTTTTGGTTATAATAAAAAATGAAAATGAATTTCAGCGAGTTTTTGTTACTGTTCAGCATCAAACAAAAATTTCTCAAAATAACGTTTTAAGGTTATGTGACTGTTTAAAACTTTTGGCGCGCGCTAGATGTGCGCTTGCCGCTAAATCGCGTTCATTCACGAGCAGCACCGAGCGACTCGGGCTTCTAGCCGTCGGGGTTTGATGCACTCGAAAGGAAAGCAGCTAATAGCTTCCATTATTAGGTTGAATATGATTGTAGACAGCGCATTTCCCTGCCTTACTCCCGTGCTGACTATAGAGGGTTCCGTGTCTCCCATTTGTGTTTTTACATATGCTTTGATGCTTCCATTGTCATTTTAATAAGCTGTATTATATTTCTTGGTATTCCTAGATTTCTTAGTTCCATGTATATTTGTCTTATTTTAATCTTGTCAAAAGCCTGTTTATAATCGATAAATAACAGATGGAGATCGATATTGTGTTCTTTGCTTTTTTCAAGTATCCGTCTTATTGTGTGGATTCCATCAATTGTTGATCTATTCGGCCTGAATCCGTTTTGGTATTCACCTATTATTGTTTCTGCATAAGGCTCTATTCTTCTATATATTATATTCGATACTATTTTGTATATTGTGCTTAATAAACTTATTCCGTTGTAGTTTTCCCATTTTGCTCTGTCTCCTTTCTTATGTACTGGAATAATAATAATAATAATAATAATAATATAAGTTTTATTTCCAAAATAATATTGTACATTATTTAATAACACTATACACACACACATTTGGAAAAGCGTAATAATTACTCCCATCTTCCATTCTTGTGGCATTTGCTCTTTATTCTATATTTGTGTTATTAGTTGGTAGATTTTGTTTTTTAGCATTTGTCCTCCCTGTTTAATAAGTTCTATTGTTATGTTGTCATGCCCGGGTGCTTTTCCGTTTTTCATTATTTGTATTATTTCATTTATTTCCTCGTACGTTGGGTTTCTTACCTCATCTTCCGTTAGTTCTGGTTCGGTATCTGGGTTTTCTTCTTCTGTCTCTCTATCTTCATAGACTTGCTTAAAGTGTTCATACCATCTTTGTATCCTTTCATTTCTTCTTCTATATATTTTCCTTCCTTATTTTTACAACCTGTTGTTGTTATCTTTGGTTTGGGTGTCATATTTTCCTTTATTTTCTTGTATTGTTTTTATTGCCGGTTTCTTCTATTTCCTGTAGCCTACTATTTATCCATTCTCGTTTTTTCCTTCTACATAATTTTACTGCATTGTTTTGTCTTCTGAATATCTTTGTTTATTTTCTTGTGTTGGGTTTTGGATCCAAATTAACCTGTTTTCGTTCTTCTTTTTTATTCGTTCTTTACATGCATCATCAAACCACTCTGTCGTTTCTCTTCTCTTCTTGTATCCTATTTGTTGTTTTGCTGATTCGATTATATTTGCTTTTATGTTCTCCAATTCATAGTCTATTTCTGTCGTTTCCTGTTTTTCCTTAATTTTTTTATATTTTTTTGTTTTTTCTTCATTTTTTAGTTGTCCTATATCCCATATTCTGTTCTGTTTTTGTCCTTGTTGTTTGTATTTCTTATTTTTTCTTTCATTACTGCTCATACCAGGTAATGATCGGAATCACAGTTTACTCCTCTGAATGTCCTAATTGCATTGTTGTTGCTCTTCTTTTAAAGATTAATATATGGTCTATTTGGCTTGTGTTTTCTTCCTGGAGCGTTCCATGTAACTTTATGCACACTTTTATGTTTAAACATTGTGCTACTTATTACCAAACCATTAGCTGCTGCTAGTTCGCATAATCTCCTGCCGTTATCATTAGTTTTGTCATGGATCGTTTGCTTTCCCGCAACCTCCTTTATGAATTCCTCCTTACCTATTTGGGCGTTAAAATCACCCATTACTACTATAATGTAATTTTTTGGTGTTGCTTCACATTCTTGTTGTAACCCTTCGTAGAACTGTTCCTTATCCGTTTCTTCTGCATTTTCCATTGGGGTGTATGCATTTATAAATGTTATATTCGTAAAGGTTCCTTTTATTCTTAGTTTACATAATCTTGCATTTACTGGTGTAAAGTTAATTAGGTTTTTTTCTATTTTGTTTGTAATAATAAAGCCAGTTCCGCGTTGTCCTTGCTTTTCCTCTCCGCTAAACATCATAGTATATTCTTTCTTCTTTATTGTGCCTTGTTCTTTCCATCGTGTTTCTTGAAGTGCTGCTATTTCAAATCCATACTTTATAATTTCCGCTGCTATTTCTTCCATTTTTCCCGGTATTAGCATGGTTTGTACATTCCACGTGCTGCATTTTATTTTGTTTTTGTTTTTATTTTTATTTTTCTTCTTTATCTTAATCATGTCCAAGTGCACAGCTTTGGTCGTCGTCTTTTCTTCAGTAGTTTTTTGATGGATATCCGGGTTTCCCCACAGTCTCCTCTCTTTTACTGATTTGAAGCCTTTTCTCTTTTCTGTTCCATTCATATTTTTGGTTGTTGATTATTATCTTCTGGTATCCAATTTTTACGTTGTTTCCTGTTTGTTTTTCTTCCTTGGCGATTATGAGTATATTTTTTTGGATTTCTCTTTCGTTTCTTGTTAGATCATTTTCAATGTAAATATGTTTTCCTGAGATTCTTTTTGTTTGCCATTATTTCTAATTTTTGTTTGAATGTCTCAATTGTTGCTATGATAAGCTTTCTTTCTGGCATTTTTCCTATTTTAAACGCTACAGTTATTTTTGCTTGTACCTTTAATTCGTTTTTTATAAATTGTTCAATTTCTTCTTCCCTTCTTTCTTCATTGATTTTCAATCCCTTTATTACTATATTGTTTTTTCTTTTATTCTTTTCTTGATTTTCTATTGTTTCTTCCAGGTTTTCAATTCTATCTTCAAGTTGTTTTTTTTCTTGTTTCCACTTTTTCTCTTTTTCTTTTAGTCCTTCTGTTTCCTTTTTTAATTTCTCCAGCTCTTCTTTGTTTTCTTGAAATCCCTTATTCATTTCTTGCCTCATTGCTTTAATCTTATTTAATATTAGTTCATCGCTGTTTTTACGTACCTACTTTGATTGGTGATCTTGCTGTCTTTTTGCTTCTCCCAAACATTCTATCATCGTCATCCTCCTCATCATTTTGCCTTCCTCTTTTTGTTCTGTTGTCTGATGATTCTCCTTCGCTTGTCATTTTGCCTGCCTTTTCTTGTTCGCCACACCGTCAATCTTTCCTTGATTGCTGTTTATTACTTGATTACTATTTCCTTTACTTATTATAATTACGCACTTTCACAAATTAGTAATCACTTATTCGTCTTAGATCGTATACTATTTACCGCACTTTTAGTTTTCCGATGCCGCACAAGTTTTAGAGGTGTTTATATTCTCGCAATATACGGCACTGTTTTGTTTACTACACGTCACTCTTGCCGTCCTCCAAAAATGCATCAGCCGGTGTTTAAACAATAATATGGAATATAATGTCAGTTTTGTATGCTTGATGTGCTCGACATATCATTTATCAAAATGCAATTTGTAAAACTTTTCCTTCTAAATGATATAAGTTTTCACTTGATCTTTCTCACTTACACATTATATTTTGATATTTAATGTTTTTAAAGATATTTAGATGTATTACAAAAGTACTAAACGAGCTATGGAATGCCAAATGCTATACGTAACACTCAAAGATAAGAAACGGAATATGTGGATACGTCAATTTACAAAAGTCACTGACGTAAGAGAAAGAACAGCTCGACTTAAATGACAATTTGCAGGACACAACACCCACCTATTAGACACCAGGTGGAAAGTACAAATCTTAGATTGTCAGTCATGTTTAGGAAAAAGAGCATGAGGAAGACCACAGATGCCATGGGTGGATGGCCTGAAGCGACATACTGGTCTAGCAATGAAACGAGCTGCTCAAAACAGGACAAGACAGAAAGAACTAGGGAAGGCCTACATACGAAATTAGATTGACGAAGGCTAATAAATGAACAAAGATACTATGTTTTAAACTTTGCGATCCAAAAAGTGCGTATTGTTTTTACTTTTATAAACCAGAGTAATTTTTTAATTTTTTTATTTGCCAAAGCAGATAGTTATCTATTATTTTAGTTATATTTATTAGGTATAAGTTTTGTTCATAAAAAATGTTGCAATAAAGTGCACATTTTTTTTCTAAATAAATCCTATATATGATCAACTTTTAACCATAGACAGATCCACTGCAAACGTTTATGGTAAACAGTGGATCATTTTGCTTTTTTCTTTTTACAGAACCAACTGTGGATTATCACATTTCGATACAATAATAGTTAATATAATACTAGCCAAAATGTCAATAAAACTAATCTTTTTTTCCTAAAATATTCACTGTCCACCACCCTTCTTTATCTATTTATTTTCTGGTGGACAATTTGTATAGGCACGTATAGGTTATCTTATACATAGTGAGTCATAATTAAGTGTAAAAAATTTAACCAAAGCTTCTTTAGGCCAAAACAAAGCAATTAACCTAATACACTACCTTAGTACCAAAATGCCCTCTTAAAAAAATACAGGGTGTTAATGAATCATATTTGGATAGTCAACATTTGAATTTTTAAAATCAAGACAGCAGATGCTCTTCCAACAAAATACTACCTGACAATGGCAGAATTGTTACAGAATGGTTAAATGACTATTTCAATGGTAGATGGATTGGCCAGTTTGGTCCTGCGAGATGGCTGCCAAGGCCGACTTTAATCTGCTGGATTTCTTTCTATGAAGTTTTTTAAAACAGTTGGTTTACCGTGAGGTAATTAACACGATGGAATAGTTGCAACAAAGAATTTTCGATGCTGCTAATGAAATTCGTGAAACCTGTATTATTCAGAAAGTGTGTGAATTGCTAGTATGATGTTGTCATGCTTGTATTGTGTCTGGAGGGGAGTATTCTAAACATTTGCTATAGTTTCTATTTTTTATGTGTTAATTTTTTGTGTTTATTATAATGTATTTTCAAATTAATCAGATAATTACTTTCCATGTCAGTTACAAATAGAAATAAATTATTTTGTTTATTAACACCCTGTATCTTTTTAAGGGAGTATTTTGGTACTAAGGTGTATTAGGTTAATTACTTTGATTTGACCTAAAGCAGCTTTAGTTACATTTTTTACACCTAATTATGACTCACCCTGTATAGAGATAGAAGTGCAATAAAAAGCCTGAAGTATCCTGATGGTGAGAACTCTTTTTATGCGTTTATTTCTGGGTAAAATGGACCCAAGGTAATAAATTGGATGAATAAATTTAGGAGAAAATTAGTCAAACAAACGACATATTGTCGTGAAATATAGTTTAATTAAAGTTTGATATGAAATTTTAAACAAATAGACGTTTCGCCATTTTTGATGGCTACATCAGTAATATTATGGATTGTTACACATTAGATATTTAATACATTCTGAAATAAAAACTCTTTTTATGCGTTTATTTCTGGGTAAAATGGACCCAAGGTAATAAATTGGATGAATAAATTTAGGAGAAAATTAGTCAAACAAACGACATATTGTCGTGAAATATAGTTTAATTAAAGTTTGATATGAAATTTTAAACAAATAGACGTTTCGCCATTTTTGATGGCTACATCAGTAATATTATGGATTGTTACACATTAGATATTTAATACATTCTGAAATAAAAACAATAGGATTAGCGAACAATAAATTTTTTTCCTCAAGTATGTAATAATGCCCCCATTAACTTTCTTGACCTAACTTTAATCAGACAACTAATGGAAATATATTAACAAATTGGTTTCAAAAAAACATAAAGACAGATAGATATCTAAATTTTAACTCTGATACCTCAATTAAATACAAAAAAAGTGTAATTAACAGCTTGGTCGACCAAGCTATCAAACTATCTTCACAACAATTTCATAAAAAGACCTAGAAATCATTACTAACATTTTAATATTAAATGAATATCCAATTTATTTTATTAAAAAACAAATTAAATATCGAATCAATACAATTAACAATTACAATAAATTTAATCAATCAATAGACCTATAACCAAATTGTTTGGGTAAAGAATTTAATATTTCTAGCATTTCAAACCAAAAAAAAATATATTTCCATTGACTATATCCCTAAACTTTCTGAAAAATTGAAAAAGAACTAAATAAACACAATATCATAACAATATTTAACAACCACAATACATTAGGTAAAAAATTTTTCACAAACTTAAAGGATAGGACTGAAAATAATATGCAATCAAATCTGGTTTATCAAATTGACTGTAATAACTACAACTCTTAGTACATAGGACAAACAAAACAGCTATTAAAACATAGATAATAAATACTCAGTTAAAATTAATAATTTATCCCCGTCTACTCAAAAAACTGCACTGACAGACCATGCCAATAATTCGCTACATAAATTTAAATTTAATACACCTAAGATCTTACATAAAGAGAGTAATTTAAAAAAACGTCTATGCATGGAAATGATCGAAATACAAAAAAGCCCCAATGCTATAAATTATAGAACTGATATTGATAACCTCAGTTCTATATATCATAATTCGTTTAAATAATATTTTGTCTTAATTAAATTTAATATTTTACATTCATATTCATTGTTATTAAATTTAAAACTAACGGTTCAAGTAAATCAAATTTTAACTTAATACGTCTCTGCTCATGTCACCTGTATTTTCCGAATTTTCTACCTTTGCGCATGCATTGATAACGTAAATATGTGAACGACCTTGCAAGCTTCCTTTATCTGTATTAATTTGAACTCTGCCTTCATAAGAGCTCGTTTTCTGTGTCGTTTTATTAATTAAACCTTAATATGGATTGCACTTAATAATGACGGTGTTTTATTAATTAAGTTTTTAACCTACACACTTTGAAAAATGTTGTGAAAGAATTATATTAATCATGTAAGTACACATACTTGAGGAAAAAATGTATTGTTTGCTAATCCTATTGTTTTTATTTCAGAATGTATTAAATATCTAATGTGTAACAATCCATAATATTACTGATGAAGCCATCAAAAATGGCGAAACGTCTATTTGTTTAAAATTTCATATCAAACTGTAATTCAACTATATTTCACAACAATATGTCGTTTGTTTGACTAATTTTCTCTTAAATTTATTCATCCAATTTTACCCAAGTCAAATAATATTTTTCCTTAGGAAGGTAATAAAGTTATTTTTTTCATGTTTGGAAAATAAACACGGTTTCTACGATACCAAAATCGTGACAGAAATAATGAATTATTCCCTAGAGGAGAGACGTGCACCTAGGGAGTTTTGCCAGATTTATTATTTTAATATTCGTAAGAAAATAAATTATTTATCAAATGTGTAAAAATAATTTTAATTTCCGTCAAAGGAAAAGTCAAAATGCCTAAAATAATTTTGTTACAACAAAAAATTTCCATTAAACGATGGACAGACCAAATTTAAAAGAACGCGAGTCGATGTGGAGACTAGAGAATATTCGGCAACAATGTACCTATTCAGAAAATATAACCTTAAACTGAAAACAATCTAACCTAACACAAAAAGTGTCAATTTTCATGAGGGAGTTTAGTTGCAACAGAGGTTCTGCCAACAAAATTACTAGATGGTCATAGCCGCACCTGACCCAAAAAGATCGTGAACGGCTTATAGTTTTAAATCTTCCTGCAACATGAAAAAAATAGTATATGCAATTCGGAGAGACTGCTATTTTGCTTCGCCCTGGAGTCACAAATTGCACCTCAGCAAAATAATGCATTTCTCTCCCTCATTGCATAATCTATTATTTATTTATTACACATACTTAAAATACGATTTTAATTTTTAGTTTCTCGTTGCTAAAGTAATTCTTTAATCTTTTTAAAATGAAAGGTAGTATTTGCGATTATAGTTAAGGAACTACCATTTCGGATTTATATCCTATTTATTGAAATAATAATTTGGTATGCAGTGATAATATCAAATGTTTGTCACTTTGAGCAACATCTGCCTATAGAGCTTATTAAATACAGCAAATGGGTTTTCATAGCACAGTTTTTTTAACGTGTAAAATTTTGCAGTATTTTCGAGTATTTTTTGTTTTATGTCCTTTATAAAAAAATCTATAAATTACCAATTTATATTTTAAAAAGATGTTATATTTTGAATAATAGTTATTTATCTATTAAGGGCATAATCAATAGATTATAGCACGAGGGAATATTTAAAGCGCGACGAGAAGCGGAGAGCTTTAAATTTCCCAAGCGCTATAATCGTGATTAGGCACGTGGTACATACAATGTTTTATTTCATTTTAGTCCTCAAAATGGACAAAATTCAAGGATTTAGTATTTTGTCTACAGACTACTGTTCATTTTTAATGTGCTATGGTTTCTATGCAGATTGTTGGTGTTGCTATACTACATTGTTGGTGCTTGTTATACTGCTTACCAACTTTATACGCCCTAGGGCTATAAAAGCCATTTTACGCCCTCTATCGAGGGCCAATAAATAAGATTATGGTTCCAAAATGAAATAAACTACATTTTTGGCCTCGTGACATGTAAGCAACACATTCATACACAGTTCACGTCCACCGTAACTACGGTTTTACGATTAGTCAGTGTTTTTGCGCATCCCATGCGGTAAAATGACTAGAAAATTTTTAGCTTTCAGAGACTCTTAAAGAAAATAGTTTCTTTGTTCCAAAAAAAAAGGTATTTTCCGAAACACTAGTTACGTAATTCCTCGTTCAGTTGAGATTTGATTAGTTTTTGTTCACTTTGACGTCGCGTTAGCTAACACCAGATTTAACATCGTTATCTGCAATTGGCCCTTAGTGCCCTGGTGGCCTAGTGGTTAGAGTGGCAGACTAGCGATCAGCGGTCCCGGGTTCAAACCCCGGGGGAGGCACAAATTTACGTAGAAAAACGTATAATATCAGTCCTTCTCAGGACTAACCAGGAACACCTGAAGACGGGAGTAGATCAAAACTCCCAAAACGTTGTGTGATTTACACCCTAGACAGTGGAAAAAGTCCGAAAAACATATCAGGTTAGGTTTTGTGTCAGTTTGTGTCAAAACTGACGGAAAACCTATCCTGCTAACCTTAAATTTGACATAGACTTAAAATTGACAGCAGGGCAACCAACATTAACAGTGCCAACTTAAGAAAAAAATCACAACCATTTATGATCACCCGTAAAAACAATTACGAAAAAAAATTACTACCGCTCTGATAATGTGTAACTAGGCATTTGCATGTAACTCGTTGGTTGGAATATCGTCACGTGATACATGAATTATATTCTCAGTTGTAATATAACAAGTGGAATGATTATTATCGATGATTTGTTTTCCGAGTTAAAACCGGAACCTAACTTTAACGAGTTATTTCTTATTTCAGTTTTAACGAGTAAAAAATCGACCATTAATCATTACACGAATTATATCTGGAAAGAGAATATATTGAATGAAATGCAAAATATCAAATATTTATTTTTTTTCTTAGGTTGGCACTGTTAATGTTGGTTACCCTGCTGTCAATTTTAAGTTTATGTCAAATTCGAGGTTAGCAGGTTAGGTTTTGTGTCAAAACTGACGGAAAATCTAACCTGCTAACCTCGAATTTGACACAGACTTAAAATTGACAGCAGGGTAACCAACATTAACAGTGCCAATCTAAGAAAAAATCATAACCATTTACCACCCATAAAAACAATTACGAAAATAAATTACTACCGCTGTAATAATGTGTAACTAGGCATTTGCATGCACCTCATTGGTTGAAATAGCGTCACGTGATACATGAATTATATTCTCATACAGATAGAATTATGACTTAGTTACCGGCGTACTTTTGTATATGTAAACAAAGAATTAATATCCTGAAACCGATAAATAACTATTACTTACTGTCTTAATTTATTTTGCTCCTTTTCTAATGGCTTAATTTTGTCTAACACCACTGAATATCTTATATTTGCCATTACCCAAGCTGCAAGTGGAGCAGCTGCAACGGATGCTCTCTTTGCATTTTTGGCATCAAAAGAATCGCTTCTGACCGACACCAACCGTTCCACTGCTTGTCTGTTATCGGCATTTATTCTAGACGCATCAAAAGATCTAAATAAAACATAAAATTAGACATTTCATAATTAATAGAAAGAAAATGTAGCTTAGTTTATTCCAAATATAACAAGTTAGAGAATTCAATTAATTTACAATTGAAAACGTATTTTTATTATGTACTTATTGGTTTTGTTTCAATTATCTTTAGTTCTCTATTCATATTTACTTCATTTTTAAAATAAATTCCAGACATTGTACAGAGCAATCACAAAAATGTTTGGACAAAGGAATATTACAAAACAGTACGAGTCTTTAAAAAAATATAACATATTGGTCTGCTAAATTATTTATTACGTACTTGATTTCCTCTTTAACGCCTCTTTTCGACAAAAAATTCTTCATACTGTTCCAAGAGGTGTCTTGAATACCCATAAGTCTCAAAACACCTTCTAGAATATCCCTAATGACGTCTGGAGGAGCACGTAAGGATCGGATTTCAGACAAAGATTCGGTTTTAATATTGCCAACAGCAGCCCGTGCTGCTTCTATAAGAGGCTTTACTTCTGAAAGTTCTTCTTCAATTTCGTGCTTTCTAAAATAATATCTATTATTATTGCAAAACATTAAAGTACACACCACCTTTTTCCAAGTTGTACACTCTCTTTTTCAGTGTGTTGTTTTAGCACTTCCATCTCTTGCTTTTGATTGTTGGCACTTTTCATTGTATTGGTAATCATGTCTAAAGCAGCATTTGCTTTTGCCTGCTTCTCTGCAAGTTTTTCTTGTTGCTGCGTAGCCTTTATTTTTAATTCTGCCACAACGTTTCTGGCTTCAGTAAGTTTTGAAACGCCAGCCTGCAGATAAAACGTTACTAGTTTCAGTATATTTGAATTTGTTAAATACGTACTTGCAGTTTATTTTGTCTACTTGAAATAACATTCTTCTTTTCCGAGTAAATGTCGATGTATGCTTTAATTAACGATATAAATCGAACTGGTGAAGCAATGTCAGGTTTTACTGAACTGTGAATTTCCAAAAATCCACCAGTGATTTCTACTGGATTATTTCCATTTGATTCTTGTTTATTTATTCTGGAAAAATTCATAAATTATTTTGTATTTATCGCATCTTCGATACGTACTTTTCAGTTAGCATATGTGGTAATATATTCATTGTGTATTTCGACCATTCTGACAACCACACGACTTTACAAGTCTGATACAATGCAGGGCAGTTAGCAAGAATCTCAGAAAACATCGTATTGTTACATTCTAAACAAATTATAATATGCATCCTTCTTTTAACACCTGCACATGTAAAAGTACTTTTAGTTTTTACATTTGTTTAACAAAAATGAAAATAATTACGTTCGGTAAAAAATTCCAGCAAGTTTCCTTCATAATTTTCTCGACTTGCTTCATCTTTTAAGCCAACTACCAAAGAGTCGAGTTCTGATGTTGTGTATAAACCAGGTACCTGCAATTAAATTTTAAAGAGCCGAATTCATTAGTGAGATCTGTCAAATCGCTATCATTGTATAAAATTTACAGATTTTAGTGAAATAAATTAATAGTTATTTGTTTATTTAGACAGAAAAGCACCAGATATACTGCCGTCACTTACTTCCCCTGAACAAAGTAAGACGTTGACCGCATCAATAACGCTTTGACTATTCATAATATGGTCTTCAAGTAATAGATAAACTTCTTCTCCCTCTAAACCAGCATGTTGCATTGCCTAGGAAAACAGTTATATTAAAATGTGTTAGCCGAGGCTTGATTATTATAGAACTAACAGTTTTTAAATCATTATTAAATTGAGGCTGATTTGATGTTATTGGTGTAATAAGTCTTGCAGATTGTAGTGCAGAAATAATTTTTACTGAAGATCGTCTCCCAACACCAGCACGTCCTACTAGAAGCAGATTACCTCCTGATTTTGTTAGGGCTGTGGCTACCCTTGATGTTAAATGCAGAAGCTCAGGAATAACCAAAATATCTAGAGACTCTCCTTCTCGTTCTGTTAATATTTAATAAAGATAAAAGAGGCTTATACAACGAGCAGAATAATATGTACCATACTGAGTGATCCCCTTTTTAACCATATCCGTCCACTGTTCTACATTTAGTTTTGACAGTAGAATATTTTGGGGAGAAGATGTAAATTGTGGAGCTGGAACATAGAAGGAATCTTGTATCGTCTTCAGAATATTTGCTTTGCCCCACTGTAATTTTAATTGTGCATTCACGATGTCTTCCAGTTTATTATGATGATACTCGTTTACTAATCTGTCTTTAAAAATTCGAAAAGCTTCATAAGATAGAATCTAAAAATTGTAAAAAAGTAATCAAGTAGGTATAAAATGTAATTAATTTTCTTACTTCAAGCAGAAACTGCTCAGTTTCTGTTTCCGATTCGTTTTTATATCTAAGAATAGATTTACACCATTCTGTAAGATCGTGAGGGCTAAAATCATAGTGCTGCTCTTGTACATTGGTGAAGTAACTTTTAACCTAAAATGTTTATTTATTTTTAATCTGATTTGTTATACAAATAGGTAGGGTGACTGATGTTAGAGAAACCATAAATTTTTATATACATATATTAGTAGAAGTGGAGGCACCGCTAATTGGATTATGTCAAAGGTCAACCGCGGATTAAATTGACCTAATCAATTGACCCAATTAAATTCCGCGAATTAACCCGCGGATTAAATTACACATATGATCCGCATTGCACATATGACCCAGGAATTAAATTTGATCACGCGATTCCCGGAATTACGCGGCCGCCATTCTGGATTTGATTACGCGCTTCATTGACATCTGTCTCTCTCGCAGTCGTTCTCTCTCTTGCTTTATTTAAAAAAGCTTTATGCCGCGGCCCCAGGTCGGATTCGAACCAACGATGTTTACATTGGTATGCAGCGTCTCTACCTCTCGGCTGTTGAGCCTTACGGCTCACGGCGCCTTGGGACGAGGCTATGCCGCAAATTTATTTGTGTCGTCACGTCTCCATATTTTAAATGAAATATTTCTTGAAAATTATAATTTATAACAGCGGCATTGCATCGTCGATAATTTTAAAAGCTTGATAATAATTTTAAAAACTGTCGTCGTAAGTGCCCTTGCTTGATTTAACTATTTATTTTTATCATTCGCCCCATATATGAATACACGTATTCTTTTTAAATGTCTATAATTCTGAATGTTGAAACGAAACTAATATTAAAATTATAATTTACAACAGCGGAATTGCATTGTGTATAATTTTTAAAAATCACTTCTTTGCTGGAATAAAACGTTATACTATAATATATTAGTTTCATTTCGTTCTGGCTTAGTAAGTGCTCTTGCTGGATTTAATTATTTATTGTTATCATTTGCCCCGTTTATTAACGCTATTGTTCCCGTTTGTGATATTTTTGTTGCTTTTTAAAATTAAATAAAGCGCGTAATCAAATCCAAAATAGCCGCCGCGTAATTCCGCGAATCGCGTAATCAAATTTAATTCGCGGGTCATATGTGCAATGCGGATCATATGTGTAATTTAATCCGCGGGTTAATTCGCGGAATTTAATTGGGTCAATTGATTAGGTCAATTTAATTGCCGGTTTAATTAGGTCAATTTAATCCGCGGTTTAATTCGCGGAATTCGATTTAATTGGGTCATTTAATTAGGTCAATCAATTTAATTCGCGGTTGACGTTTGACATAATCCAATTAGTGGTGCCTCCACTTCTACTTATATTGACTAAACACTTTAAATTTGGCAAAATATATGACACTATCTTAGTCTATTTTAAATAAATTATTACTTTTGTCGGCTTTCCTATGGTAATATTTTTTTTACGTGGATTATTTAAACTAAATTAATTTCACTCCCATTTAATTCAATAAAATTTACTCATTAGATCTGATGATTTAAATCGTTTGAGACGAAGCACTTCACCAGCAGTGTTCAACAGATCACTCACTACCGTGTTACGATGCACATTAACTCTTTGTAGTTTGACCAAGATACTTACTTACTTCTTACTTCCACTGGCGCTACATCCCTCTGTGGGATTTGGCCTTTTCGATCACCTTTGTCCATTTCTTCCTGTCTTTAATTGTTATTTTCCAGTTGGTTACACCTATCTTCTTGATGTCTCTGCGAACCTCATCTAGCCACCTTGCTGCTGGTCTACCCACTCTCCTGGTTTCTTGTGGTTTCCAGAACGTGAGAATCTTTGGTGCTTTTCCCTCTCCCATTCTATATATGTGCCCAAACCAGCTCAGTCTTCTTGCTTTTATATAATTTGAGATTGTTTCATTGTTTATTAAAGCATGTAATTCATAATTCATTCTGGGTCTCCAATTTCCGTCCTCGTCTTGGATTGGTCCAAAGATTTTCCTTAACACTTTACGTTCAAAACACTGTAATTTGTTTTGGTCACTATCACTCAGGGTCCAGGTTTCACACCCATACACAACAACCGGTCTTATTACACTCCGATATATAACTAACTTGTCCCTTTTACTTAAAAGCCTCGAGTTCAGTAGGATATTATTTGCATACATCGCTTTTTTGCCTGCTTGTAATCGCGCCGCTACTTCTTCACTTATTTTATTTTGTTGATTTAGGAGAGAACCAAGGTATTTAAAGGAACTCACGATTTCATACTTATTGTTATTAATTTCTATGTATCGCAGACCCCCTCCAATTTCCTTGTCCTCCCTACACATCATTATTTTTCTTTTTTCGGCGCTTATCACTAGCCCTCTCCTTGCTGCTTCTTCTTGAAGTATTTCGACTTTTTCTGTAAAATCTTTCAAGTTTCTTGACACTAAAGTAATATCGTCTGCGTATATACACATTTGTGTTAGCTTTGTATTTATCCAACCTGCCAGCTGCTTATCAATCGCGCACGGCGTGCATTTGGGTTGAACTTTCTGCGCCGGTTTTCTTATCAGTGCCTAAGTTCCGCATTCGTTCTTTCTCCGCTTAAATCTAATCCTACCTTACTTTTAACTGCTTCTATTTATTCAGCCACTTATCTATTATTCACTGCACCCTTTTTTAAGAATTTGTTAAGAGTTTGACCAAGATAATGTAGTGTAATTTTCAATTATTTAAGGTAATTGGTGGGTATGTGTCTCTTTTCATTGTAAAAGTTATATGCGCAGATTTGGTTTCATTGGCTTTTAGTTCCCACTTCCTTAGCCACGTTTAAATTTTGTTCAAGTTTAATTACAGATTCCTTGAAGCTGCTTTTGGGTTTGTGTGCTACGCTGACACAGCAGTGTCATCTGCAAATGTGGCAAGTGTTGTTCTCTCACGGTCAGTAAGTTGGCACAATATATATAAAACGAGGTCTAAAATATTGCTTTGAAAAACTTCAGATTTAATAGCATACAACTCAAGGTGCTCTGCTTCTTGCTCGACCAATAACTATTTATCAGTTAGGTATGATGATAGAAATGGTGTGGCAGCATACTAAGAAAAAGGCTACGGAGCAAAATCTTTTCGTTTACAAGTTGCTATTGTTTTGCTTAACCCTTTCACTAACGTGCCGTTCAGACGGGGAATTTTGGCTTTGCAAAATCGTGCGTTTCCCGTAGTGTGTGTGTACAAAATGGGTGCGGATACATCCGCTTCCTGGCAGAAGTAATGTGCCGCTTTTTTATATTTCCTGGTCTTTATTTACAATTTACCAATAGTAGTAGAGTGCTAGGCGTGCAATAAACAAGTCCTCGGTTCAATTCCACGAATAAGCAGAAATTATTCAGCAATCCACTGGATCGGTACTGTGCCGGGTGATCATTCGTTATTGGGATACAATTAACATCCCTTTCCTCTGAATACTGGTCTGTAAGGTAGTGCAACAAGACTACACACAACACATATACACACAAGTGACTTGGAAATAGCACAAAGGGGCCACTTTGAGGTCTAAGCGCGAGTGATCTTTGTCCATCTTGGTTGACCCATATATCTAATACTTACTATATTGCTAGCGGCTATGAGTGGGAAACTGATCAAGGAAGTGAGACAGACAACCAACTCTTCAATGTATAATGGTGAGCTGTGTGCAAGCGCGGCGGCGTCGTCCGGCCAATGGGGAAGTGGTCAAGTTTAAAATTCGCTTCTTAAGGCGGAGTTCGAATTCTCACGCAAGCGCCTAAGACGCGTTATACTCTAAGTGAGACTATGTCGGCGCCGTAATGTTTTCTGACGTTTCCCGGCCCTACTAGCAATATATGTGTATTATATATATGGGTTGACCAAACAGTGGAGTTGCCAAGCAATAATCTTTGGTCCAATAGTCAGTAAACCTTCATTTATTCATTTATTTGAGACCTTAAAAGGGTTAGTGCAAGAAAACAGTACATTTCGTTTGGGTCTATGTCAGTCCATTTTTCCTTGTGAGTCTGATTTGGGGTTTGGTTATTGTAATCATTCAGGTGGTAGTACAAATTTGTTGCAGGAACCGAAAAAATATAAAACTGAAAAATTATCATCTATTTTTGAATCTACAGAACCTAAGGTCTACTTTCTAAAAAAAGTTAATTGTGGAATAAAAATTAACAGTTCTTTTTCAATCAAAACGACTGCTTAAATTATTCCCAGAATTATTTTGTTCGTCGTCTTCAGATGTGCTAGGACTACTGTCAGGTTCAAAATTTTCATCTTCCAGTCAACTTTCCTATAAACATTTATCCAACTCGGCATCCATCAAATATTTCCACACCATCGCAATAAAAGTTACAATCCCATAAGCTCAAAAACTGTCTACAAACACTAATAAAACGTGACTAAATACTCCCATCTTTAAATCCCCGCCACCTGCTTTAATATCAACCTATGTAAACCAAACTTTTTTTGTGGTCAGAACAGATGTATATGAACGCAAATGCAATAGCAGATGCGCCCGTTTCCGTAGCGAATGCACTGAAAAGCCTCGCGTCATAATACATCTCCCGCTTTGTTGTATGTACCTATTTGGAAGTCAGCAATTTGCGGAATATTCTGACACCCGTAGCGACAGGGTTAACCACTCAATGAGCTTGCTTAATGGTAGCCAAATTGATGATGTGCTTCCTTCAGAACTCATGTAAACCATTTCAGGGGCAGTTTTTCTAGTACCTTCAAAAGTAGTAGGTCTGTAAAGTGTCAATTCTTTTGGCGTTTTACCTGATGACGATTTGAGCCATCTTTCATTTTTCCGGAAAATAATTATGTGCAAGTACAGTGTGATCGAAAACTTTTACCCTCTAGAGGGCTGTAAATTTAAAAAAAAAATTATTTATGTTGGCAGTGGTGAGTAAAGGTACTTAATAATATGAATTATACAATTTTGATTGAATCACTTAATTTTGACAAAATGTTTTATACTGAACACAAAGTGGTGCTGTGTATGGAAAATGAAGGAAATCACTTTAAACAGCTGTACTTTTTTTGTTATTAACATTTCTATGTATTCAACAGACATTTTCGTATTTGTTAAAATAACATTACTGATATAACCTTTTCATGATACAATACTGTTATACTGTTGTAACCTGTCTAAACAGAGAAATGATAAGTCATCTTTAACGGCCGCCGGCCGTTTAAAATCACGTGATGGAAATTAAATTTATTACCAAAAAGAGGTAGGCTAGCGCGTGTGCGATCTAAGTAATTAGACATATGCAATCACAGTAACAATATCAGAGCAAGTGATACCTAGGAGAGAATAAACAAATTAGTTACAGAAGCTTCATTTTCGTTTTTTATGATTATTGCAAGCAGTAATTATGAATGAAGAAGAGAATTTTGAAATTCCTGCTGAAATAATAGAAGAAGCATCTATAGCAAGCATTAATTTGCTACCCAAGAAAACTAAACAGCGTTATGAGAAAGAATATGGAGATTTTGTTACATGGCGAAAAAGTAAAAATGTGAATTGTGTTAATGAAGCTGTATTACTAGCGTATGTTAAAGGAAAATCAGAGGTCTATTCTCTCAACTCCATGTGGACTAAGATTTCAATGCTAAAGCAGGGTTTAAAAGTTTTCTAAAACATTGATATTTCGAGATTTGGCAAGCTTTTCTTGTTTATGAGGCGACCGAGTAATGATTATAAACCGAAAAAGGCGAAGATTTTAAGTGAAGAACAAATGACTAAGTTCTTGTTGGAGGCAGATGATCAAAAGTGGTTGCTTGAAAAGGTAATATTAATCCTTGGAATCTTTGGTGCTTGTAGGCGTAATGAACTTACGTCACTAACCCTGGACGATTTCGAAGATACTAGCCAGCATGTTCTTATTACACTAAGGTGCACCAAAAACAAGAAAAGTAGATCATTTGTCATTCCAAAGGAAGACATTCCTTTCAATGCATATGGATTGTACAAAAAATACGCTGATCTACGTCCCGTGAACCTGGCAACTCGTCGATTTTTTATTGGATACAGAAACGGCAAATGTGTTAAGCAAGTTGTGGGCTATCATACCATTGGGAATGTGCCAAAGAAAATTGCAATGTACTTGAAATTGGAGAATCCTGAACTCTATACAGGGCATTCATTCCGGAGGTCTTCAGCTACCATGCTAGTTGAAAATGGTGGTGACCTGCTGTCCGTGAAGGAGCTTGATGGTTGGGACTCCTCGTCAGTGGCAGAGACGTACATTGAAAAGTCGGTCTCAAAGCGAATGAAAATTACAAAACAACTGTTTAAGACTCAAAACACTAAAGCTATGTCATCTTCAAGTACAACAGCGAGTACCATGGCAAGTAGCAATAGCGAGTCTCCTCTAGACGGATTGCAGATTTCGAGTAACAGCGGCTGCGAATTTAATTTCTATATACATTACCATGAAAAATAAATAATGAATACCTATATGGTCTTGTAATTATAAAATTCAATAAATTATTTTTCTAAAATTTGTAACTGTATTGTATCATGAAAACTATATAACAACACGCGGCCAATACCGCAAATAACAGCTTGGTTGATTATAAGCCTCGGCTGACGCCTCGGCTTACAAACTTCAACCACAGCTGTTATTTGCTCTGTATCGGCCTTGTACCGTTAATAACTATAAACTGATAGATATAAAATGCAAATGTGACTTTTAATACCACGACTGCCAATATAAATTTTTAACAAAACAATTCCACAGCCCTCTAGAGAATAAAAGTTTTTGATCATACGGTATGACATTAAAGATAAGTAAAACTGCAATCATAGCCTTTTTTATCAACTTTTGTAGAACTTTCCCAGGGGGATTTTTTGGGGTTCATGATCACAGCTTTTGCTACATTATAGCTGAAACCTTTTATGGGATGATTCTTGTTTTCTTCACGAGTTGATTCCATTTCCAACGGCTAGAACACTTTTGAAAGACCATTTTCAAAGGTAAACACCTTTTTTTATCACTTCTGGCCCACTTACCAGTGGAATCTTTACAGGTGGTACCTCATTGCACACTAAAGCGAGTATTCGGTAGCTAAGGTCGTAGTTACAAGTTGCAAAATACTCCTGTATAGATCGGTTCTTGATTGATAACAATAGATTTTTTAAATTCTTTTGCTGTTTCGTCCAGTTTACACACAATTTTTTCTTTAACAATTATAGCACTATCATCTTAGGTTCTGCATTAGGCTACTGGGCTCCGGCATTGCATACTAAGCCGCACGTTGGATATTTTTTAAGTTTATTACTGCTACGTTGACTGGAAATTTAAAAGTAACTTTAAGATCCACGAGTTCATCCATCTTCTCCTGGAAATAATGCCAGTTAGAGTTGTTATTGCAGAGGGTTGGTCTAATATTGACTCCTTTGGTACTATAAGTCAATAAAGTCTGGATATTCCTCGTATCAGGCAGCCAATACAGAAGTTGTCTTGTCGATGACTAGGTTAGACAGTTGGCATTCATTGCAGCTAGTAACTCTCTATCTTTCAATCTTGTTAGTCTCGAGCCCCATTGTTGATTTTTCACATTCTAATTTTCGCCTGCAATAAACGTGTTTCTCAGTGTTTTGAGGAAGTGTTTATATCCTATGTAATTTCTTGCATATGTCGGCTTAATGGCAATTCCATACTACAATATTTCCTACTTGAGCTAATACGTCATCTTGCTCCTTCCTTATTGTCCTTAGTTCTAGCATATCATTTGATTGTTGTTGGATTTGGCTGATTCAAACTGTTGGTGAATTGTGTCTGCTGTTGTTCGACTGTTATTGTATATAAGGTACCAGGTCTAACATTTTGTTGTATGGTTTTTATTCTTAATTTAAGGTTTTTATTATAATTGATGGTGAATGTATAATTTGCAGGGTGACTCCTTTTATAGTTTACAAATTTTATTGCATTGCAAATACTAGTGAAAGGTACGATTTTGTGATGGCCAGTTCCGAACGGCTAAAATGCAGTATTGTAGACCACTTCTGCCTCATGTGCAGGAGCTATAATTTTAGGTTAGCTGCAGTTTAAGATTTTTGTATATGTAGTACACGATGTTCTATCATTTGTTTGGAAACCACTGCTTTTCAGGAGTTTTTATTTAACCCTACTTACCATTCATTATATATCTGACAGGTTAATTATTGTAAAAAATAAGTTGTTATTGCTGCTGCTGATATCATTTCAGCTGGAAACTAAAATTCATCATATGTGGGTAAATCTTGATACATTTGATTGTACGCCACTATTATTGGCTGCCCTGGCCAAACATCTGTATTTCTTAACTACGATGCACTGCAGGAATTTTTTTATTTAGCGTAGATAAGTATCTACTATACGCCATACATCACCAAATGCATGGATCACACACGTCTTTATGATTCGAAATTGAAATGGAAATCGTTCTTAACAATTGAATTAAATTATTTAATACTTTATATAAGTAATGATAAAATTGACCACATTTTAGATATACATAAGTAACAACTATTATAATACAAGAAAAATAAAATCATATGAGATTAAAAAAATCTACAAAGCTTTTCCTTATTTCCATACCTCGTTATATGTCGATATCAATGTCGCAGCTAATTTTACAGTTTTATTGTTTGACCAAGCTGAAATAGTGGGCACACACTTTTTTAATAGTGACGATAAATAGGATGTAAAAATTATATTTAGCTCTTCTGGCTGTGGTGGACTGAAATAATAAACCAAATTAATAACAGCTGAAGTATGCAAAAAGTACTTTATACTTACCTAATTCCAAAAACATGAATTGCCGAGACAAATCTTTCGGATAAATTATTGGTGTTGATGAGTGAACCAACAACAGTAACATTTTCCACTCCAACCCAATCTAGATTGCTGTCAAATAGTCCTTTGTAAGATATAAGCTAAAAATCAAGACATCTCCTATCAAAAATTTTGTTTGGCTACTACATTTCCTGTGGGTGTTATCATTTACCTTTTATTTTTGTAAAGTTTATATTTGAATCATTTATTTATCTTTTAAAGTACTGATATGTCATTAATACGAGTAAGTAAATGTAATTACATAATGTAATCATATGGCACTTCATAAAATAAGTTTTCTTAAGTTAATCCAAGAATCAGAAGTAATCAAAAATGGTCCAATATTTTCATTGAAACCTTACGAATGCGAAGTTGAAAACATGAAGCAGATAATTAAAGAGAAAAACGTACTTATAACCAACCATACTGAAAGGATTAAGGAACTGGAACATCAGGTTGCGGAGCTCGAAGCTGCATTAGAAGGACGAAATGACGACCCCGTTTTTAAAGAGCAGAAGAAAAAGCTGGAGCACTACGCCCAAATGTGTAACATTATAAAGAAATATGAGAAGTTCATTTATGAAATTACGGCTAGCTACGCAGCGATGATCGATCAACGAAATGCCGTTAATGAGGATTTAACTTCCTTGGAATGTAGTTTTGCAGATTTGTATGGAAAGTATCAACATCTAAAAAGCATTGTAATTGGGTACAAACAAAATCAAGACATCTTAATTGATCATGTCGAGACCTACAAAAATGCTCTAACTCTTCTGCAGAGAAAATATAGTGATTTCAGAGAGTATGCTACCATAAAAATTGGTGAAGCAAACGCGCATATGGCAAAAGAAGATAAAAAACACTTAAATGATATGGCAAAAGTAAAATCTCAAGTTATTCAAAGTAAATCGAAGATCAACGAATTGGAAAAAACTATCTCCCTAATGTCTGCTAATACGAACATTGGTGACGTTAAATTAGATAATAGCAATAAAATATCAATTTTCACACCTTTATCCTTCCCCATTTCTGATTAGATCGTTACAAAACAATGTTATATACTAACAATAAATAGTATGGATGATAAAATAAATAAATACATAGTATTTTGTTTTTCATTATAGCAGCACAGTTTTTATCATTGTGGGAGAATGGTTCTACTTTTGTAGCTTTGTGTGTAACCACTAGGTTGTTGATAAAAAATAAAAACAAACACCGAAATTTTGTGTGCAAAAATCAGTATTTAAATTTAAATTACAAATGCCAAATTGCCACAACTCGTCACTCCTCAGGTAAGCCCGCTAGAATTTCCTAGTAAACACCAAGTTGCTGATGCAATTTCCTAGTGTAGCAACGGTCAGTACAAATATTTGAACAATCATAAAAGCTTAATAGTATATTATGATACAAGTGTATAAGTACACCTTTAAAGCACGTGCGACAAGTTTAAGAGCACGACGTAAAGCGGAGTGCTTTTAACGTCGCTAGTGCTTTAATGGCACTTATACACGCGTATCATACGCTATTTCCTCTCCGATTGTAAGAGAAATATAAAAACTTAGTTCGGTGACATTTTTTCCGTCACATTGTGTTAAATATTCTAGGTTATGTTGGCATTAAAATTTACGGTAAAGCGTGTTTTAATATGGTATTATCTACTCTAGTGGGATGAGTAACTCATTATGTCACTCATTTGACACTATTCCGTTAGGTAATGAAGCTCATTACACCACCCAGTTATGTAATGGCTTCATTACCTAACTGAGTGGTGTAATGGCTTCATTACCTAACTGAAATAGTGTCAAATGAATGACATAATGACATTTGCCTACTAAAATATTTTTGAAAATGACAGATCTGACGTTTCTCTTATTTTACAACTCATTTTGAAAGTTATACATTTTTGCATG